>CP136067.1:25813897-25938570 GCA_032622095.1 Siphonodentalium dalli
GGTGAAATATGTAGAATCTCTCCCTGTGGACTACCTGAATCCTGTCTGAACCCCGTTTGTTTGTCTGGCAAAGAACCCTCAATGTGTACCGTGTCACATCCTTGTTACATAACATATGTCTCCCCAAAATTTAAAAGACTCTTGCACCCCCTCCCTTAAACTGCAGTAATGTTCTAAATAATCGACTCCTTAAGGAGTCGATTATTTAGAGCATTACTGTAGATTTATAATCATGACTTGTCTTTGTACATGTATGTCACATGTTGGATGCTGGGGAGGAGGGAGGGGGTGTCAAATATATCTGAAGGTTGAGAATATACATAAAGATGGGAGCTAGTTTATAAAATCATCAATCAACATTGATAGTACAGTACTTACTAAACAGAATTATAGTCCACTCACGACCGATATGACGATATAATCCATTAACATAGAAATCACTGTGATAGGAGACCAGGTATAGAAATAGCCGTAAGATATGTTGTGAAAACCACACCACATCATTATATATTTACCGCCCAATTGTGAAATAAATGCACTCATGCATGAAGAATTTCGTCAAGTCAAATCCGAACCTTTCGTTCATTCATCCCGAGAGGCTTTTACGTCAAATGCATTCAGCTCGAGTGGAGATAACTCCGTAAAAACAATTCATGCTGCGTTAGCCGAGCCTCTTATTCAAGATTGCGACAAAAGATGAATGGGTCTGCTTGTTGGGGTGGGGATAAATTACTATCAGGGCCCTGTGGGGGACCGCCTATAGAATAGCTGCTGTAACACTGTACGTACACCTATAAATGCACTATGACAGTAAGTAAGACATTAATTTTCAAGTGGTGTAGATATAAATTTGGATGACACTTGCTTGGCTGGTTTTCTAGATCACTGAGTACTAAATGTTGTAATGTACTTACAGTCATGTTCACCACAGAGCAGTGGAAAAGCCATGATTCTCAGTGCGCTGGAGTGGGGGCACTTCACAAAGGGGCGATTCTCAGGGTGCTGGAGTGGGGGGAGGACTTCACAAAGGGGTGATTATCAGGCGCTGGAGTGGGGCACTTCACAAAGGGGTGATTCTCTTGACACTGGAGCGGGGGGGGGGGGGGGGGGGACTTCACAAAGGGGTGATTCTCAGGACGCTGGAGTGGGTGGGGGACTTCACTAAGGGTAAGGGGTGATTCTCATGACACTGGAGCGGGGGGTGGGGGGCACTTCACAAAAGGGGTGATTCTCTTGACACTGGAGCGGGGGGGACTTCACAAAGGGGTGATTCTCAGGGTGCTGGAGTGGGTGCGGGAACTTCACTAAGGGTAAGGGGTGATTCTCATGACACTGGAGCGGGGGGGGTGGGGGGGGGGGGGGGGGGGGGGGGGGGGCACTTCACAAAGGGGCATTTCTCAGGGCGCTGGAGCAGGGACACTTCACAAAGGGGTGATTCTTAGGGCACTGCATGGAGTGGAGTACTTCACAAAGGGGTGATTGTCAAGGCGCTGGAGCAGGGGCACTTCACAAAGGGGTGATTATCAGGGCGCTGGAGCAGGGCACTTCACAAAGGGTGATTATCAGGGTTGCTGGAGCGGGGGCGCTTCACAAAGGGGTGATTATCAGGGCACTGGAGCGGCCGGGGGCACTTCACAATGGGTAATTCTCAGGCGCTGGCACTTCACAAAGGGGTGATTATCAGGGCGTTGGAGCGGGGACATTTCACAAAGGGGTGATTCTCAGGGCACTGGAGCGGCCCGGGGGCGCTTAACAAAGGGGTGATTCTCAGGGCGCTGGAGCACTTCACAAAGGGGTGATTCTCAGGGCACTTGAGTGGGGGCACTTCACAAAGGGGCTGGAGAGCAGAGAATGTCCTTTTTATACTTAATGATATTCGATTTTTGTGAAATATACTTGATAAACGTCAGTTTAAGGACAATAGATAATATTAGATACTCAATTTTTGGGAAATACTGGTTATATAATTGTCAATGTAAAGAAAAATTTGAATAACCATCACATTTATGTGCCTTTTGGCGAATTAATACCAACTCAGATATTATTTCTGATGAAAACTGAAACTTTATGCGCAAATTAGCGCTTTGATCTCAGATGACTTAAAGGGGACTGATAAATTGCTTGATAATAAGGAGCGCTTATTATCAGCTCAAAAAGTAGGTGGGAAAATATATATTAACCCTTTACCCAACAGAACGACCCTGTGCCAATGCATTCTCTTATATATGCGAGTCGACCATAGGTCGCCTCGCATATATAAGAGAATGCATTGGCTTAACACATTAAAAATTATAAAATTGTTAAAGAATGTAAGAAAAAATGGTAAAAAGTGTTAAAAAAAAGTTTTTTTTTTAGGCCAATGCATTCTCTTATATATGCGAGGGCGACCTATGGTCGACTCGCATATATAAGAGAATGCATTGGCACAGGGCATAACTGTAACTATCACAATGTGGTCAAGGAGCCGGTTCCAATGATATCCATATTTGTATGGTTCTATTGAGACATACCGAAGATATTTTAGGCTGTTGAAGCTTTATTTGGCCGGTTTTGGCCGGTTTGTTGGGTAAAGGGTTAATAAGGAGCGCTTATTATCAGCTCAAAAAGTAGGTGGGAAAATTGGTGCACAGAGGTCACATGACATGGGAAATGTCACAGGATAGGTGCCGTTGTCATCAAATAACTTAAAGAGTCACTAATAATTAGCAATAAAGATCGTGTATTATTTTTATCAGCTTTAACTAATTCTTCACATGATTCCTTATATATGTGAGTCTCCCATATATAAGAGAATGTACTGTCTTACAAGGTCAAGGTAAATATTATGTATTCTCTTATATATGAGAGACTCACATATAAGAATATTGTTGAGAAATTAAAAAAAACAGAAGTAACTTCTCACTGGCAGAAAAAAAAAAGGTGACATATTTGAAGAAGAAGAAATATTCCATGTGTTTCTCCATGCTGGTTCATGATTGCCATATGGCACCCCACAGTTGATGGTGTCACCCGCACCCCCACCCCCCCCCCCCCCCCCCCCCCCTCTCAGGTACAGGGGATTTGGATGGTTTTTAAATGGTATGCATGAGCATGTTAACTGGTGCTCGGGATTCATATAATAATATGCCCGTTTTAACAAGATAGATATTTTATAGCAGAATGAATGTAAAAATATCATTATACAATGATTCCAAATAATATTAATAAATGCTACAGGATCTCCGACCTATTCTAATTAAAATAACACTTTTATATGTTGGGTATTCGTGTTATCAAGATTTACATCGCGCAACAATTTTGTCAAAATCGGATAAAGTTATTTCACTTAATAGTACATAGTGAAATTAACACTCCAAAATACAATTCTAAAAAAGAATTTAAAGTGATATGAAACACTCCAGTAGGATGAACACAAAGAAATGGAGAATACTCTTGCTCAAAGTAGTTATTTTGACAAATATTATATCCAAATTGAGAACAAACGCTGTCATTCATATTAAGTGACTCTTGATGACAAAATATTTTGCATTAGTTTATTGCTGATATTTGCATCCGGAATTGAGAAGTAAATATTTACAATTGTCAGAGTGTAGTTTATACACAGAACAACACGATGTGTAAATGGGTTTGTCGATACGGCACGAGTGATGTCGCGGAAGGATAGAATGAGAGGCGCTTGCGCCTCGAGTTCTATCCCCCCGCGACAGCGCATCGTGTCGTTCTGTGTTTATTACACGTTTCGCATCCTAGAATCCGTGCATTAAAAATACATGATTAGAATGGTTATTTAGGCTCATACAGGGCATGTTTGTCATGCGTGATGATTCTTTTATTTAAATAGTTCCAGTTTCATGGTTGAGGCAAACGTCATGTACGTCATTTTATGTCAACGAGATGTGTATGGAACGTACGTTCCATACGGATTTGTGAATATGGAACAGCAATAACACTGTACTTCTAGGAACAAGCGTGTATAATAAAGACAATGATTTCTATGGAGTGGTACGGTCGTTTGATTGAGATTTTCGGCGATGTTAGTAGAATGCTACATTTCTCCAGTTGGTGCCTGAATATTAACTTGTCAATTTCACACACAAGTACATAATATGTCTTTAAGCAAGAGCCGTTTTCAAACTCATCCAAGAGATTCGTGAGTGGAACCCATGATCTAAATTTTGTCAAAACCCGATCATGTTTGTTAAGACTTAACATGGTTACACTACAAAACTATAGACACATCCAGTAAAAACAACTTGAAATTTGGAAAAGATTGGTTTTCAAACTCATCCAAGACATTTGCGCATAAGTAGAATTAACCCTTTACCCCAACAAACCGGCCAAAACCGGCCAAATAAAGCTTCAACAGCCTAAAATATCTTCGGTCTGTCTCAATAGAACCATACAAATATGGATATCATTGGAACCGGCTCCTTGACCACATTGTGATAGTTACAGTTATGCCCTGTGCCAATGCATTCTCTTATATATGCGAGTCGACCATAGGTCGCCTCGCATATATAAGAGAATGCATTGGCCTAAACAAAATCTTTTTTTAACACTTTTTACCATTTTTTCTTACATTCTTTAACAATTTTATAATTTTTAATGTGTTAAGCCTCGCATATATAAGAGAATGCATCGGCACAGGGCCCTTCTGTTGGGTAAAGGGTTAAAGCCATTATATTCACTATGGTTAAAATCAAAGTGCATTTATCAGCATAATCATGATTACATACTGACACAGACACACATACAGACATATGACACCGATTGCATTCAACAAACCATATGTCAAGTTTGGTGTAAACAGTATTTAATCCATATAACTCATAACAAAGTATTTACAATATAATGAACAAATATGATACGGTTGGGATTCGACAACATGTTAGTGGCCTGTAGGGTATAGATCATGTTATGAATCTCTATTATGGCTAACGCCCGCAGTGTACTTCGCTATATGTGAAGGTCCCAACTCGAAATTGCATGTTTTTCTGTGATTTTTGAGAGCCGATATCAAAATAAACATTATTGTAAGAAATGCAAAGCAAAATCGCTCACAAAGTCACTTAAATAATGAAATTTTGAGGCAGAACCTTCACCTACAGAGAAGTACATTATTAAGAAAGAGATCATAATAAAGAAATATATTGCCTTTGTTATTTTTTTACTTTTATAAGGTTCCATGTCAAAACTTCAAAAAGTTTCCAGGTTTTGTACTGGTAGAATATGATCTCTACGGGCGTTAGCCATAGTAGAGATTCATGGCATGTTCTACTTATAGGAGTCATCTCCAGACAGATGGACAGACAGATGGACAAATGCCCGGTGTCATTTATCAAACCATAGATTGAGTTTGTTACTGTTTGTAACACAAATCGACAAAAAATGGAGAAAGAATGTTTCATTCAAGGCTTTGGAAATGAAACCAATCAGGTTCATTTAATGTTGTCACATGTAAACATTGACTCATGTTGATTCACCTGTGACAGGTAGGATTAAAGGATTAAAGGATTTGTTGATGTAATCAAATTAGAAGAACCAACATCACTATGTTTATATAGACCCCGTTCTAACCAGATGAGTCCGATTGAAATGTTTGTCAGTCCAAATTAAGATGTGCTCTGTGTTATGCCCAATTGGAATGCATCTGTGTAGCTTTTTAAAGACCCCAAGCCTTGAAATAGTGTGTCTGTCATTTGCAGAATGAGGTCCCCAGATGGTGAATTTAGTGATGCTACCCCGCATAGCGGGCTAGCATCACCAAATTCGCCCTCTGGTGGACCTCATTCTGCTTACACCTCAGCAGAATGAGGTTCCCAGTGGGTGAATTTGGTGATGCTAGCCCGCTATGCGGGGTAGCATCACTAAATTCACCCTCTGGGAACCTCATTCTGCAAATGACAGACACACTATTTCAAGGCTTGGTGTTATGCCCAATTGGAATGCATCTGTGAAGCTTTTAAAAGGCCGACAATTGGTGCTATAACAAAGAGAGATGCACTCACATTGTAACACAAGACGTAACAAGCAGTCACCGATGGCGGTATCCCCTGCCTAGGTCGGCAAAGTTTGGGATGGGCATTTTCAAAATATGTTAAAAAATAATATTTGTTTGAGATTGGTTAATATTTGTTTTAGTTCGAGCTTAAAATTTAAATTGCAATGCCAAAAAATGACAATCAAAGTGCTGTAGCAGTTAGCGTAACTCGGGTAAAAATGTATGCCCAGTTTGCGAACTCGTTTCAGAAACTCCTCTTGTGAACTCACATACCAATCATCTTTAACCCTTTACCCAACAGAAGGGCCCTGTGCCAATGCATTCTCTTATATATGCGAGTCGACCATAGGTCGCCTCGCATATATAAGAGAATGCATTGGCTTAACACATTAAAAATTATAAAATTGTTAAAGAATGTAAGAAAAAATGGTAAAAAGTGTTAAAAAAAAGATTTTTTTAGGCCAATGCATTCTCTTATATATGCGAGGCGACCTATGGTCGACTCGCATATATAAGAGAATGCATTGGCACAGGGCATAACTGTAACCATCACAATGTGGTCAATGAGCCGGTTCCAATGATATCCATATTTCTATGGTTTTATTGAGACAGACCCAAGATAATTTAGGCTGTTGCAGCTTTATTTGGCCGTTTTTGGCCGGTTTGTTGGTTAAAGGGTTAAAATCCGTAGATAATGGTTTGAAATAAACCTCGGAAAACTATTTTTGGGTGCTAAAAGCAAAACAAATGACAATGAAAGGGTCGTATAATTGTCTCGTTAAAATTAAAATGTATGCCCGGTCCTTAGTTTGCGAACTCATTTCAGAAACTCCTCTTGTGAACTGATAAACCAAACATCTCTCAAATCCGTTGATAACTGTTTGAAATAAGCCCCGGACAACTTTTCCTGGGTGCTAAACGCCAACAAATTACAATCAAAGAGCCGTAACTCTTGTAAAAATCTACAGCCAGGCCTAGTTTGCAAACTTGTTTCAGATACACCTTTTGTGAACTCTCATTCCAAAATCTTTAAAATAATTTAATAATTGATCAAAATAACCCCCAGACAACTTTGCTAAATGCCAACAAGAGCTACGCTGGGCGTGCAATATACGCCCTCTCTTGGGTCGGCGGAAACTGATAAAAAAGGGGCATAACTCTGGTAAAAATTGGCGGACGGAACTCAAATTTGAACTTGACCTGTGTTTTGGTGGGAGAAAGTAATATACCAAATTATCATTGAATCCGATAAGCTCTAGTAAAGTTATCATGCGGACAAAAAATTTCCGAGATTTTCTAAGTCAAATTACGTCAAATAAGGGGCATAACTCTGGTGAAAATTGGCGGACGGAACCCAAATTCGAACTTGAGCTGTCTTTTCTCCTAATAAACTCACATACCGAATTTGATTGAAATCGGTTCACTCTAACTAAAGTTATCATCCGGACAACAAATTTCAGGGATTTTCTAAGTCAAATTACGTCAAAAAAGGGGCCATAACTCTCGCAAAAATTATCGGATTAAAACGAAATTCGGACTTGAGCTGTATTTCGATATATGTAATCCACAACGGGTTTTGCGTATAAACATTCCAAAATCGAGTTATCATCCGGAAACCAAAAAACATAAGAAAAACTGAATTTTCTCAGTCAAATTACGTCAAAAAAGGGGCCATAACTCTCGCAAAAATTATCGGATTAAAACGAAATTCGGACTTGAGCTGTATTTCGATATATGTAATCCACAACGGGTTTTGCGTATAAACATTCCAAAATCGAGTTATCATCCGGAAACCAAAAAACATAAGAAAAACTGAATTTTCTCAGTCGAAAAAGGGGCATAACTCTGCCAAAAATGGTCGGACAGAACCCAAGTTCGAACTTGACCTGTGTTTTGGTGGGAGAAAGTAATATACCATATTTGGATTCATTCCGATAAACTATACTAAAGTTATCATCCGGACAACAAATTTCAAGGATTTTCTAAGTCAAAAAACGTTAAATAAGGGGCATAACTCCGGTGAAAATTGGCGGGCGGAACCCAAATTCGAACTTGAACTTACTTTTCGGCTAATAAACCCACATACCAAATTTTACTAATTTTGGTTCACTCTAACTAAAGTTATCATCCGGACAACAGGTTAACGGACGCCCGGACGCCCGGACGTCCGGACGCAGACCAATACTATAATACGGCCTTTTTTTCAAAAGGGCGTATAAAAAATGACAATCAAAGGGCCGTAACTCAGGTGAAAATGTCCGGCCAGTCCTAGATTGCAATTTTGTTTCAGATATTCCTCTTTTGAGCTCATACACCAAAACTATTTCAAAGACGATCCATGACAAATGGACCGACGGATGGCTGATGGATGGATGGACCGATGAATGGCTCAACAGACAGATGGATGGAAGTCACGGAACCCATTCCTGTATCCCCCCAAATAGGATGATTACATCAAAAACATAGTTTGATAAGAGAGATGCACCAACATTGTAACCAAAGACATAACAAAGCAGAGAGAATCAACAGGTTGCTTTAACAGATGGTATTATTTGCACATGAATGTCTGGAGAGAATGATACATCCCCAGATAATATGAGATTCCAGAACATAAAACACAGATGAGAGAAATGTAATTACAGACCTGGGTACAATAAACACAGACCCAGTCATAATCAACTACTATTGGGTAACACACTGCACTCGTAATCAGAGCTACATCCAAAAAAATAAAGATTCTTTCTTTATAACAATCAGAAATGCCAAACCTAATAAAGATTTTTTTTTAACTGTTAACTGTTATCAGTGTTGATTGTGGGCCGGAAGTTATAGTGGAGGGGTAGGGACGAATGGGGTGGAGGGGGGATGAATGGGGTGGAGGGGGATGGCTACTTTTAACTGTTGTCAGTGTTGATTGCAGGTCGGCGGAAGTTAATGGAGGGGTAGGGATGGATGGAGTGGAGAGGGATGGACCGATCATGGGGTGGAGGGAGATGAATGGGGTGGAGGGGGATGGCTGATTTTACAACTTTTTTGTTCGTTTTTTGTTTGTTGAATGAATGAAATGAGAAGTTGGGTCGTGCCTGGGATGTTCGAAAAGATCGAGTGATATTCTGCTTCACCCTACGTTGGATTTTCATGCAAAATTTGTAGGTTTTATAGGAAATGTCTAACTGTTTTTGGAGAACAAACCTTTTTATTCAAGTCATGAGTAATTAAGTTATATATATATCGTGTGATTTCTGTAAGCAATGCCATAATTCTCAAAAAATATTTCCTGTGAAACAAAGCAAATATTGTTTTCTTTTCATATATTGTTTTCAATATTCCAAATAATTACTTGATATCTAAAAGGTTCCAGATTACATGAGAGAAATGTAACTGCAGACCTGGGTACAATAAACAGAGACATCTTCATAATAAACTATGATTAAGTAACACTACACTCCTAATCAGAGCTGCACCAAAACAAAAATAATGATTCTTTCTTTATATCAATCAGAAATGCAAGACTCGATCTATAATAAATTATAATTTAATAAAGATTTGTTTAGCTGTTAACTTTGTAAGTGTTGATTGCAGGCATTCATATACTGATTTCAATATTCAAAATAATTCCTTGATATCTTAAAGATAGATAATCCAATTAAGCTCCCCTCAATTACTATTTATTAAGCGCCCATCAATTACTATTTATATGGATTTGGGAGTAAAACATTTAATTTGAGTCGAGGAACCCACCCATCAAAGCTCAGAGTTATTTTACATCTATTATTTTTCACCATCGATATTTATAAGTGGCCCAGTAAACAGTCAATGAGCCGACGGTATCAGACCAAATTGCAGATGAAGATGGATAACTCTAAAATCAAGAGGCTTTCTGTTGATTATAATGCCAAATTTCGTCAAACAACATGTTGATAAATAACATGTTTCGTGCAATTTGATACTATAGTTGACAGTGGTTAGTATTATTTTTGGGCAATTAATCGATTCTGGTAACTGAAGCGGCATTTCTAAAAATGTTGTTGTTGGAATCTGATTATATGGGGACCATCGAATTGGATTGAGTACCTTTAAAAGCTTCATGATTACATGAGAGAAATGTAATTACAGACCCGGCCAGGTACAATCAACAGAGGCACCGTCATAATCAACTACTATTGAGTAACACACTGCAATCATAATTATAGATGCCCTAAAAAAATAGTTTCTATTACAATCAGAAATGTGAGACTCTTGTAACATTTTTGAACTCTTTTTCATTGTTAATCACAGGCTTGACGTAAGTGGGCGATGGTTTAATATGGTTTTCTTTTTACTTCTATTCAATTTTTCATAGAAAAGGAGAGAAAAGGTGTGTTTTTATCCTGTGACAAGTGTATTTATTCTCCCATAGAGAGCCTCGCATATATAAGAGAATGCACTGTCTTACAAGGTCAAGGTAAATATTGTTAGGCCAATGTATTCTCTTATATATGTGAGGCTCCCTGTTGGAGACTCACATATATAAGAGAATGAACTGGCACATGATCTTTTATGCTGCACCCTTTCATGACAGGAGCCCAGCTGGTGAAACATTTCAGGAAGTTCCAGCCATAAAAGAGTTAATAGTGCTATTTTGTTGGGAGTTTTGTTTTCATATATTTGCACCCGTCCACCCCCAGAAGAGTGCTTCATAACACATTAATAAGGAAATAAATCATCATTATCTCAATATTGTATGTACTTAAAAAACACTAAGAGTTACTCAATTTTAACAGTATTTATATTTGATATCAGGATGTCCCAAGCATATCAGACTGTTTTAATTCACAGTTAAATAGATATTTATCCAATGACTCAAATATTTCCACTTGTAAAATATTTGATAATTTATAGTTTTATTCAGTTTGCATTGTGTTGGCTCAATATAATGTATACATGGGGTATGTGATTTATGCACTGGTGTGTGCAGGGAGGATACCATGATATTTTGATTGAAATTCGAAAAGTGAAGTTGTTTTAATGTTTTTTATTTAATTCAGGGGCATTAATGATCTCTAGGAACGATCACTGATATTCAAAAACATAAATGTAGCAGAACTTTGTTCTTATTTCACAATGTTTCAGCTGAATATTTAGATTTTTTGTTTAAATTGTAGACATTTTGCACCCCTGTAAGGCTGTAATTATCAGTGGTTGGTTTCAAGCCTAATTCTGCATGAACACCTCAACAGTGTGTCGTGCCTCTTTATCAGGAAATAATTATTGTGCCATTTTATCTCAAATGAACTTGAAACATATTTCATGTTGTACTCAATTTTAACTGTAGTTATGAATGTAATGTTTTAACCCTTCCATGACTGCAGCTTCCTGAAATGTTGCGAGAACCCTGTGCCAATGCATTCTCTTATATACAGTGAATGGCAACAAGCCATATTTCCGACTAAATCCTGAAAAGTTACCCATAATTCTGCTGTGGTTAAAGGAGTCGATTACTTAGGACATTACTGTATGCGAGTCTCCCTAAAACTTGAACTAATTCTTCACACAATTTCTATTATATATGTGAGTCTCTCATGTATAAGAGAATACATCAGCCGAACAATTCATATTTACCTTGAATAAGAGAATGCACTGGCACAGGATATTTAATGCCACACCAACGCTCCCGTCATGAAAGGGTTATTAAACAGGATGTCATGGGATGTCTGGATCATATGACTGCATGTTTTATGTCAAAGTAAACCTTGAAGTAAATACATTAAATAAATTTTTATTCAATGAGTCAAATATTGCATTTGTAAAATATTTGACAGTTTATAATTTATATTCAGGTGTTGACACAATATAATGTATACATGGGGTATGTGTTTTATGCACTGATGTGTGCAGGGAGGAAGTCATGATACATGGGTGGCCAGATATCAAATTGACAATGCACCTGTGGCCAGCATACCTATATCAAATTAACAATACACCTGTGGTTTTCCTGATATGAAACAACTTTCCAATGATTCACTGATAAAAATATGTCATAATCAGATGCACCATGAAATTTTTAAAGATATGGGAGGCGTTGGCGGTGGGTATGCTGTTAAACTATTCACCTCCGTCAAAAACCGCCATAAACAGAAATAATAGTAAAATATACCAATCAGAAATATGACATAAACAGTATGTTATTTTCAAATGTTTTTCCTTTGTTATGTAAACAAAATCAAAAAACGTTACAACCTGGCTTTTGTTTAGATCCGGATATGGTAAACATAAAGAGCGTTATTTGTTAATGTTTTCCTGATATGGAAATAATAAAGAGCGTTTATATCATTTGTATGTGATTAACCAATATAATTGCGCTGTGTTATGTAAACTGAAGCAAAACGTTTGTAACACGGGCAGGCTCTTGTTTACGTACACCGTCGTACGTCTTGACGACAATATACTATTTATGCGCTGATTTGTTTGGCATATAAGAACAAAACTATATATAATTTAATATTCCTTCTATTGATCGCAATTTGAACAAATATGAATATTTCTGCAACGAACAACACCGTGCCTTTAAGTGGAATACTTTAACCTGTTATTACTAAATACTCACTGGTGATTACGGGGTAGTTCCCTTACTAAATACTCACTGGCGATTACGGGGTAGTTCCCTTACTAAATACTCACTGGCGATTACGGGGTAGTTCCCTTACTAAATACTCACTGGCAATTACGGGGTAGTTCCCTTACTAAATACTCACTGGCGATTACGGGGTAGTTCCCTTACTAAATACTCACTGGCGATTACGGGGTAGTTCCCTTACTAAATACTCACTGGCGATTACGGGGTAGTTCCCTTACTAAATACTCACTGGCGATTACGGGGTAGTTCCCTTACTAAATACTCACTGGTGATTACGGGGTAGTTCCCTTACTAAATACTCACTGGCGATTACGGGGTAGTTCCCTTACTAAATACTCACTGGTGATAACAGGGTAGTTCCCTTACTAATACTCACTGGTGATTACGGGGTAGTTCCCTTACTAAATACTCACTGGCGATTACGGGGTAGTTCCCTTACTAAATACTCACTGGCGATTACGGGGTAGTTCCCTTACTAAATACTCACTGGCGATTACGGGGTAGTTCCCTTACTAAATACTCACTGGTGATTACGGGGTAGTTCCCTTACTAAATACTCACTGGCGATTACGGGGTAGTTCCCTTACTAAATACTCACTGGCGATTACGGGGTAGTTCCCTTACTAAATACTCACTGGTGAGTATGGGGTAGTTCCCTTACTAAATACTCACTGGTGATTACGGGGTAGTTCCCTTACTAAATACTCACTGGCGATTACGGGGTAGTTCCCTTACTAAATACTCACTGGCGATTACGGGGTAATTCCCTTACTAAATACTCACTGGTGATTACGGGGTAGTTCCCTTACTAAATACTCACTGGCGATTACGGGGTAGTTCCCTTACTAAATAATTACGGGGTAGTTCCCTTACTAAATACTCACTGGTGATTACGGGGTAGTTCCCTTACTAAATACTCACTGGCGATTACGGGGTAGTTCCCTTACTAAATACTAACTGGCAATTACGGGGTAGTTCCCTTACTAAATACTCACTGGCGATTACGGGGTAGTTCCCTTACTAAATACTCACTGGCGATTACGGGGTAGTTCCCTTACTAAATACTCACTGGCGATTACGGGGTAGTTCCCTTACTAAATACTCACTGGCGATTACGGGGTAGTTCCCTTACTAAATACTAACTGGCGATTACGGGGTAGTTCCCTTACTAAATACTCACTGGCGATTACGGGGTAGTTCCCTTACTAAATACTCACTGGCGATTACGAGGTAGTTCACTTACTAAATACTAACTGGCGATTACGGGGTAGTTCCCTTACTAAATACTCACTGGCGATTACGGGGTAGTTCCCTTACTAAATACTCACTGGCGATTACGGGGTAGTTCCCTTACTAAATACTCACTGGCGATTACGGGGTAGTTCCCTTACTAAATGCTCACTGGCGATTACGGGGTAGTTCCCTTACTAAATACTCACTGGTGATTACGGGGTAGTTCCCTTACTAAATACTCACTGGCGATTACGGGGTAGTTCCCTTACTAAATACTCACTGGCGATTACGGGGTAGTTCCCTTACTAAATACTCACTGGCGATTACGGGGTAGTTCCCTTACTAAATACTCAGTGGCGATTACGGGGTAGTTCCCTTACTAAATACTCACTGGCGATTACGGGGTAGTTCCCTTACTAAATACTCACTGCATGGCGATTACGGGGTAGTTCCCTTACTAAATACTCACTGGCGATTACGGGGTAGTTCCCTTACTAAATACTCACTGGCGATTACGGGGTAGTTCCCTTACTAAATACTCACTGGCGATTACGGGGTAGTTCCCTTACTAAATACTCACTGGCGATTACGGGGTAGTTCCCTTACTAAATACTCACTGGCGATTACGGGGTAGTTCCCTTACTAAATACTCACTGGCGATTACGGGGTAGTTCCCTCACTAAATACTCACTGGCGATTACGGGGTAGTTCCCTTACTAAATACTCACTGGCGATTACGGGGTAGTTCCCTTACTAAATACTCACTGGTGATTACGGGGTAGTTCCCTTACTAAATACTCACTGGCGATTACGGGGTAGTTCCCTTACTAAATACTCACTGGCGATTACGGGGTAGATCCGTTACTAAATACTCACTGGTGATTACGGGGTAGTTCCCTTACTAAATACTCACTGGCGATTACGGGGTAGTTCCCTTACTAAATACTCACTGGCGATTACGGGGTAGTTCCCTTACTAAATACTCACTGGCGATTACGGGGTAGTTCCCTTACTAAATACTCACTGGCGATTACGGGGTAGTTCCCTTACTAAATACTCACTGGCGATTACGGGGTAGTTCCCTTACTAAATACTCACTGGCGATTATGGGGTAGTTCCCTTACTAAATACTCACTGGCAATTACGGGGTAGTTCCCTTACTAAATACTCACTGGCGATTACGGGGTAGTTCCCTTACTAAATACTCATTGGCGATTACCGGGTAGTTCCCTTACTAAATACTCATTGGCGATTACGGGGTAGTTGATTACGGGGTAGTTGATTACGGGGAGTTGATTACAGGGTAGTTGATTACGGGGTAGTTGATTACGGGGTAGTTGATTACGGGGTAGTTGATTACGGGGTAGTTGATTACGGGGTAGTTGATTACGGGGTAGTTCCCTTCGGAAATTTGTTCTACTTATGGCCTTCCATATGACTGGAGCTAAGTCAGCTTCCTGAAATTTTGCGAAAACCCCGTGCAATGCATTCTCTTATATATGCGAGTCTTAGGGAGCTTTGCATATATAAAAGAATGTATTGGCCTAACAAAATTCCCTTTGACCAAGCCAATGCATTCTCTTATATATGCGAGGCTCCCTATGCTAGACTCGCATATATAAGAGAATGCAATGGCACAGGATCTTTAATGCTGCACCAGCTATATATGCAAGGCTCCCTATACTAGACTCGCATATATAAGAGAATGCACTGGCACAGGATGTTTAATGCTACACCAGCTATGCGAGGCTCCCTATGCTAGACTCGCATATACAAGAGAATGCACTGGCACAGGATCTTTGATGCTGCATTAGTGCAGCTCCCGACATGAAACGTTCAATGACCCGGTACCATCGATGCTATTGCAGGATAATATATGTAAGGAAGAGTGAAAGGAAATCATTTTGGCTAAATAGGATGTATTTCTGATAAAAAAAATTGATGAATAGAATAATCACGACAGACGTTGATGCAAGCCTTGAAATAGGGTGTCTGTCATTTGCAGAATGAGGTCCCCAGAGGGTGAATTTGGTGATGCTAGCCCACTATGCGGGGTAGCATCACTAAATTCACCCTCTGGGGACCTCATTCTGCAAATGACAGACACCCTATTTCAAGGCTTGCGTTGATGTGAAGGCAGAATCTCCAGATAGGTAACAGGCAACTGAGAGCTTTCAGATGAATGGCAACAAGCCATATTTCCAACTAAATACTGAAAAGTTACCCATAATTCTGCTGTGGTTAAGGAGTCGATTATTTAGGGCATTACTGTATGCCCACTGTGGATGACCAGAATCCACAGTGATTTTCTCAGGAATCATAAATTGTCTAAATTGGATAGATCATCTCGCTCATGCTTCAGAATCAAGAAGGGTGAAGTTAGTGTTGATTGGGAGTTATTTACTCTACTCACTCGTGCTGTGCACTCCTAAATTGAGTTAACCCTTTACCCAACAGAACGGCCCTGTGCCAATGCATTCTCTTATATATGCGAGTCGACCATAGGTCGCCTCGCATATATAAGAGAATGCATTGGCTTAACACATTAAAAATTATAAAATTGTTAAAGAATGTAAGAAAAAATGGTAAAAAGTGTTAAATTTTTTATTTTTTTTAGGCCAATGCATTCTCTTATATATGCGAGGCGACCTATGGTCGACTCGCATATATAAGAGAATGCATTGGCACAGGGCATAACTGTAACCATCACAATGTGGTCAAGGAGCCGGTTCCAATGATATCCATATTTGTATGGTTCTATTGAGACAGACCGAAGATATTTTAGGCTGTTGAAGCTTTATTTGGCCGGTTTTGGTCGGTTTGTTGGGTAAAGGGTTAATAATGTGTCACATGTATAACTTCCAATCAAGACAATGCCATCCTTCTTAATTCTGAAGACACACGTTGAGATGATCTATCCAAAAAGTGACAGACATATTGCCTTAAAACATATCTGTCATATAATTTCCCCACATGTTGTATGGATGATATGAGAAAGAGGAGGATGTTGCTAGACATATTAACCCTTTACCCAACAAACTGGCCAAAAACGGCCAAATAAAGCTGCAACAGCCTAAATTATCTTGGGTCTGTCTCAATAAAACCATACAAATATGGATATCATTGGAACCGGCTCATTGACCACATTGTGATGGTTACAGTTATGCCCTGTGCCAATGCATTCTCTTATATATGCGAGTCGACCATAGGTCTAAAAAGAATCTTTTTTTAACACTTTTTACCATTTTTTCTTACATTCTTTAACAATTTTATAATTTTTAATGTGTTAAGCCAATGCATTCTCTTATATATGCGAGGCGACCTATGGTCGACTCGCATATATAAGAGAATGCATTGGCACAGGGCCGTTCTGTTGGGTAAAGGGTTAAAGAAGAAGCCAAATATAATAATAACCAAGGTCCGTAAACCTACAGCATTCCTTGACCCAGATTTCAGGAATCAAGGGTAAAATATGAAATATTTTGGAGCTATTAGAATGAATGGCATTTTATATTAATTCACGCTGAAATAATTAAGATGTTACGGGTGACATATAGCCTTCTTTGTGTGATACACAGATAGTACATACCAGAGTCATGATTTGTGAATAATTCCTAGCAGGGAAGATGAGATCTGAGTTACAATCCCAGCATGCACCACACAGATGATGGTATTATGCACGGAATACACAGGCATTATGTCAAGCAGAGATATTCCCCCTCCCCCCCAAAATAAAGATACATGTATATAATCAGGGTTCAAGGCTCAAAATAAGTGACCGATCAAGGTCATTGTCCGACGAAAAATAGCTTATGTCCAGTATCCTTCTGTACCTGTCGGACATATTGTCCAATGCAAATTTTTAAACAACCTTATCTGACATTAAAAGTAAAAAATAGTTCTTTTTTAATTTCAGAATAAAATTATCCCGTTTGTGAATTGCATGTATATTTATTAATTGACGTAAAGTTTTTGAACTTTTGAAAACAAAAATAAAATGGGGTTTTCCTGGGTGGCGATTGTACACTCACTAAAATGAGTACATCCTTGACGAATAATAAGTCGATTGGAAATTTAAATACCGTCTCATACAGTACATCTGAAAATTTGACAGGCACCATTTTGAAATGACCAACACCATCCATTTGGTCATTTTGACAGTCAGTAAAAAATTTTATTTTGAGCCTTGTCAGGGTTATATACAGACTAACTTTTGAATATTAAATCATGGTTTTGAGCTAATTAAGGGCCTGTTTATCTGAGAGTATATAGGAGAGCCTCACATTTATAAGAGAATATATACATTGGCCTAACAATATTTACCTTGACCTTGTAAGCCATTGCATTCTCTTATATATTCAACACTCTCTATGGGAGACTTGCATATATAAGAGAATGCATTGGCCTAACAATATATACCTTGACCCTGTAAGCCAGTGTATTCTCTTATATATTCGACACTCTCTATGGGAAACTCATATATACAAGAGAATGCATTGGCCTAACAATATTGACCTTGACCTTGTAAGCCAGTGCATTCTCTTATATATTCGACGCTCTCTATCCTGACTCACATATCCAAGAGAATGCATTGGCCTAACAATATTTACCTTGACCTTGTAAGCCAGTGCATTCTCTTATATATTCGATGCTCTCTATGGGAGACTCACATATCCAAGAGAATGCATTGGCCTAACAATATTTACCTTGACCTTGTGAGCCAGTGCATTCTCTTGTATATTTGACATTCTCTATGGGAGACTTGCATATATAAAAGGAAGAACTGGCACATGATCGATTTTTGAAGTTTTTATTTCTCGAGATGTGCAATAACATGTGGCCCAAACAGACAGTCTCGGACAAATTGCAGATGAATATGGATAACTCTAAAATCAAGTGGCAATAAGGCCAAATTTTGTGATACTTTAGTGATAATACGGCCATGTTTTTTAACAAAATGTTGTTAAAGGGGTACTGTACCCAAGATGTTTTGATGGTTTCTATAATCCCCGAGTCGGAGAATAAGGTAACAACTTTTCCATTCTTTGAAAGTCTGTTGAGTACGAAGTAGTGTTACGGATGGCAAATTTACCGGAATGCAAAAATGCAAATTGTCGTTGTCGAGTAATTTTTGTACAGTTTTCAACCAAATGAATCAAATAAAAATTATAGTAGTCCCATATACTCATTTAAGTTATTGTATCGTCACTAGTCAATGAGTGGCTTGAGTTTTCTCCCCGTATAAGCATAATGTTTCAAACGATCGTGTGTGCAATGGGTTTACTAATCCAGTATCCCTCAAATATAATTTGATTATGTTTTGTACACGGAAATTCGTATTTTAATTTACGCCATTTTATGGCTCCAGCCATAAATTCAATTTATATTAAATTATTAACTTTTAAATTATTAAATTTTAAGATAGCCTTTACAGAATACATCTTCGACTCAAATTACTTATGTTTCTATATAAGTATCGATAATAGATCGTTGTTATCACCGGAAATTTATTAAAAATGGCGTACAGTACCCCTTTAAATAACAAGTTTATTTTAAATTTGAGACCATAGTTGCCAGTGGTTAGCATTATTTTGTTGCAATAAATCGATTCTGATACCTAAGGCGTATATTTTGAAGAAATCTTGGTGTTGTTTGTATCTTGATATTATGGGGACCGTCTGATTGGTTTGAGTACAGTAATGCCCTATATAATCGACTCCTTAACAAGCCATATTTCTGATTCAATCCTTAGAGGTGCCACTTAATTGGACAAACAAATTTCTAAATAAAGTTTTTTTTTTATTTTCCACATAATATAAGGCAAGAAAAAAGGGATGTTTCTGGTAACGGAGCTGAATGGAGGGGGAAAAGGTAGAGGGGGGGGGGGGGGGGGGGGGGGGGGGTTGGGAGAGCCATTTTTTGTTGGTATAAACATACATACATGTATGGAATATAATGCAAACAACATAACAAGACAATATGGGCAGATTTACTTTATGCATTGGTAGGAATAATGAAGCCTTGGTGGTGGTATTTTGATTAAAAACCATCCACCCACTTTGGAGTGTCTGATCGGATTGAGTACCTTTAAGATAAAAACCAAACAGCCATGATCACACAAACAATCAATAAATATCCTGGTTTGACATCAAAACATCTCTTGACATTCCGGGTCAAGAGGTCTTAAGAGGTTTATTTGAAATCTCCTCAAATAAACTACTCAATGGTAAAACTATATATTGTCACAGCGTGACAGCGAGGTGCCTCAAATGCTTCCGTAAAGGTATTAACTCTTGGGTTTGTAGGTACATGTAGGTTATTGGTGTAATGTGAAGTATGATTTCACAGTTTCATCAGTGGCGTAGCCAGGGTGCCAGAAGCTTAGGGAGAGGGGTGGGTGAGACAGAAATTTGACCGACATACCTCAGTTAATGTATTAACTCTTGAGTTTGAAGGTAGGTTATTGGTGTAATATGTGAAGTATGTTTTCAGTTTCATCAGTGGTGTAGCCAGGGTGCCAGAAGCTAAGGAGAGGGGTGGGTGAGACAGAAATTTGACCGACATACCTCAGTTAATGTATTCACTCTTGAGTTTGAAGGTAGGTTATTGGTGTAATATGTGAAGTATGTTTTCACAGTTTCATCAGTGGTGTAGCCAGGGTGCCAGAAGCTAAGGAGAGGGGTGGGCGAGACAGAACTTTGCCCGAAATACCTCTGTTAAAGACATATTATGGGTGCATGAAACTGATAAGTTAGTACTCAGGCGCTATGCCAGTTGCGGGAGTGTAGCATTCCACTAATATCGCCGAAAATATCAAAGAAATCGACCATACAACTCCATATATAGATATCACCATCTGAACTACACTTCATTGTAAATATTTACATCTCGATTCAGGACGCAACAATCGGCGATAAACTAACGCAAATGTTTTCGCCATCGAGAGTCATTGCATTGAATTAATATATAATAATGACAATGTGTGTGCTGTAAATTTGGATTAATATTCATAAAAATAAATAGCAAGATTATTCTCCATTTTTATTTGATCACCCAACCTGAGTGTTTCATATCACTTTAATGTATTAACTCTTGAGTTTGTAGGTAGGTTATTGGTGTAATGTGAAGAGTGAAGTAAGTTTTCACAGTTTCAACAGTGGTGTAGCCAGGGTGCCAAAATCTAGGGAGAGGGGAGGGAGGCAGAAATTTGCCATAAATACCTCTGTTATCTCTGTGTCTTTTTTTAAAATGGGCATATAGAAAGGGATTGGGCTATTAATTACAGAAATTTACAGAAGACTGCATGCTCTCCCACTACAAGATTGATTGCATTACAATATTTGTGAACTAGTTTATAATTATAGTCCAGGGGTGGCACCAGGATTCCACTGATGGAGGGGCCATCCTCCCCCGATAGGAGGGACTACAACTCCCAGGGAGGGTGCCACCCCTGTTATAGTGTATGTTTTTCTTCAGTTCTTCAATTAACAAAACTTGATCACCTCAACAACGGGAATGTATGATATCCATATTTTATATGTTTTTCTTCCAATAACATGACACAACATGGTATTCAGGTAATATCACTTTCTAAATTATGTGCATATCAGATAGGAAGTGCACTTTCATGCAAGCCTTGAAATAGGGTGTCTGTCATTTGCAGAATGAAGTTCCCAGAGGGTGAATTTGGTGATGCTAGCCCACTATGCGGGGTAGCATCACTAAATTCACCCTCTGGCGAACTCATTCTGCAAATGACAGACACCCTATTTCAAGGCTTGCTTTCATGAACTGCCATTTGAATTCCATTTGTGTATACATAACATAACCTGACTAGAATACAGCAAGCCTCAATGAAAATATTAACATTGCGGACACATAAAAAGTATCCATGTTTATCTATCTCGCTTGAGAAACCTAGTGAATAGCTTTGGGGCAAAGAAAGTGTTTGGGATGATAAGTTAGATGGGTACAGTGTACAGATACAGTAATGCCCTAAGTAATCGACCCCTTAACCACAGCAGAATTATGGGTAACTTTTCAGGATTCAGTCGGAAATATGGCTTGTTGCCATTCATCGGAAAGCTCTCGGGGAGAGCTTTCCGGGGAGAGCTTTCCGATGAATGGCAACAAGCCATATTTCCGACTGAATCCTGAAAAGTTACCCATAATTCTGCTGTGGTTAAGGGGTTGATTACTTAGGGCATTACTGTACCTGTATCATTACAATAAAAAGAGGTGATGAATTTTCAATGAGTTAACCCTTTGAGTGCCAGGTCGATTTTTGTATCAACCCATATACCCTGTGCCAATGCATTCTCTTATATATGCGAGTCGACCATAGGTCGCCTCGCATATATAAGAGAATGCATTGGCTTAACAATTTTTTTTTACAATTTTTTACAATTTGAATATATTTTATTATATTCTTTAACAGACTTATTGTGTAGGTTTAGGGCCGATGAGATCGGCCCCTGGCACTCAAAGACAAAGGGTTAACAATTTAAGTGGCTTGGTGAGAGAATATAGTCAATATACTGAACCAAAAACCTGCCGTTGATGATTTTGATCAGTGTTATTAGAGGTATGTGTAGGATTAGTCTCTAACAGTCAAAATGGGCATCAATTCCTAACAAAATAGCCACTGTACTCTGGGGATCCAAATAAACATGCTTAAATTTCTAGTAAAAAGCCCCCTGTATGCTGCTCATTTGGATCACTATAATTTATATTATTTCATTTCAAATACCTGCTTTTCATACAAAAACCACCTAAATGTTCTGCAAAATTATTATTATTATTAAGAATGAGACAAGGGCTAACTAACACAGCTTCTCTTGGTTCTTGTTGGGCTGAACAAAGAATATGTTGGGGGAATTACACCATTATTTCACCCCCTGTACTCTTATTTAATTTTGAGGAAATGCATGTCCCCCTGGTGTGTCATGACTCATGCAGGTGGATATGGATCAACATTCATGCACGAGACCGAGATAGCGAACAATGGAATGATCATGATATACATGTAATTAGGGTCACACTGTCCAAAGGGGTAGCATCACAAAATTCACCCTCATGGGACTTCATTCTGCGAATGACAGACACACTATTACAAGGCTAAACTCCAAGCATTTAATGTTGCATACTATTTTGAAATTCCATATGGTATCGAAGCTGTTGTCATGGTTCAAGATTAAATTTTACGGAACTCAGTTAATTAACCCTTTCATGGTGGGAGCTGCTCTGGAGCAGCATTAAATATCCTGTGCCAGCGTTTCTCTTAAAAATGTGTCTCGGGCCCACAGGAAGCCTGGCATATGTAGGAGAAAGCACTGGCTTACCAGGTCAAGGTAAATATTATTAGACCAATGTATTCTCTTATATAAGAGATTGCATTGGCACAGGGTTTTCGCAAAATTTCATGAAAGGGTTAAGTTTTATTGATATTTTACATGTTGGTCTATTTTATATGTTACATTTGTTTTTAACATTTTTGTCATTGCAACAAAGCAAAAGTATATGTTAAATTTAATTAGATGTTGTATGTTGTTGTTGTTGTTGTAACTGGAGGTCTGGAACCATGAATAAACCTTTAATCAGTTAATTAAATACACTTCAATATTGGAAAACTTACCTTTAAATCTAATAATTTTTGTTAAAACTGTAACTGGTAGTAAATCCGATGAAATATATAGCTTCAGATAATTTTGAACACAACACGATTATCCTGATGATACACGATATCCTGGTGACACACGATGACCCATAAAACTTCAAAGTATACACAATAAATGAGGGAGGAAATTCCTCAAGTCACTCAACAAGTTTTGACAGGCAGGTAAACACAGTTTAATTCCTTCCGAGGAATACACACAAACCACAAAGAGCAACTGCAAATAAGACAATTTGTTACTCTGTGGCTGTCAACAGAGGGCTGTGGGATAAAACTACTGTGTATAGATAATGGTGGGAATGTGTGTGCAAATAGGTGATCATACCATGCGATCTTTTGGGCTCCAGTTTATTTTACAAATGTGTGATAAATTCCACATTATAGTGAAGTTGGTGTACCGTTTAGATAAATTTGAAGCCCCCCCCCCTTTACAACCTAACAGGGTGGGTATAGTTAATGGTGGGAATGTGTGTGCAAATAGGTGATCATACCATGCGATCTTTTGGGCTCCAGTTTATTTTACAAGTGTGTGATAAATTCCACATTACAGTGAAGTTAGTGTATGGTTTAGATAAAATTGAAGCCCCCCCCCCCCCTTATAACCTAACAGGGTGGGTATAGTTAATGGTTGGAATGTGTGTGCATATATGTGATCATACCATGCAATCTGTTGGGCTCTCTAGTTTATTTTACAAATGTGTGATAAATTCCACATTATAGTGAAGTTGGTGTACCGTTTAGATAAATTTGAAGCCCCCCCCTCTTTACAACCTAACAGGATGGGTGTAGATAATGGTGTGAATGTGTGTGCAAATAGGTGATCATACCATGCAATCTGTTGGGCTCCAATTTATTTTACAAGCCTGTGATAAATTCCACATTATACACCCTATGTGTGCCGATCGGTGTATTGCTGTGGGTCGGTGTAGAGCTGTTAACCGCGGGAATTCCAGTACGAGGGGTACATTGGAAAACGTGGTTTGTCAAAACACAGAATGAAATTTTCTTAACTGTTTTTTTGCTTTAATCATCGAACAAAGGACCCAACAAACAGTAAGTATGATTGCCTAGTTAATAATATCGCATTCGCATAATCGCGTCCCTTCAATACTTTTATAACAGCTTTTGCCTCGAAAAAGGTAAAATTCCTGTTTAAATCTCCATAACTTTTGCAAACCAAGACCTTTACTTCGGTAAACCAATTGAAATTATAGGCAGATATATCGAGAATCGATTTGGGTGCGTAAACCCAACCATCAAAGCTATATTTCTTGGTGAAAATTTAGTTTGATGGAGGGCACTACCGAGAAAAAATGGCATGTTTTTTGGCCGATTGACCCTAAAATGACTCGTTCCCATCTTCATCTCAATGTCAACATCCATGATAATTTTTATGAAGATCAGACAAACAGTACAGCCTGTACGTAGCCCGTGTCGACGGATTCAATTTTGAAATCAAAGATGGCTGCCAGCGGCCATGTTTTTTGGCTGAATGACCCCCAAAATGACTTGTTCCCATCTACATGTCAATATCAACATTCATGACAAGTTTCATAATGATCGGATCAGGGATGTGGTCCGTAGGGTGTGTCAAAGTATTTAGTGATGCAAAGAGTAAATTCTAAAATGGCCACCGGTGGCCATGTTTTTTTGCCAAATGACCCCAAAATGACTTGTTCCCATCAAGAGGTCACCCCGATGATCCATATGAAGTTTGGTGATGATCAGATCAGGGATGTGGTCTGTAGGGTGTGTCAAAGTATATAGTGATGCAAAGAGTAAAATCCAATATGGCTACCGGCCAGGGAAATTTCCAGGGCTGTTTTGATAGCTGTTACAGGTATGGGTGCCCAAACTTGAGAAGCACAAATGACCCCAAATTCCCAGTGGACAGTATTGAATCAACCTGAATTTTCAAGGCAATTCAACAATAAGCGCTGTATTAAAAAATCTGCAGTTGCAATACAGCCTTCATTTGCATGTTGAATTTTTAAATCAGAAATATTATGTCCTATTTATAATATATGCGTCTGTATCTGTGTTGGTTCGGTGTAGAAGCCGTATTTTAAAGTTATATTGGGATACCGCTACATATCCTCTGCTGGAAACAGGTGTCCCCAAATTATCTCTGGATTCTTCCCTGCTACCGGCGGCCATTTTTTTTGGCCAAATGACCCCAAAATGACTCGTTCCCATGTAGAGGTCACCCCAATGATCCATATGAAGTTTGGTGATGATCGGATCAGGGATGTGGTCTGTAGGATGTGTCAAAGGATTTAGTGACGCAAAGAGTAAAATCCAAGATGGCCGCCAGCGGCCATGTTTTTTGGCCGATTGATCCTAAAATGACACGTTCCCATCTACATGTAAATGTCAACTTTCAAGACAAATTTTATGATGATCAGACAAACAGTATGGCCTGTAGCCCGCGCCAATGGATTCAATTTTGAAATCCAAGATGGCCACCAGCTGCCATGTTTTTTGGCCAAATTACCCCAAAATGATTCGTGCCCAACTAGGGGCCACCCCAATGATGAATATGAAGTTTGGTGATGATCGTATCAGGGTTATGATCTGTAGGGTGTGTAAAAGTATTTAGTGATGCAAAGAGTAAAATCCAAGATGGCTGACGGTGGCAATTTTTTTTGGCCTAATGACCCCAAAATGACTCGTTCCCATCTAGAGGTCGCCCCGATGATCCATATGAAGTTTGGTGATGATCGGATCAGAGATGTGCAGGTCTGTAGGATGTGTCAAAGGATTTAGTGATGCAAAGTGTAAAATCCACCAGCGGCCATGGTTTTTGGCCGAATGATCCTAAAATGACTCGTTCCCATCTACATGTCAATGTGACAATGTCAACATTCATGTGACAAATTTCATAAAGATCAGACAAAAGATACGACCTGTAGCCCGCGCCAAAGGAAATTGTTGACGGACACACGCACACACACACACGCACGACGATGCCAACCCATGGCAATAGCTCAAACTTACAAAGTAAGTTGAGCTAAAAATTAGAATGGCATGCCCCTTGATATGTCGTTTAAGCCCGTAACATAAATCTGAACACTATGCCCAGAAAACAACATATTAATAATACAGAGTTATGATGAGGTCCGTGC
Organism: Siphonodentalium dalli; assembly: GCA_032622095.1. Taxonomy (NCBI): domain Eukaryota; kingdom Metazoa; phylum Mollusca; class Scaphopoda; order Gadilida; family Siphonodentaliidae; genus Siphonodentalium; species Siphonodentalium dalli. The sequence goes on from CP136067.1 coordinate 25,840,546, forward strand.
AAGTGGAATAGTAAAGTTGTGAACTCTGCCTCAAAGGTTTGTTGTTTCATATTCGAAAAAATGACTCAGCTTTTATGACAGATTAGTGAAAAATAATTAGAAGGGCATCCGATGGTCAGCTATGATTTTCTCTGTACAGTGCTTGTCCTGATTCAATTTGTATTTGATGTCAACATCGGCCACCCGATTTGATTCAAGATTTGATTTGGTTGCAAATTTCCGATTCGTAGGGCCCTAGAATAAGGTGTCTGTCATTTGCAAAATGAGGTCCCCAGAGGGTGAATTTGGTGACGCTATCCTGCATAGCAGCAGGCTAGCATCACTAAATTCACCCTCTTGGGACCTCATCTTCTCTGGAAAGGTTCTTTATTATAAATTTCTATAGAAACTTCTTCACATAGATTCTTTTTCCTTTAGTTTCTCTATATCCACAAATTGGCAGACGACACATTGCATATTAAATCCAGGTTCCCAATGGGTGCACACCACAATATATTCACCATTTGGGAACTTCAATCTGAGTCTATGTTTCCGATTGCAGATGCGGTCATGCTGAATGAGGTCCCCAAAGGGTGAATATACCATCTCCTATTATACTCAACAGAATATACTCTTGGGATCGAAATACAGTAATGCCCTAAATAATCGACTCCTTAACCACAGCAGAATTATGGGTAATTTTTCAGGATTTAGTCGGAAATATGGCTTGTTGCCATTCATCGGAAAGCTCTCAGGGCATTACTGTACTAGAGCTCGTGGACTGAGACAGAGCTCCAGGAATGAAACACCAATTTTTGGGACAGGGAGTCTGATAATATGAAAATATGTTTTTCTCCCTGATTTAAGTTAATAAGTGCACCATATGAGGAAAGCAAGCCCTCATGCAGTGACACCACATGACTATACTGGTAGTAATGGCCCTAATCTGAGCAAAAATACTTTAACAAAAATTATATGAAAAAATACTCGAGTTCCGGGAAGAAGACATAAATTTTTTGGCAATAGGGATGCTGATACTATGAAATTATCCTTGATTGTTGTACACATACTCACAGTTGACTGTTGAGTACTACATGTAGGATGATTAAAACAGGTTAAAAGTAGCCCCATGCTCCTCTTGAGTTGCTAGGTGATATACAAGGTTACGCCAATATTTTATGGGTAGGTTTGATAGTAGTTACAATTACGCTTAAGAACGATTCATTACGCTTAAGCCCTATTTGTGCGATTATTGAATACAAATTTTGCCTCCCATACAAACAGTGATTCCTATGGGAAGCTAAATTGACATTTAATAAATAATTGAGCTTAAGAGTGCAATAAGGAATCTCTAATTGCACTTAATTGCAATAAGAATATTTCTTATCGTCCCTAGGTGCAATAAAAATATTCCTTATTGCACTAAAGCGCAATTAGACATTCTGTATTGTTCTTAAGTGCAATTAGATATTCCTTATTGCACTTAAATACAATAAGATCTTCTCTTATTGCGCTTAAGCTCCAATAAATTTTCCCTTATTGCACTTAATTAAGCACAATTAGGGATTCCTTATTGTGCTTAAGTGCAATTACATCCTTATTGCACTTAAGTGTAATGAATATCTCACTCATGAGATCACCCGTCAAATAGTAGAATCTCTCTCTCTCTTATTGCACTTACCGAATGCCAATAAGACACTCCATATTGCGAAGTAAGTTTGATCTTTTATCAATCTTAATGTATATAATTTCCACTGTGTTGATCAAGTAATACTTTCCTGGCATTTTATGTCACTTCGGTCGAGGTAGTTCAATATTTCTGCAGCTGGATAAAAAATATCAAAATAAAATAAAAAATAAAAATTTCCCTAACTACCCTAATTTTTATGCTTCGTTCGCAGAAACATACAATCTTTTTTGTTGGCCTAAGCAAATATCTAATTGTCATTGTTAACATCCATGACAAATTTCATGAAGATCCGACTAAAGCTACGACCTGTAGCCCGCGCCAAAGGATTTAGTCATGCAAAGAGTAAAATCCAAGATGGCTGCTGGTGGCCATGTTTTTTGGCAGAACGACCCCCAAATGACTCGTTCCAATCTACATGTAATTGTTAACATCCATGACAAATTTCATGAAGATCCGACTAAAGCTACGACCTGCAGCCCGCGCCAAATGATTTAGTCATGCGAAGGGTAAAATCCAAAATGGCTGCTGACGGCCATGTTTTTTGACAGAAGTCACAGAACGACCCCAAAATGACTCGTTCCCATCTACATGTCAATATTAACATCCATGACAAATTTCATCATGATCAGACGAACAGTACTACCCGTAGACCGCGCCAATGGATTTAATTTTGAAATCCAAGATGGCCACCAGCGGCCATGTTTTTTGGCCGAATGACCCCAAAATGACTCGTTCCCATCTACATGTCAATCAAATGTCAACATTCATGACAAATGTCATAAAGATCAGACCAAAGGTACGACCTGTAGCCCACGCCAAAGGAAATTTTTGACGGACACACGGACACACAGACACACGGCCGACGGACGCCAACCCATGGCAATAGATCAAACTTACAAACTAAGTTGAGCTAATAACTTTATAAGGTAATAAGCAATACCTAATTCAGTAATTGCACTTAAGCGCAATAAGGAATATCTTATTGTACTTAAGCGCAATAAGGAATCACTATTTACGCTTAAGCGCAATAAGGAATATTCTTGTTGCACTTAAGCACAATTAGAGATACCTCATTGCGCTTAACTTCAAGCCTTAACTTAAGGATCCTTAACTTAAGCTCAATTATTTATTAAATGGCATTGGCAATTTGGCTTCCCATAGATTCCTGGGGACTGTGCTCAAATTCATAATCAGTGATAATTTCAACGGTGTTTCAATATATTGTTTAATATAATAGGAGATTGTCCGCAGACCGGCTTTAATACAAAGTAATCTGGTAATAAATAACCTCCATGCCCTAATTTAGAGTTCAAACCTATCGCCCTGAAGTTGAACACAGAAATTGGAATCACTGACCTTTATGCAATTTTTTGAGATTTTTTTGGAGTTCTAGGTATTATATCAAAACATTTTTTGAGATTGTTTTGATATAATACCTAGAACTCCAAAAAAATCTCAAAAAATTGCATAAAGGTCAGTGATTCCAATTTCTGTGGCCCTGAAAGTGAAAATGGCCAAACGACATCACTCGATTCACTGTCCATGCAAGTGCGATTGTCAAAAATTATAAGTACCGTTCTAAAGTAGCCTTACTCAGTGTTACTTAGCCATGCCATCAGTGAAGTATGCCAATATACATGAGTGCCGAGAAAATTTCTTTCCATGTGTCTTCCCATGGAAATGATATCTACATAGCTGGTCTTCCTAATCCTAAAAACGTCGTTAGTTTTGGATCGCCGTGAGGTCGAGGTCATAAATCTGTGACGTCATAGAGCTAATAAAGGTACTAGTACTCAATCCGATCAGACGCTCCTAATCTACTATTTCTTTGCCGTCGGGGGTAAAACATATTTGATTCCAGTTGATGAACCCACCCATCAAAGATCAGGGTGATCAGATATCGATTTTTGAACTTTGTTATTTCTCGAGATGTGTAATAATATGTGGCACAGAAACACGTTTTCAAACGGAGGGTATCGGACAAAATTGCGGATGAAGATGGATAGGAAAAAAAATCAAGTGATAATACGGCCATATTTTGTTGAACAAAATGTTGATAAATAACAAGTTTTGGGAAATTTGATACAACAATTGACAGTAACTGTTGTTAGCATTATTTTGTTGCAATAAATAGATTCTGATAACTAAAGAGTATTTTGAAGAAATATTGTTGTTGTATCTTGATGGTATGGGGACCGTCTGATCGGATTGAGTACTTTAAACAAGATATATCTCACGACCCAAGCGTTGTAACTCTATCTCCAATTGGTTGCGCGAGATATCGTTAAGAAATTTTCATACGAAAAGGAATGGTTTGTTGCCAAGCATAATGACCATAGTCGTACGAGTCCGGTTGTGGTGGGGGGGGGGGGGGTTGTGCGGTGCTTTGGCTGGGAGGGCTGCAGCCCCCCCCCCCCCACAAACGTTTTCAAACCACAAAATTCGGGCAAATCGGAGATATTTTCGGACAAATTCGGGCAAATTGAATGGTATATCAGGGGGAAATGGTGGCCTATTATAGTATTTCAGCCAAAACTATACATGCATATTTAAGATTAATTTGAATCTATTTTATTATATTTATGTGTATATTACAATGTACATTCTACAAACAATGTATATTACAACCAATATTATTAAAGATCATGTGACAGCATATATACTAACCCTGTCATGACTGGAGCTTACTGAAATTTGCGCAAACCCCCTATCCATGGGGAGACTCGCGTATATCAAACCCCCTATCCATGGGGAGACTCGCGTATATCAAACCCCCTATCCATGGGGAGACTCGCGTATATCAAACCCCCTATCCATGGGAAGACTCGCGTATATCAAACCCCCTATCCATGGGGAGACTCGCGTATATCAAACCCCCTATCCATGGGGAGACTCGCGTATATCAAACCCCCTATCCATGGGAAGACTCGCGTATATCAAACCCCCTATCCATGGGGAGATTCGCGCATATCAAACCCCCTATCCATGGGGAGACTCGCGTATATCAAACCCCCTATCCATGGGAAGACTCGCGTATATCAAACCCCCTATCCATGGGGAGATTCGCGCATATCAAACCCCCTATCCATGGGGAGACTCGCGTATATCAAACCCCCTATCCATGGGAAGACTCGCGTATATCAAACCCCCTATCCATGGGGGGACTCGCGTATATCAAACCCCCTATCCATGGGGAGACTCGCGTATATCAAACACCCTATCCATGGGGAGACTCGCGTATACATATCAAACCCCCTATCCATGGGGAGACTCGCGTATATCAAACCCCCTATCCATGGGGAGACTCGCGTATATCAAACCCCCTATCCATGGGGAGACTCGCGTATATCAAACCCTATGCATGGGGAGACTCGCGTATATCAAACCCCCTATCCATGGGGAGACTCGCGTATATCAAACCCCCTATCCATGGGGAGACTCGCGTATATCAAACCCCCTATCCATGGGGAGACTCGCGTATATCAAACCCCCTCCATGGGAGACTCGCGTATATCAAACCCCCTCCATGGAAGACTCGCGTATATCAAACCCCCTATCCATGGGGAGACTCGCGTATATCAAACCCCCTATCCATGGGAGACCCGCGTATATCAAACCCCATCCACGGGAGACTCGCGTATATCAAACCCCCTATCCATGGGAGACTCGCGTATATCAAACCCCCTATCCATGGGAGACTCGCGTATATCAAACCCCCTATCCATGGGGAGACTCGCGTATATCAAACCCCCTATCCATGGAAGACTCGCGTATATCAAACCTCCTATCCATGGGAGACTCGCGTATATCAAACCTCGATCCATGGGAGACTCGCGTATATCAAACCCCCTATACATGGGAGACTCGCGTATATCAAACCTCCTATACATGGGAGACTCGCGTATATCAAACCCCCTATCCATGGGAAGACTCGCGTATATCAAACCCCCTATCCATGGGAGACTCGCGTATATCAAACCTCCTATACATGGGAGACTCGCGTATATCAAACATCCTATCCATGGGAGACTCGCGTATATCAAACCCCCGATCCATGGGGAGACTCGCGTATATCAAACCCCGATCCATGGCAGACTCGCGTATATCAAACCTCCTATCCATGGGAGACTCGCGTATATCAAACCTCCTATCCATGCTGGGAGACTCGCGTATATCAAACCTCCTATCCATGGGAGACTCGCGTATATCAAACCCCGATCCATGGGAGACTCGCGTATATCAAACCCCGATCCATGGGAGACTCGCGTATATCAAACCTCCTATCCATGGGAGACTCGCGTATATCAAACCTCCTATCCATGGGAGACTCGCGTATATCAAACCCCCTATCCATGGGAGACTCGCGTATATCAAACCCCCTATCCATGGGAGACTCGCGTATATCAAACCTCCTATCCATGGGAGACTCGCGTATATCAAACCTCCTATCCATGGGAGACTCGCGTATATCAAACCCCCTATCCATGGGGAGACTCGCGTATATCAAACTCCCTATCCATGGGGAGACTCGCGTATATCAAACCCCGATCCATGGGAGACTCGCGTATATCAAACCTCCTATCCATGGGAGACTCGCGTATATCAAACCCCCTATCCATGGGGAGACTCGCGTATATCAAACTCCCTATCCATGGGGAGACTCGCGTATATCAAACCCCGATCCATGGGAGACTCGCGTATATCAAACCCCCTATCCATGGGGAGACTCGCGTATATCAAACCTCCTATCCATGGGGAGACTCGCGTATATCAAACCCCGGTCCATGGGGAGACTCGCGTATATCAAACCTCCTATCCATGGGGAGACTCGCGTATATCAAACCTCCTATCCATGGGAGACTCGCGTATATCAAACCTCCTATCCATGGGAGACTCGCGTATATCAAACCTCCTATCATTGGGAGACTCGCGTATATCAAACCTCCTATCCATGGGAGACTCGCGTATATCAAACCCCCTATCCATGGGGAGACTCGCGTATATCAAACCCCCTATCCATGGGGAGACTCGCGTATATCAAACTCCCTATCCATGGGGAGACTCGCGTATATCAAACTCCCTATCCATGGGAGACTCGCGTATATCAAACCCCCTATCCATGGGAGACTCGCGTATATCAAACCCCCTATCCATGGGGAGACTCGCGTATATCAAACCCCCTATCCATGGGGAGACTCGCGTATATCAAACCCCCTATCCATGGGAGACTCGCGTATATCAAACCCCCTATCCATGGGATACTCGCGTATATCAAACCCCCTATCCATGGGAGACTCGCGTATATCAAACCCCCTATCCATGGGGAGACTCGCGTATATCAAACCCCCTATCCATGGGAGACTCGCGTATATCAAACCCCCTATCCATGGGAGACTCGCGTATATCAAACCCCCTATCCATGGGAGACTCGCGTATATCAAACCCCCTATCCATGGGGAGACTCGCGTATATCAAACCCCCTATCCATGGGGAGACTCGCGTATATCAAACCCCCTATCCATGGGAGACTCGCGTATATCAAACCCCCTATCCATGGGAGACTCGCGTATATCAAACCTCCTATCCATGGGAGACTCGCGTATATCAAACCTCCTATCCATGGGAGACTCGCGTATATCAAACTCCCTATCCATGGGAGACTCGCGTATATCAAACCCCCTATCCATGGGAGACTCGCGTATATCAAACCCCCTATCCATGGGGAGACTCGCGTATATCAAACTCCCTATCCATGGGAGACTCGCGTATATCAAACCCCCTATCCATGGGAGACTCGCGTATATCAAACCCCCTATCCATGGGAGACTCGCGTATATCAAACCCCCTATCCATGGGAGACTCGCGTATATCAAACCCCTTATCCATGGGGAGACTCGCGTATATCAAACCCCCTATCCATGGGAGACTCGCGTATATCAAACCCCCTATCCATGGGAGACTCGCGTATATCAAACCCCCTATCCATGGGGAGACTCGCGTATATCAAACTCCCTATCCATGGGAGACTCACGTATATCAAGCCTCCTATCCATGCTGGGAGACTCGCGTATATCAAACCTCCTATCCATGCTGGGAGACTCGCGTATATCAAACCTCCTATCCATGGGGAGACTCGCGTATATGTGGAGCTCCATGGTCCAGTGGTTAGCGCGTTGGACTTGTCTTCGCTGTCAACACAGCGAGGCGAGTTCGCGGCTGGCTGGTGGTCTGTTATGAGTTTCCACACAGCAGTGGCTTGGCCGACTTGAGCGATGTGCAATTGTTGGATTGTACACTGTTTGAATCTCGCGCCAAGTTGTGACCCTTGAGCAAGGTCGCTCGTACTGTGTCTGCTTTGCACCACCCATGCATTACAAGGGTACCTGATAATGAGCAGTGAAAGATCTTGTCAGTATGCTAGCCATATGGTATCCTCGCATACTCCCGGCTGTACCTCCCCCTGTCCCCGGGGAGCAGTAGATGGTTACTGAATGTTCAGGCTCATCAGGGTAATAATTGTAAAAACTTTGAGCGCTTTGGGCCTCATGGGAAAGGCGCTTTACAAATACTATACATTATTATTTATTATTATTTTATATCAAACCCCCTATCCATGGGAGACTCGCGTATATCAAACCTCCTATCCATGCTGGGAGACTCGCGTATATCAAACCTCCTATCCATGGGAGACTCGCGTATATCAAACCCCCTATACATGGGAGACTCGCGTATATCAAACCCCCTATCCATGTGAGACCCGCGTATATCAAACTCCCTATACATGGGAAACTCGCGTATATCAAACCTCCTATCCATGGGAGACTCGCGTATAGCAAACCCCGATCCATGGGAGACTCACGTATATCAAACCCCCTATCCATGGGGAGACTCGCGTATATCAAACCCCATATCCATGGGAGACTCGCGTATATCAAACCCCCTATCCATGGGAGACCCGCGTATATCAAACCCCCTATACATGGGAGACTCGCGTATATCAAACCTCCTATCCATGGGGAGACTCGCGTATATCAAACCTCCTATCCATGGGAGACTCGCGTATATCAACCCCCGATCCATGGGAGACTCGCGTATATAAAACCCCCTATCCATGGGAGACCCGCGTATATCAAACCTCCTATCCATGGGGAGACTCGCGTATATCAAACCTCCTATCCATGGGAGACTCGCGTATATCAAACCCCCTATCCATGGGAGACCCGCGTATATCAAACCCCCTATCCATGGGAGACTCGCGTATATCAAAGAATCCATTTGCCACAGCTGGAGGTTGCGTAAAATTTCAGTAAGCTCCAGTAATGGGTTGTTTTGCAGAACGTGTGATTTGAGAAATACCGGTACATATGGTGTTAACTTTCATTAACAGGACCAGGGGCGCCGGAGGCTATGGTTCAGGTGGGGGTGTACATTGCAATTTCGCCAAAACTTACTGTATGCCATTTCTGGTACATTCATATTTGACACGAATCGTTATTTTATAATTTTATTGAAGATAACAATTAAATTAAACTATGATTATATCGGCTTTTTGGATATAGTTAGGCAGCATCAGACTCCTCAGTGAATTTGGTTTTTAGTTTAAGGTTATAGTACACCAATTATAAAAAAAATTACCCCCCTTGATGTGTGACACTCAAGTCAGCATAAAATCACATCTGGCAGCTGAATGGTTGATTATGATTGGGATAAAATTAATGCAAAAACAAGAAAAAATCAAAGCCACCATGAAATATTATACCTAGATGAATATTGATACAGAGTGGGTGAAATAATTAACCTGGCATTTAATGGGGGTATGTTTGAAAATTTGGTGATGAATTTTTCTGCGAAATTAGGGCAGTATCAAAAGCGGTAAATTTAAAGGTGGAAACCCCACACGTACCTGCACGTACCTATTAATTTTTTTGGGTCAAATTGGGTCCGAAGAGCCATTCTTCAAAATTGACTAGGTTAGAAAGTTCCTGAATTCACAAGGAATCGAGAATAGCTCCGGACGTTAACACTGTCGCCTATGGAGAATAATTGGTGTCCTGTAACCTTAAATGCGATATTCCAGAAGCATCCGTTTCAATTAGAGTTATTCCGCTTAGAGAGTTTAACGCAAGAAAGTCGACAAATCGATAGAGTTATCCCTCTCTTCTCATATCGATGTTCACGTGACGTCAGTGTGACAGGAAGAGGAACATGGATGAACATTATCACTGGATTACCTTTTCACGACGGGAGCCAAGCTGGTGCAGCATTAACGATCATGTGCCAGTATATATATTAACCCTTCCATGACGGGAGCTAACTGAAATTTTGCGCAAACTGTGCCAAATGCATTCGTTGATATATATATGCCATTCTTCCATAGCGAGCCTGCGTATAGCAGAATACACTGGCTTACAATGTCCAGATAAATATTGTTGTAGGCCAATTTATTCTTTTATATATGCGAGGCTCCCTATGCGCAAAATTTCAGTAAGCTCCTGTCATGGAATAGTTAATATATATATATATAGTTTTGCAGAACGCATATACACAAATCACACTGCCATATTTTGTGAGTAACCTAACATACGATATTTACATATATTGATGGTATACACTCGCTAAATGTAAAATTGCATACCCTTTGAAATGTCAATGCTCCTGCACTGAAGACGAAATGGACCTGATGAGGATTGGGCATCGTATTACCTTTATAAAGTTATGTATGTCGCGGTGCGTCTGTTTGTCAGTAGATCGTTCACACTTTTGTTCCATTCATAATATCGCCACCTATATTTCAAATGTGAATTCTGAGTACCGGATAACAGGAGGTATCAATCCAGTGTACCACCGGAAATGGCCTGAATGCCACGTAACAAACGAGGGGGTGACATCCTGCTTGGTTATACATGTACTTCTGTATTCAATGTAACCGTCTCGAGGTGGTGCAATTAATGTGTTTGTTTAATTAATATCATCTGAATAGTATTGATAGTATATATTGCCATCTGATCAATTGCTACTGCTATCAGAAAGGTTGACGATGGTGTGTCTCTTTCCCAAATGTTCTGTTTACATGTATATTTGGGGGTTCTTTTAAAACTAAGAAATATTGTTTTTCTCAAATTATATTCTATGAACTAGGACATAACATGTGGCTATTTCTGGAGCGCTACAGCATTTTATTACAAATCTATATTATGAAACAGTTTCAAGTAAAACATGTACAACTCTAGATGTTTCTTTATACATTTTGTTGTTTGTAAAATATGCTGCCGGGAAGTTATAAAGCATCTTTAACTCAGGCAGCATATACATGTACCGGTATACATACGGTATGTATTTCACATCAGAGCTCAGGCAGCATATATACATACGGTATATATTTCACATCAGAGCTCAGGCAGCATATATACATACGGTATGTATCTCACATCAGACAGCATATATACATACGGTATGTATCTCACATCAGGCAGCATATATACATACGGTATGTATCTCACATCAGAGCTCATGTTAACCAAGTCAGCATATATACATACGGTATGTATTTCACATCAGAGCTCAGGCAGCATATATACATACGGTATGTATTTCACATCATAGCTCCGATTTTCCAACTACCGAATATTTGGACACACATGAGGGGGTGAGACCCGGTCGCTACGCCCCCGTAAAGAGTACATGTACAATGGTACACAATAATTTTATTCCCAAAATTTTAATAAACATAGAGATTAATAATACAATTTTCATTATACAATATTGTGTACGGTTATGTGTTTTCTTGTACGAGTCCAGGTTGTGGTGAAAATTCATATTGGATTCTATTGGACTTTTCACCACAACCTGGACGAGAAAACCTGGACGAGAAAACCTGGAAAACATACTGTACAATTTCGAGTTAATCCATTCTGATCAGAGGTGACGCTTCAAACAAATGAACTGGGCCATATGTTAAGTCAGATAATAGCTTCAAACTGTACATTATTTCAGCGAATGGAACAATCTCTGCCTGTGACCTCGATAGATCCATTCCCTGAAATAATGTACAGTTTTCAGTCATTATCCTATACATACTGTTCACAACTTTGTATAATAACTTTATAATATATTACATTATATATTTTAATATATTACAATGGTGTTATATAAAGTCACGAACAACATGACTGTATACCACAGTCGGACTCCGGTGATAAATCCATAACAGGTTTATATTAGCGTGGTACAATGAAGCACATTGCGACGGGTCCATTCAAGTATAGTATACATATCGACCGACTACATGTTCGTGGTTGATCATGATACATTCATCACATGAAGAGAGTGACCTGTCATGTGAGCTGTAAACTGATGACATGTCCGTCTCGATATAGGAATCATGTTTATGGCGTATATGTATGTACATGTATTAACGTGAAGTGTTCTACGTATTCGTATTCTATATATGACCCTTGTAGGATACAATATTGTCATGGCAATTTGAAACCAGTAAGCACATTCTGGCAGGATTTACGCATATTCCGATGGGTCTGGTTACTGATATTACTGAGCGACTGCGTTGTCCGTCACGGCTCAGTTCCATCACTTGATTACTGCTGGAGTTACAGACGTAAATGTTGTCTCCAAACACGCATACACCGCTCAGATGAGACCCGCCACACGGTATCGTTCTGAGATGCGTCGCGAGATTCGGTGACAACACTACCACCTGATTAGTCCAAGTCTTCTCGTACTAAAACCGGCTAAGATATTGGGATGGAGGTGCCGGTCTTTAGTCCGAGTTCCAGGCCCATGCATTCTTATGACACGACTTAAGCGTTTGTGACCCGCTCAAATAAAACCACAATTATATGAAATAAAATATCACAATTGCGACAATAAACGGATATTTTCCGCAGAAGACATGCTATTTGATCTGAAACCCACATCAGTTGTGAATTGAAAGCGGTAATTTAATGCGAAAAGAGACATTTACCGCAATGTTTAAAAATTTTTTAAAGTATGCGAACTCAGTTGACCTCGCGAACTGTGTTCGGCATTTTCCGTTGAAAATATTCCGTAGAGTTTCGACTGACCACGCAAATTACGATGAATTCTCCATTGTAATCGTAATTATGTGTGTCAATAAATAAAAAATAAATAGATTAATTAAACATTGAAGATATAAATGTAATACATTAAATAAATTACGGGGAATTACAACCCTCTCAAAGTTTAAAACAGTGTAAACACAACGACCATTAGAATAAATAATATGGTGCTACATTTCCCACATTTGGTGGACTTCAGCGAAATTAAGATATATATACTAAGCGAACAGAGCAATATACTGCTCTTGTTAAGCACACAAAAAATCAAACAAAATTTGTATAAATTTTTAACCTTAAGTTTGAAAAGTCCCACTAAAACGGAAGAACTATATTTCGAAACTGTGTGATTCGGTTCTCCGATTATTTTATCAACACAAAAGTCAAAATGCACATGGGTGAAAATCACACGCATGGCAAGTCAGACACAAGAGTTCTAATTTGCTCCAATTTTGACAAGTTGCTTGCGAAAATTGTCAACAAAACTAACTTTCTGATCCTCCATTATGTCATTAAGTTTTTAGTGCGGGAATTGTTCTCAAAGCACATTGGAAACTGGACTTTGCGGCGATCGGGTTTCGCTATTTTGTTCGGAAAACCCCGCGCTATATATAGAAACGGAAACTAGAATACTCAGAACAAACACCGGACAATGCCGAAGTTCTTCGGAACCTGAGTTCGGCTTTCAGTTAAGTAAACAAACAGAAAAAACAGCGATGTTGGTGACAATCAACCGGAATATTCTATGCGTAATTTAACATGAAAGTTAGATTATTATACACCATTATGACCATAAGATGTCTCTCTTTCCGATGTATATAGCATCATGTATTGATTCATTAAGTAAATCGAGTAAAATACACCACAGATTCCCGTCACAGATCGTGGGCGTAACTCGTGTGATAGGATTGGTATGCAAGCGGGCTTGGACTAAAAACAGCAAATCGCCATCCCAATATCTTAGCTGGTTTTAGTACAAGAAGACTTGGACTACCACCTGATGTGCTTCCCAATCCGTAACAAACACGGCGTCAGCCTCCGGTGATACAGCCAGACCACCTGGATACTTGAAGACGTGTGACGACTGAGCAATGAAGTCACCACTCGTTGTTACAGCACGCACACGACCATAGTAGCATGCAATGAATAATCTGTCCCCAACAGTTCGATACCGTACGTAACATCCTCCGGGTACCGAGCACGATGTTAGATGCCTAAGATCTGAGGTATGATACACTGATGTCCTATTTAGATAGCAATACGTTACATAGATGCGATTATCCAGAAGACAAATTCCAATTGGTTCTTTCTTGATCGTGAGAGCGACATACTTGATGGTTTTACCACTTTGTATTACCACATTGAGAGTGTACGGATAGCGGGTTGCGATAACCATATCCGAGGTCGGACTCTTGTCGAGGAATGACATGACCGAGCCTCTTGCGTCGAAAGAAAAGTAAAAATCCTTGACGAAATGAATTATAGGCTTAAAATCACAAGAGTCCTTCAAAATCCTCTCGACAGAATCCAACAATCCTTTATTAATCACAGCCTCGAAATCTATCGGCGATACTTTATCAAAATCTATGAGGAGGTTTGTTGATTTAGATAAAGCCTGGCGGAGCTTAATTACTCGTTTATGAAGCGATTCCGCTCTGTTCACATCCGACTCAACACATACGTCGTCTGCTATTATAGCAGCCCCCTCGCTTGGCCCTGGGTCCGTCTCTTGATGTATCCCTGCCGACAACACTTCTTGTTCTTGCTTCAAATTAGGCAAAACTGTTACTATCTTATCAATGTTCTTTGCTGTCAATGTGTGGTTTGACATTTTTTCTCTCGCTCGACAGACATCATTCTGTTCGCAGTCATCAACGATCCGCGAGCCTTGGAATAAAAATTATGAATTTCTGTTGTCATGTCATTCTCTCTTCTGTCCTGTTTGATTAGCCAACCGGGAACAGATTCCCGTTTATCTTTTGCTTCTGAGATTAATTTATCAAGACCCGATCCGTATTCTTGGACATCGGCTTCCAGTGTTGCTGTCGCTTTCGACAGTTCTTCAGTTCGAGTTTACATTCTGGATAAGCAGCTGAATGGCACGAGGCACAGCATGTGGTGCAGTGTGTGCCGCAGAACGAATCGAATGGACGGGAGTCGAATTCACAGAATGCAGCGGCCGACATGACTTTCTGAAAGATAAAAGCAATATAATTTTTTGAAAAAATATTATTGATGAAAACTATAATGGAATTATTTTAAACATTACGAATTAATCTTGCACTCCCAGCTTCGTACGTCCATTCAAACAAACTCACAAAAACCACGCACACACCATCAACCCATCGTCTCTCTCACTCTCCATGGCATTATAGGGAGTTATTATACAAGTTTTATGATGTGTACATTATGTGTTTTTCTTATACGAGTCCAGGTTGTGGTGAAAAGTCATATTGGACGAGACATGCAGTGTCGAGTCCAATATGACTTTTCACCGCAACCTGGACGAGTACAAGAAAACACATGCTGTACAGTGTACACAACATTGTATAATGACATTTTAATTATCCATCTGCATGTTTATCCGAATATTGGGAATAAAACTTTTGTGGTTATTGTTGGTTTTTGTTGGCACTTGTTCTCTATAAAATCCTGTATTTGATCATCAGAAAGCATGATTTGGAACAGTAAACACCGAAGTGAAAACAAAACTCAACACGTCTGCTAAATTCACCACAGTTTTGCGCGCATCACAATTTCACCGATACATTGGGTAATCGAGTTACTTCGTGACGCCACGGAGGCCCGATAAAAAGTAATATTGGACTCGATTGAGTCGATATTCGATTATGACACAATTTGAAATAATGTGGTTGATAGTTAATTTTAATTATAATATCCACATATAATAGATATACAGTAAACATCATCAATATACCCATACACCAATTCAGTTATCATACAGCCACTCACTGTATACCTATTCACTTCACACATGGCCGTTACATCCACTCATTGTATACATATGCATCTCATGGACATATATAGCCACTCCTGGTACAATTATTTACATAGTTCATGATCATACAATAACTCCCTCTAAACATATTCACCTCGCATATGACAACATATGCAGGCACGTCATGGCTGTCATTTGGACATAAACCACGTACTAAGTGATCAATTGTGAAGCTAATGGACAAGAGTAGCCACATAATATGGTTCCTCTCAGTTCTGTTTCGAAGTTTGCCCTGTCAAAAATATGACCAGAATCCCAAAAAGACGCTTAGGCAGAATTCCATACTGCATCTTTAAATGAATTTGTCACCAACAGAAGGTATTGGGGACAACCAGAAGAGAACATTTAGTTGTCAGTTGATATTGTAGCTTGGTTAACAACCAAGTGAGCTACAACATATGCTACCTTTTTCAGAAGAGAAGAAAATAATGTTCGGGATAAATGTGACAAATCAACTTAAAAAAAAAAAATTGTTTGCCATTTTGAGTAATTTTGGGACCATCATGACATCCATCCGTTATGTGAAATGTCAACTTACACACTATTAGACAGGTTTGATATATCACATAACTTATTTGATGTCAGATGGTTACGCTAAACAGCACAACTCTAGCGCATGTGTGTTGATAAAGACATACGGGTGGAAAACTTATTTCTAGTAATATCCACTTTTTCGAGAGTAATTTGGGTCTATTAGGTAATCCCAATCTGATATGTTTTCCGGTATTATAGCAGTATAAGGTAAAACAATATTTAATATGACTACATTCGCGGAAGAGTAACCACTATCTAGTCCGAAATACCAATTGAGTTCATCTCTTCGAATACTCACGTACCATTCAGCTACACATTGGTCACGTGATGTGTATATTTTGTTGCCATTGCAATCAACCAGTGAATTAGTTGCCTAAGAGTTGTCGGATAATACGTATGTCACAAGCGTGAAATTTTGAGAAGGAAATTCTCTGGTCCTGTATACATGTACATGTTTCTATGAGAAGTAGACTGCAATGGGGTTCGTTGCCATGGAAACAACCAAAAACACCTAAAATGGTTCGATCTTGTTGCCTACCGAATATATTTTCAAAATACCCAACCAGCAACGTCTGGGCCAAATTTCACAATGTATTCATTAAAATGAACGATTTTACACAATAATATCTGCCCAATTAAAATATTCATGTACGAATTTGGATGGCAATATTCACCCCCCATTTTATGTTTACATGTACATCAATTTTTAATGCGTATCAATATTCCTACATATTGTCTGAGCCGACAAGGAACGCTCTTTGTTGCTAATTTATGACAATATATTTAAGTTCCCATTTAGGGTCAACGGCACCTATACAATGGAACACAATGGGTTAATTCGCCACTCAATACCAATTGCCAACGACCATGGTCCAACCGTTCTGGTATATTATTAATTATTTAATTTAAATTGATTAACAGTGGCCCTTTGAGTAGTCTGGGGTCAATGTTACCTATCCAGTGACTTTCATCTGGTCAATCTACCAATGCGAATCGATTTTCAATTTTGGGTATATTTGGTATATAATTAATTATTTAGTTAAATTTATTATTAGTGCCATTTTAAGACATCCACTGTCAACTATCCCATGACACTCACAATTCGGTTGCCCATATCCGGACAGACAGACAGACAACGAACAAACAAACAAACAACATTGAGTTGTATTGGTATACATTATCCTGGTATAACAGGCACTAAACCATTATTGGTAAGAAACGCCTTTCAAATTAGTGTCCAATTTGACAACATTGAATAAAATTGAAATATTCCATATCGAGCAGCTGGTCCGGAGACTCAAACCTATTAGTGATTTAAATACTCTCAATATATGGTTGTGTAATGATTCTGTATTCCTTCGAATGACTCCATTAGTTCCATCAAGCCACATTGCTTCAGCTTCCTGATAACGAAGTTCGTCAGCCAGTATTACTTATTATGGACTTAGTCGGGTGCGTGAAACTGATAAGTTAGTACTCAGGCGCTATGTCAACCTAGCGAATATAGCATTCCACTAAAATCGCCAAAAAAAATAAAGAAATCGACCATACCACCATAAAGAAAGCATCGTCTGAACTACGCTCAAATGTAAATATTTACATCTCGATTCGGGACGCAACTACGACGATAAACACAAACAAATGATTTCGCCATCGAGAGTCATTGCATTTAATTAATATATCAGAATGACAGCGTGTGTTGTCAATTTGGATTAAAGGCACGCGCGGCCTTAGTTGTCGAAAATATTCATATTTGTTCCAATCACCGTAAACAGAAAAACATTAAAACGCATACAGTTTCGTCCATATATACCATGACCATCGCGTAAACAGCATGTTATCATAAAGACCTACTATATTTTACATAAGCAAGAGCCTGATTGTGTTACAGAAGATAGCACAATGCTACTGGCTAATCACACACAAATGGCATAAACGCTCTTTATTAGTTCCATATCAGGAATTCACCAACAAAGAACGCTCTTTATGTTTACCATCATAATATAAACAAACACCAGAAAAGTAACTTTTTAAGCTTTTGTTTACATAACAATGGTCAAATATATGACAATAACATACTGTTTATGCGATATTTCTTATTTGTATACGGACAAAGTCTGTCTACATTTTGATGTTCTTTCTGTCTGTGGCGGTTTTTGACGGGTGGAAATATTTTCACAGGATACCCACCGCCAAGGCCAACCGTATCTTTAATATTCGTAAAAATAACTACTTTGAGCAAGACTATTCTCCATTTCTATTTGATCACCCTGTCAAAGTGTTTCACATCACTCTAACAACACGGTATGGTACGGTCGTGATGGACCATTGGCCCGAATGGAATCACGTGACTTTTACTATAAACGCAGTAGAATAACACTGGACATTATTTTACTGCACAGATTATTTCAGATTAACCCACTGCATGCTGTATTTATCACTATTTGTTGGGCACATTTTACTAAGCATTTGCACTCAACCCTGCGTTGATATACTCCAACTGGTACCTCGGGCTTTCCAACTTGAATTCCAAGTGAAACATATTTCCGTCTGAAGTTTGGGAGTGACACATATCAGGGAGTGAGGCACGACATTTATATCTGTAGACATTTTTTTTTACCAAATGTGTGATAAGCAATTGCGGAGAAGAAGCACTATGTTAGATCATGTCACGAATATGTAATCTGTTTACACACGTAAATAACATAACCCACCAGTTCTAAACCTGGGAACTGTTTGTCATTTATAACATTTAACAAAACAGTGAATGTAATATACTTCTAAGTTAATTATAATACGTGTTCCTTAATGATGTATTTCACTGTATGCAAAGGTCCCAGCTAGAAATTACATGATTTAGAAGACTTTGGTGAGCCGATTTTGATTTGTCAAAAGCATGGAACTTATCGAGGGTAATCAATTAAATTTTGCTATATTAACTAACACCAGTTTCAACAATCATGCAATTTCGAGCTGAATGGGACCGCGCCATACTGTGAATTGGATTACTAAGGAATAGTATAACAAAATAATGAAATGTATTCCCTGTCGAACCATCCCTGTGAGATGCCAGTTCGGAAATATCGGAAAGTTCAAGCCAAGGGGGTGGAATTCGTATTACACAAACATGGTAGTTAGGCTGGTCCATGGTCCTAGGGGGTGCAGTTGGAAATTCCAAGGTGGACATTTTCCAACGAAGAACCTCTAGCCACGTCCCTGGTTCTACATCATCGCGCAAACTTATGCAATGTTTCAGACTTCCAACCTAGGTAAATTAGAGAGGTGTGCAGTTTACCTACCAACTACACAAATAAGAAAACACAATCGAAATATATTCCAGTGGTAAATAATAAGGAATGAACTTCAGATCCACCCACTATACCAGATGAACATGTAACATCAGTTCAAGTTGTTCAACGTCCACGATCTGAGTCATCCCTAAATATAACTTCGTTTGATAACAAAACTAAACAGATCAGATGTGTATCAGGTGTATTTTTGTACTTTGAACTTTGTGTTATCTTAAATATCTCAAATCCAGAATTAAACTTTAAAGGGACTCGAGGCTTTCCCGGTGAGAAAAAACTAAATATATAAACAATATAATAGTCTGAAAAACATCACCACAAAGACGATCTAACTGACTATCTTGATGGTTTTGATGAAAACTAATTATCCAAAATTGTAAAATGTGTACTACGACCATGTCTAAAACATGGCATGTATAACGTTACGTGGGATCGAAACATATGCCCACAATGGAGCCGTCAGAAGCGTAACTCTGGCATAAACAACCGTCAAATACAGTCTGTTGAATAAATAGGTTTCGGCCCTTTTGCCTCATTAGGATGGAGCTACACATTTTCATTATTTGCAGAATCTGAGTAATTATTACGAGGTGACAATAACAATGAATTATAATACCTTTGGGAGGTTGAAAATATTATTTTCTTTGTTGTCCCTTTCGGTACAAGAATTGCTAGAATAATTAATAATTTCACACAACACTCCATCACCAAACAGCTTATTATCTTGGATCCATGAGAGGAGGCTTCGTTTGTATCATTACGTGCAGGAGTTAGATTTTTAATTGCATAATATAGTGTCATACCCCCATATATTATAGTGAAGAATAAAGCAGTCACAAATATTCCAGCCCAATGAAAACAAATGTTGATATGCAGTGTGGTCCACTCAAGCATCAAGCAATCAGCAGAAATTAGGCCACAGTGTTAAGAGATATGGCGGTCAGCTTCAACTTGGTTATGAAGCATGAGCCAGAACACATCTCAGCCCAAGTTTTCATTGAACAACATGAACATAATCAATATAGAAAATGATTTGTGGATAGTTGTCTTCCTAAGTGAAAATAATCATAAAATTTCATGAATAAAGAAAAATTAGGTCTCCTCTCATGACCTTCAGATATGATATCATGGATATATGATCTGCACCTTTGAAACAAATCTAATTTACAGAAGTTCTTGGTTCCGGAAAATGGTGAAAGTTTAAATACTTTACATGCCATAAAAGTGAATTAAATGAGATTATAATAATCAATTCTTCGATGGTTTTTATTTTTGTATTACAATAATCGCTTGTACCAAATTTCACAAATAAATTCCTGTAAGATTTTGAGAAAATCCGTTCAGAAATACCAGGAAATTTTCACCAAACGTGCAGCTGAGCCTAAATGAACATACATAAGAACTAGTATGTCAAATATTCAGATAAATATCTACGAGGATATCTTGGACCATCTAGATTGATCTCACCTTATGTCCCAATAAAGAGACATTCATACATGTACGAATTTGAAATAATGCAAAAATCCACGACCCATTTTCTGTTTACAGCAATGTAATTTCCCCGACAATAGAACGTTATGTCCGTTATAAAATGAGCCAAATGAAATCGGATCGCATCGTTCAACCAAAGAGAGGGACGTGACTACATAGTCTCCACTGGGAGGGGGTGGGCACGACATTAACATATCCTTCAGCTCCCATTGAAACAAACCGATATTCTATTTGCCCTCACCATGTGTTCAAATAGTCCATCTTAAGTCTTTCTAACTGGATTTCCAATTGGAATGTCCCACATGTACATGAACCCTATACCAGAACAATGTTAACCTATTTCCGTATGAAATTTCAAACGGATGTGCGTCAGGCAGTGATGGACAACATTTCCAGCTGAACACTTTTGTGTGTTTACCAAAGTTAGGATAAGACACCCAACTTCTCCTGTTCTCTGTTAGATGCAGTTGAGCATAAGCAGCACGATGTTAGATCTCGTCAGGAATATGTAATCTCGTTACGCACGCAGCTATCATAATTCACCAGTTCTAAACCTGGGATGTTTTATGTCCTGACAGGGAAGTTTATAACGCTGACAAAAACAACGCAGATAATATATTTCTAATTTAAATTATGTTCCTTAATAATGTATTAAACTGTAGGTAAAGGTCACAGCTAGAAATTACATGATTTAGGTGACTTTGGTGAGCCGATTTTGCTTTGCGTCACTTACAATTATTGGACTTTTAACGGGTAACCAATTCAATGGTTATTGCTATATTGGCTCACATCAGTCACCATAACCTTGCAATTTCGAGCTGGGAGTACGCCATACTGTGAAATGGTTTACCAAGGAACAAATATTACTACGTAATAATGAAAAGTAGTCACGGTGGTGTCTGTGTCGTGTTATATAGATCCCCGTCAGAACAGATAAGAACATAAACACATTCCTAGGTTTTGATCGAGTGAAATATTATCTATGTGGGCGTAAACCAGAGTAGATAGTATCCAGCTATCTAAACTCGAGGTAATTTCTAAGATCAGGTAGTGGACACATACGTTGTATAAGTCCAGAAAAAAAAGTGAAACGTTTTATTTCAGATCTTATCGTCTGTAGAAAACTGAAGGTAAAATATCAAATTAAACGTATTTTAGGACTTTATGATCAGCAACTGCACTACGATGGACAACTCTACATGATCACACAGCATCACTAAATTAGTAATATTTCCGATTATCAGTTTTGGTAAATAAGTGGGGGGGGGGTGTAGGTTTACCTACCAAATACACGAATCAGAAAATACAATCAATATATTCCAGTGGGAAATAATAAGCAGTGAATTCCAGATCCACCCACTATACCAGCCAGTATATAAAGTCGAACAGATCCACCCACTATACCACCAGTATATAAAGTCGAACAGATCCACCCACTATACCAGCCAGTATATAAAGTCGAACAGATCCACCCACTATACCAGCCAGTATATAAAGTCGAACAGATCCACCCACTATACCAGCCAGTATATAAAGTCGAACAGATCCACCCACTATACCAGCCAGTATATAAAGTCGAACAGATCCACCCACTATACCAGCCAGTATATAAAGTCGAACAGATCCACCCACTATACCAGTCAACACAGAAAGACGAACAGGCAACAGCAGTTCAACGTCCACGATCTTATCTGATTCATTACTAAATATAACTTCGTTTGATAACCGAACTGAAAAGATCAGATACAAAGCGTTGGGGAATTATCAACAATATAATCGGAGAATGTGATACACCCACTTGGACATTAATTATTGTTGACAAACGAAGGGCACCATATCTATACATATATTTCGAGTATGGTGAATGACTGATTTGAGTTACGTATAACAGTGAAACAAACAAAACCTATAAAAGCTATATGCAATCGTTCATTATTTTCATTCCATACACGTATTCATACACATATGCATGATTATATATAAATAAGTAATTAAATTATAGTAAACACTAATAGTCGATAAACTTAACGTATTAAGTAGGATACTTACATGTGTTCACCCATAACAATACATATACATTTCTGATTCCGCTCACATGCATGAATAGGACACCTTCTGAAAGACACACCTTATAGGAACACACATGCAGTCAGATGCTCGTAGCCCGTTTATATATAACCATGGGTATATGCCAGATATAACCGTACAAAAAAAACGCCGTTCTTTTTACCGTGTAGTTATCCATGGTGTGCATGCCTGTGGTTGTCCGTAACATGGTGCCCGGTGTTATTGCTTTGAAAGGTAATCATGTTCGACTGGTGTTGTCAGATTTATAATATGAGCTTAGCGGTTTCTATGTCTTGTCTGGTCACATTTACTGTTTGAACTTTGTCTGAAATAGACGCACTTTTTATACTAGAATTTGCGCAACAGGAGCGCAGGGAAATCGCACGTCGAGTTGGTTTAAGGGTTTTTAGAAAAAGTATTTATATGATATAGACAGAGACTTAGCGACAGGGGGGAGGGTTGTGGTGTCTCACCCCCCCCCCAACTTTGGTCAAAATGTTCAACAGTTGGAAATTTCATACTTACCAAAACATTAGTTGGAAATTTCACACCAACATTAAGGTGAAAATGTTCTTGTAGTTTGATTTTCAAACATTTTATTTGCATATTTTCCTATTTTTGGTAAATATTTTGGACTGAAAAGGTCATCAGTCGGAAATTTCCAACCTTAGGAGGGTGACAGGTTGGAAATTTCCAACACTTGGACAGTTTGTGTCCTGGTCCCTCCCCCGTGGCCAGTCAAAAAACTGCTAGTTAATTTAAGAAAACAATATTGTCATGCATTTGGTCAACATTGTCATTGGAATTGTCATCAGTTGAAATTTTCCAACTCTAGGAAGGTTTGAGGCTAGTCTAGATGCTAGGATTTTGAGATTTTCTTGTTCAGATTAAAAACATTTGCACACCGGGCCGACTATCGTTGTCATTGTCCCTTCCCCCGTGGCCAATACAAAACTGCTAATTAGTTTAACAAAACAATATTTTACTTCATTTGTTCAACCTTGTGGACTGAAATAGTCATAAGTTGGAGAGTTTTCCAACCTGAGGGGGAGTATGAGGTTTGAAATTTCCAACACCAGGAAAGGTTCAGTTGACGCCAGTCTAGATGCATGCTAGGATTTAAAAAATGTTTTTTTTATAGTTTTAAAATTTTTCTCACACCGGGTCGAAGAACCATGGTCAACCTGGTGTGTCCCCGCCTCTTGTCCGTAGCCGTGGGCATTTGTCTGGAGTTAGACCATTAGATGTTATGATTTATGCAATTGTTCAGGTTAAACTATCTGAATATTCAAACCTGGAATATAGAACCATGTTTAAAAAAAGATTATATATAGGATATTAGGCGTAAGCACTGATGCACAAGGGGGGGGGGGGGAGGTGGTGCAAATAGAATTTGTGTTTGGGGTGATTCTGATTCAAGGGGTTGGAGTTGGAATTTCCCATGGTGGACACCCCATAACGGAAACCATGTAGCCACGTCCCTGGATATAGAGAGGCAAACAGAACGATACCATATATATACAATATGCGGTTGCATCTAATTTGGATTTATTGGGATGTCTTTAGTGCACTTTTGTACTTACGAGAGCTCATTTCCCCCTAATTTCTGCTCAATATGTGGTCTTCTTCTTCAAAAGTTTTATATGATTTCAAACAGGGGTGGCACCAGGATATCCCCGACATGGGGTGGGCTTTAGCTGTCGGGTTGAACATTACATAACTCACCGACGGGGGATGGCTATGATTCCCCGACATGGCTGGGATGTAACCCCTGACCCCCCCCCCCCCGGGTGCCACCCAACATAACTTAGTATCGATTATTTAGCATGGGGTGTCAAGTAGGGACTTGTCGACAGGGGTGGTTATGCAGGGGTCTTAACCCCCCCAATTGTAGTCATACCTAATACCCCGAGCAAAATTAATTGGAAAATTCACACCAAAATTAGGCTGAAATTGTTCTCGTAGTTTTATTTTCCAACACATTCTTAGTGACGAATTTGTTGTTTTTAGACCAACATTTGCATATTTCCCTTTCATTTGCAAAATTATGGACTCAAATGGCCATCAGTTGGCAATTTTGAAACCTTTGGTGTTGGTGAGTGTCAGGTTAATAATTTCCCAGAATTGGACAACTTGAGGCCGGTCTATGCTATAGGATTGTCAAATGTTCATGTTCATATTTCAAAATTTTTCTCATATCGGGCCTAACCATCGACCGACCCGTGTGTTCTGTGTCCTTGCCAGTAGTTACTCGCTAATTCATTTAAGAAAAAATAGATCGGGGTGTAAATTTGTGTGGTGTTATACCACTAGATGTTAAGATGTTTTAATCTCATACTGGACCGAACCATCTTTTTCATCCCCCCCCCCCCCCGCACGACAAGTGGCCACAATACTACTGGTTCATTTGGAATAGTCTACCATCTGGTAGTCTGTGAGGGAACATTTGGGAAAAATCAAAGGGGGGGGGGGGGTGCAAATTGATTTACGCAAACTTATGAGTTTGGTGTGGTTCAATGGGGTGGGGTGCAGTTGGAAATTCCAAGGTGGAGACCACCCCAACGAAAACCCTCTATAACCAAGTCTCGAGTGCCAAATATCCCACACTCAACCAGGGGTGCCTCTCGCAACTTTAGTTTCTGCCCTGGCATAGGCCTATTTGTTTCTTATCCGAGAATACACTTCACAGGCGGCAATGTGTTAACCATACTCTGAAAGAAAACGCTTCCGTGACGATCACACGATAGAGTCGTGCTGCAAGTAAGACGATAATTGTGTTGTAGAAATGATACGGAAGACCGATTGTCAAAAAATTCAACATCAAAATACACAGGGCAAGACTTATCGATCCAAACTGTGGAGTGTGTTTTCGTTGTGTATTTTTCGCATATACCCATGGTTATATATAAACGGGCTACGAGCATCTGACTGATGGTCTTTTCATGAGGCTTATATTTTGAAGTGCTATGACACCATGGCGTCACTCTCTCGTGTGGTTCTTACAATATTATTCGTGGATATATTGTGGATATATAACAGAATGATATTCGCTCCTAAATATTTTCCACATATGTTGCATATCCTATTGTCATTATTATATATCATTAAGATAGTTCTTCCATCTTATGAATTCTATAGGCAGTTTATGATGTTATATTCTGAGCTTCAGAAGGTATATCGATAGATTCAAATAATTCGGATAACCACAGTCAGTTTTAATAAAGCTATAACATTTGACAATCGAAGAGGACGATATGTTTATGACAATGAGTAATGTGTTCAATTGACTTTCTTTGAGATCGGTTTTTGCATTAAAATTTTCTCTGTTCAATATCGGTCAGGCCCGTCTGGGTGATTCAATTTGATAGAAATTTCGAATCATAGGGTGAAGTTTTGACAAAAGATAACCATTTGGAGTTATTTATATCTGCTGAGTTTATCTCTTGCGTCTGATGTATACATATACTTAGCTAACTAGGGCAGTTGTGATAATACTATAAAATGCACACGAGACAGCCACGGGCACATATCTACACAGTCTTTAAAGACTGTACTGTACTTATTCCTCGATAAGTTGGGAAGTACATGAAATAATTACTGCATGATACTCACGTTTTGTTGGGTAGTCAATTTAATTTGCCGTGCTATCAAACGATCAACATATTTAATAATTTTGAACTTTCCGGATCTCGAGGGGGTCCGCTAACACTATTTCCGATTGGGCCAAAGCCGTCATATTGGACCCCAGAAAGTCATATTGGACTTCCGATTGTTCAATATGACACTTTTATCGGTACTCCGTGACGTCAAGAAGTAACTCTATTGCCAAATGAATCGGTGAAATTGTGATGCACGCGCAAAACTGGCGGATTTAGCAGACGTTTCACTTCCGCTTTGAGTATATTTTTTTCACTTCCATGTTTTCTGTTCCAAATCATGTTTTCTGATGATCAAACGCAGGCTTTTTATAGAAAATAAGTGCTGACAAATATCAAAAATAACCACAAAAGTTTTATTCCGAAAATTTTGATTAATATACAGATGGATAATAAAAATATCATTTTACAATGCTGTGTACAGTATATGTTTTTCTTGTACTCGTCCAGGTTGTGGTGAGAAGTCATATTGGACTCGACCCTGCGTGAAAAACACATAATGAACAGAAAATTGTGTAATAACTTTATAATAATTTTGTTCCCAAAATTTGGATAACATAGAGATTAATAATACAATTTTCATTATACAATGTTGTATACAGTATGTGTTTTCTTGTACGAGTCCAGGTTGTGGTGAAAATTCATGTTGAACTCTATTGGACAATATGACTTTCCCACAACCTGGACGAGAACACCTGGAAGAAAAACATACTGTACAATTTCGGGTTAATCCATTCTGATCACAGGTGACGCTTCAAACACATGAACTAGGCCATATGTTAAGTCAGATAATAGCTTCAAACTGTACATTATTTCAGCGAATGGAACGATCTCTGCCTGTGGCCTCGATAGATCCATTCCATGAAATAATGTACAATTTTCAGTCATTATCCTATACATACTGTTCACAACATTGTATACTAACTTTATAATATATTACATTATATATTTCCATATATTACAATGGTGTTATAAAGTCACGAACAACATGGTTGTATAATACAGACGGACTCCAGTGATACATGCAGCCATAACAGATTTATAACACAGTACAATAAGTTCCTATTAACGTGGTACAATGAAGCACATTGCGACGGGTCCATTAAATTATAGTATACATATCGACAGACTACATGTAGCCTACGTTGTTCATCATGATACATTCACCACGTGAATAGTGTAACCTGACCTGTGAGTTGTAAATTAATGACTTGTCCGTCTCGATATAGGAATCCTGTTTATAGAATATAAGTATCTACATGTATTAATGTGATATATGAATTCTGTATATAGAATATAAGTATGTACATGTATTAATGTGATATAGGATTCCTGTTTATAGAATATAAGTATGTACATGTATTAATGTGAAGTGTTCCACGTATTCTATATCTGACCCCTGTA
Source organism: Siphonodentalium dalli (assembly GCA_032622095.1). NCBI lineage: Eukaryota > Metazoa > Mollusca > Scaphopoda > Gadilida > Siphonodentaliidae > Siphonodentalium > Siphonodentalium dalli. The sequence continues at coordinate 25,868,784 of CP136067.1, forward strand.
TGATGCAATAGAGCGATTCTTCCCATTTGAAACCATGAAGCACATTCTGGCAGGGTTGACGCATATTCCACAGGGTTGGGTTATTGATATTACCGAGCGACTACGTTGCCCGTCACAACTCAGTTCCATCACTTGATTACTGTCGCAGTAACATACGTAGTGTGGGCAGTTAGCGACAAAAAATGCTCGGATCGATACAAGTCGGATAAAAGCGCCATTTTTTAGTATCTTGTAGGACAGCATCTCTAGTCTAGGAATTTTCTCAAGAACCAACTTTTTAACGACGTAGAGCCGAAAATTCAAGATGGCGTCCAAGATGGCCGCCAGTTTGACGGTGGCACACCTAATAGATCTGCTTCTCGATTTGATATGGTAAACATGATGAATTTCCCCACATTGTATAATGATGGTGTTTATAGAATAACAACCTTGACTCTTAGTTGAAAAATGGCCACAATTATTCAAGATGGATGCCAAAATGGCGGCCAAAACATGAGAAATTGGGTTTTTTCATTATTTTGTTATTAAATACTTTACAATTTTCGAGATAATATAAGAGAAGATATCAACTATGTGTTCATTATTTGATGTGATAACTTCTGTGGAAAAGTCATGCACATTAAAGGTGAAGTAGTATTGTTCGTTCTGTTAGTAATGTGAGATAGAATATGTGCTATATAAAATGAATGAAATTATTCTCAGACTGTGTTTAATTCTGTAAATGCTTAATAACCAACCGTGAATGACACTAATGTCACCAATTCTATTTGCGACACTACTATATGGTTGGATCAATTGAATACAACTTTGTATGTCGAGATGTTTACGAATAAAAAATCTATTTAGTAGTGGATTTACCACGAATTTAGGAAACACTAAACGACAGACCCCATATTCTTCAAACTCAAATTGGTTCTCAAAAAACAAGAACATATGGAAGGTATTCTGCAACATATCTTCATCATCAGGCCTCGTATTCAAATTACCAATACTGAAATTCAGTGTTTTATGTCAAATTATACACAAAATGATTGAAGCATATACTCGAAAGTATATTTGAGTTCGGAATAAGAAATAATATTATTTCCTTGTATCATATAGTGTCCTCAATTATTCCCGCAACAGAACATGAAGCAATCATGCGAATAGCACATATTCAACAGTATATACATTAGTGCAATGTATTGCATATATATGCATATGTATAATTTTGTATGTTCTATTGTTGCTGGGATATACTCCATGGGGCCATGTTGTGGGAAGACGGGATCAGTAAATATTAAAATACACTTTGTTTTAATAAATTGAATTGACAATTCACTACTCACAACCACATCTGCACAACTACGTACATGGAAGTTTGCTTTTTGAACATTTGCACCTGGAACAAACCGATTTGCAAACACAGTTATTCAATTCGGTGCACACTCTCGCCACTTCTGTGGTTGTCATCCATACAGGAACAAAATAATCATTATATCCACCAGAAGGAGTCACATTGGGGGGGGGGGGACTGTTTCACCAGAATCAATTATATCACCCTTCCGGTTCCGTCTCCATCAAATTAAGTTCCGACTCTTTCGCGGTTTGTTAAAAAAATATTCGATAGGTTTTGATAGGTTGTTTATACACTGACTGTCAATACAGAAAGTATTCTCCAATAACAATCGACAGATTCGGTCTTTGTATGTGCAAAATCGGATGCTTGTTGTGCACATTTAGAGACGTGCATTTGAGTGTATTTCCCACGAGAATTAAGCAGCAGTTTGATGCTCAGATTTTATCACATTCAATTTGGGCTGGAACTTGTCAGGTTTTATGATAGAAAATGTGGTTATTATAGTGTTCGATCATACAGAGATATATGTTCCAGCCCAAATAAAAGTGTCAAGGCCGATAAACTTATCAAATTGCTGCTTAATTTAAATAGGAAATGCACAAAAATGCATTATGCCTCTAAGTGTGCACAAAATTGCTGATTTCGCATTATTATCATCAATAAGCACGAGCAAAGACCTAATCTACGGATATTTGTTTAGAAAATAGTTCTGTTTTGACATTTAGTGTATAAATGGCGGTCAAAACTTTGAAAATATTTGTTTTAAATCGCGAAAGAGTTGGGACTTAGTTCGATAGAGACAGAACCAGAAAGGCGATAGAATCGATTCTTGTGAAATAGTTTTCCCCCAGTGAGTCAGATGCTGGACACTTTGCATCTATTATGGGGCTTACAGTCCATATACCAACCTGATATATACTAGTAGCACGATTTCTTTGGTGGTAACTGTTCGTGTGCACGGCCTTTGCTGAACATTTCATGTCTATCTTCATTAACTGAGGTCATGTTCGCAGATTTGTCATAAACAATCACGACGAAATGCTAAATACACACAAATAGTGGTGATGGAACATTAAGTACCACAAAAGGATTCCTCGTAATTGACATCAAGCATTCTGTTAGCCATGGGTAAGCTTTTCAATCATCCCAAAATGTGCGCTTGCCCTTACCAAAGAAAAAGGAAGTTGAGTCGCATCCTGATATCGCATGGAAATTATGTAATATTGGAAGCAAAGTTGAATTTTTTTCTGAGCCCAATTGAATTGTACATATCAACTATGTTGCGGATAACATGGGATTTAGACTTGCCGAGAGACACAGTTTCAAATCTTTGCATTGGAGTAGCATAACATGCAGATGTCACAACAGAATCACGATAATATCCTTGTCAACAGTACGAACAATAATCGATGAATAATGAGTGTGTAGCATATGAGATATATGTCCGACTAATCTACTGTCAGCTTCTTCATACGTATATCCAAAGAGTATAGGTTACACATTTGGACGGTGTCACCATCCTCCGTTACGAAGATGGTTTTCCCTGTTAGGGTTTCCAATTTAAAGAGACATTCATTGACCAATGTAAACAATTCTTGCCTGTTGTGGTGTTTCTGAGAAAGTCATTCCAATTCGGTTGATTTTTTGAAGTAAGCCCCAACCTTACCTCGAATGCCACAACCACGTTTCTCTCACGTTCCTGTTTCGATACTACCCTATATTTACCTGTCCAAAACCAAGTCAATACTTCTACAATCTGCGAGCTGCATCATAACATATGGAATAAACTTTGTGCTGATATACATTGTCTTCAGGTGTCAGTAAATGTATCAGAGCACCTCCGTCGAACACCTTACACTCGACCTTTGGATTTGGCTCTGCAGTTTCTATGCAGTTTGAATCGGATGGGACCTTCATGCAGCTTAGGAAGTCACATTTATTACCGCCCCTCCTTTTATAGATGGGGGAATCGCTGGTTTTGGTGTGAGAAGAACATATATTTCATATGCTACAAACCGATAATTCATCGATTATTGTTCACACTGTTGACACATATATTATCGTGATCATGTTGGGACATCTGCATGCTATGCTTCTTCAATGCAAACATTTGAAACTGTTTGTCTTTCGAGAAGTCTAAATCCCATGTTACCTACAACATAGTTGATATGTGCAATTCAATGGGCTAAACAAAATTCAACTGTACTTCCAATATTCCATCCGATATCAGGATGCGACTCAACTTCCCATTTCCTTGGTAAGGGTAAGCGCAATTTTGGGATGCTTGTAAAGCTTAGCTCACAGAATGCTTGATGCCAATTACGAGGAATCCCTGTGTGGTTCTTGATGTTTCATCACCACTATTGAGTGTATTTAGCATTTCGTTGAGATTGTTTATGACAAATCTGTGAACCTGACCTCAGTTAATGACGCTAGACATGAAATGTTCAATACCACCAACGAGGAACATGCTCTTTCAAATGAATATCGTGCTATATATATCAGACTGGTATCTGGACTGTAAGCCCCACAGTAGATGCAAAGTTTCCAACACCTGACTTCTTTGGATGGAAATTGATTGACAGTTCTTTTGTTACTGTATGGATGACAACCTAGACGCAGCTAGAGAGTGCACAGAGTTGACTAAATGTGTTTGCATATCGGTTTGTTTCAGGTGAAAATGTTCAAGAAGCAAACTTCCATGTACGAAGTTGTGCAGCCGTGTGGTTGTGAGAAGTGAATTGTTCAATTCAGTTTTTTTAAAACAAAGTGCATTTTCAAATTTCATAGTATTTATAATTTGAATACGAGTCCGGATGATGAAGATGTGTTGCAGAATACCTTCCATGTGTTCCTGTTTTGAGAACCAAATTGAGTTTGACGATTATGGGTTTTGTCATTTGGTGTTTCCTAATTTCGTGGTAAATCCACTACTAAATTGTTATTTGTAAATATCTCGATATTAAAATGTTTATTCAATTTATCCAACCATATAGTAGTGTCGCAAATAGAATTGAAGACATCAGAGCCATTCATGGTTCGTTTCTAAGCATTTACAGAATGAAAACCTGTCGGAGAATAATTTTGCTCATTTACATAGCACATATTCTACCTCACATTTGTACCAGAACAAACTACACTACTTCTCCTTTAGTGTGCATGACTCTTTCGCAGAGGTTATTCCATCGAATAGTCAACACATGTTGATATCTTCTCTTATATTATCTCTAAAATTGTAAAGTATTTAAACAAAAATAAGGAAAAAAACAAACATTTCCATGTTTTTGCCGCCATTTTGGCATCCATCTTGAATAATTGTGGCCATTTTTCAACTAAAAGTGGGGGCTATTATTCGATAACCACCATTCTTAGATAATAGGGTGGAATTCGTTATGTTAAACATATAAAATTGAGAAGCAAAGCTATTAAGTGTACCACCGTCAAACCGGCGGCCATCTTGGACGCCATCTTAAATTTTCGGCTCTACGTCGGTCAAAAAGTTGGTTCTTGAGAAAATTCCTAGACTAGAGATGCTGTCCAACAAGATATTAAAAAATGGCGCTTTTATCCGACTTGTATTGATCAAAACGCTAACTACCTACACTTAACGTAAATGTTGTCTCCAAACACGCACACACCGATTGGATTAGACCCACCACACTGTATCGTTCTGAGATGTGTCGCGAGATCCGCGGACAACACTATCACCTGTTGTGCTCCACCATCCGTAACAAACACGGCGTCAGCCTCCGGTGATACAGCCAGACCCCCTGCACTACAGAGGACGTTTGACGACTGAGTAATGACGTCACCACTCGTTGTTAGCGCACGAACACAACCACCACGGATACATGCAACGACTAATCTGTCGCCAACAGTCCCGATACCGTAACATCCTCCGGATACCGAGAACGATGTCAGATGACTAAGATCTGAGGTTTTATACACGGATATCTCATTTTGATTATACTGCGTTAGGTAGATGTGATTATTAAGAAGACAACTACCGATCGGTTGGGATTTGATCGTGAGGGCGACAGACTTGATGGTTTTACCACTTTGAGTTACCACGTTGAGCGTGCACGGCTTGTAGGTAGCGATAATCATATTCGAGGTCGGACTCTTGTCGAGGAATGTCATCATCGAGGATGTTCCGCCGCTAGAGAAGTCAAAATCCTTCACTAATTGAATTATAGGCTTAAAAGCACAAGAATCTTTCAAAATCCTCTCGACAGAATCCAAAACTCCTTTATTAATCACAGCCTCGTAATCTATCGGCGATACTTTTTCAAAATCTCTGAGGATTTTTTTGGATTTTGATACAGCCTGACGGAGCTTGATTACTCGCTTATGAAGCGACTCCGCTCTGTTTACATCAGACTCGACAAATACGTCGTCTGCTATGATAGCAGGCCCCTCGCTTGGCCCTGGGTCCGTCTCTTGATGTATCCCTGCCGACAACACTTCTTGTTCTTGCTTTAATTTTGATAAAACTTTTACTATCTTATCAATGTTCTTTGCTGCCAATGTGTGGTTTGACATATTCTGTCTCGCTCGACAGACATCATTCTGTTCACACCCATCAACGATCCGGCGAACCCTGGTATAAAACTTATGAACTTCTGTTGTCATATCCTTCTCCCTTCCATCCTGTTTCATTAGCCAACCGGGAACAGTTTCCTGTTTATCTTTTGCTTCTGAGATTAATTTATCAAGACCTGATTCGTATTCTCGGACATCGGCTTCCAATTTTGCTGTCGCTTTCGACAGTTCTTCGAGTTTACATTCTGGATAAGCAGCTGGATGGCACGAGGCACAGCATGTGGTGTAGTGTGTGCCACAGAACGAATCGAATGGACGAGAGTCGAATTCACAGAATGCAGCGGCCGACATTACTTTCTGAAAGATAACAGCAAAATATAATTTGTTAAAAAGATTTTATTGATGAAAACTATGCTGGCATGATTATAAACATGACTAATTAATCTTGCACTCTGAGCTTCGTACGTCCATTCAAACAAACTCACATAAACCACGCACATCATCATCAACCCATCGTCTCTGTCACTCTCGGTGGCATTGCATATAGTTATTATACAAATTAATGTTGTGTACAGTATGTGTTTTTCTTGTACGAGTCCAGGTTGTGGTGAAAAGTCATACTGGACAGGAGTCGAGTCCAATATGTCTTGTCACCGCAATCTGGACGAGTACAATAAAACACATACAGTCATACTGTACACAATATTGTATAATGACATTTTAATTATCCATCTGTATGTTTATCCAAATATTGGGAATACAAATTTTTTGGTTATTTTTGGTATTTGTCGGCACTTGATTCTCTATAAACGCCTGTATTTGATCATCAGAAAACATTGGAACAGTAAACACCGAAGTAAAAACAAAACTCAACGCGGAAGTGAAATGTCTGCTAAATTCACCACATTATTGCACGCATCACAATTTCACCGATTCATTTGTCAATAGAGTTTCTTCGTGACGTCACTGAGTCCCGATAAAAAAGTAATATTGGACTCGATTGAGTCCAATATGACTTTCGGGAGTCCAATATGACTTTTTCCCGGATTATCATGTGACGGCTTTTGCCCACTCAGAAATAGTGTTAGTTAAGGGATGGATAATAATAATGTATATTCACCTCATTCGATTATAACACAATTTGAAATAATGTGGGTGATAGTTAATTTTAATTATAATATCCACTTTCATTTAATATCTTCATTTCAGTGGATCCAACGCGACATCAATTCTTGATAGTGTTTTTCTGAGAGAAATGGAAGGTTAGCCGGCGGGTGAGGGGACTTGTGGCATCCTAACCCAATGATATCAGTTTGTCATGAAATATTAGTATCTGGAGTTTTCTTCAGAGCTGGGCGCTCATTTTTGAGAAATAAAGACTCTACATTGAAATATCATGTTCTCGTCATGCGTTGACTCTTTCTTTACTAAAGTCTCATCGACGAGTAGTTCCTTTGGGAAATGTTCAGCTGAAAACCGTTTGTTGAACTTATTATCAGAACATTCATTTTCCCACCAGCGGATAGGAATCAGTCTGCATTAACACTATCAGTGAAGGCTAGCCATTGGTCGGTCTTACATGTGCAGGCTAGCCATTGGTCAGTCTTACTGGTGAAGGCTAGCCATTGGTTAGTCTTACTGGTGAAGGCTAGCCATTGGTCAGTCCTACGTCGCCATATAATCATTCTGATGGATCACGTTGACAATGACAACATTGAGGCTGCATTGATATTGCCACAGCTTTGGTATCCTGCACTCATCCCTGTCGCGTTCTACTGCAGAAAATATGATAATTATATAACGCAAACAGTTACGAACCGACATCGCATTGTTATAGCAGGATCAGTGGTCAATGAACAACAAAAGGACGAACCGACATTTTAATTTTGTAGCAGACTGCGAAAGGGATTATTGCTGGAGACCAAATATGGGTCAATATCACTGAAGAATCATGGAACTTATTGTGGGTAATCAATTCAGTGTTCATGTGACCACGACATAATGTGTAATCGTTAATTAAGGAACATATATTACAACGTAATAATAACATAGTCAATGCGTTTTTGTTCCATTTGATAAAGATCCCCGTCAGAACAGATTATGTTAGGACGAGCAACCGTGCTATGATGGACAATCTACATTTTCACACATCGTCACTGAAGCTCTCAGTTATTCAATGTTTCCGACTTCCAGTTCTGGTAAATACGAGAGGTGTGTAGCCACTTGTCCACCACCCCATAACTTAACTTAATTGGTATGTTTATGTACATGTACCTAATGAGTATTGTTCAGGAAAATGATGTTAACAGCAAATATTTTGGGCCCTAGTGTACCTACTGGGTAAAAGTTTAGCCTTACTCAGTCACCATTTTGTTCTCCAATTATGATGGGTGGGGGAAACGGTATCCGATATATATGTTGTAATTGTGGTTGGAATTTAACTTGTACGTCATTTTGTAGGCATTTGAATACCATATCCACTGGATAAAATGTATGATATTGTCATTGGGACGTCACCAGAGGTCAAAAGGTCATGCGACGGCAATGAAGACGCAAATATAATAGTTTGGAAGCTGATAGGGTACCCCTACACCCCACACCACAAGACTCAACTTCATTGCACTCATTTGTTTCCTTATAATTTTCCTTAACTGTCAATCATTGTTAACACGAACAAAAAGTGGCAGCGTAGACACGACACAAGATGGCGTCAAACATGGCCGCCGTGTTTTAAGACGATGCACTAAGTCAGTTTGATGCAGATTATAGAGAGAAATGTTTGATAAATGTATACAAATATATATGTTGTTGTGCCCCGGTCCAAGATGGCCACCATAAATGGCCGCCGGAGGTGGAAAATGTGACTATTTTTCACTAATATTTTCTAGATTAGTTTCTGCTTTCTGGAAATGGTTTAGAATGGCTACTTTATTTTGTATTTTTCATGTTAACTGATCATTGTAGCAATGAAATATGCCACTATGTGGGTCCCAGACTCTTCCGATCACTCAAAATTATGATTTTCGAGAGCGCGGTATAAAATTTCACCAAAAATCACTATTGGGATTCTAGTCATATTTACAATAGTAATTATTAACCAAGGTACATCAGAAATGTTAGTATTTAATTTATAGATGGCATATATGTCAATATATCAACCACAACCTGCGAATGATTGTAAGGCGAGCTTGGCCAATATGTCTACCATTTTCCACAATTTGGCCATCATCTTGGCGGTTATTTTGAGTCAAAGTGACAATTTTGGTTCCAATGAGTTGGAATATTCATAAGTAAAGGTAACTATTCCTCAGTATATTGCACAGTTCTGCAGTTGTAATAGGACTACATGTAGAATCCCAATGGTGATTTGTTGGTGAATTTTATACTGCATTCTGAAAAATCCAAATTTTGAGGGAACAAAGGGCCTAGGACCTATATGATGGCATATGTCATTGCTACAATGTCCAGTTAACATAACAAATACAAAATAAAGTAACTATTCTTAACCAGTTCCAAATAGCATAAAGTAATCGAGAAAATATTAGTGAAATATAATAACATTTTCCACTTCCGGCGGCCATTGCCATCTTGGACCATCTTGCCCTAAATCACGACAGCATTGTGTCTTAGCTTCACACAAATATATACATTTGAGTACTTTGGTCATTATACCCACAATACCAGCCAGTTTAAGTACCGGATATAGATCCACGTACTTTACCAGCCAGTTTAATTACCGTATATAGACCCACTATACGAGCCAGTATAGGTACCATATTCAGACGAACAAGCACAATTAAATTACAGAATAAAGTTCTGAATCGTTCCTAAATATAGCTACGTCATTCCTGCACGGGTATATTCGAATCCGTGTTCTTATATTTTCATGCTACTGTGACTCTATATCTATATTTATCCCATTACCGGCTGTCGGTAATTCCCAAGGCTGGCAACGGAATAGTTCAGCTCCTGGATTGTGTGTCGCGAACAATACAAGTTCAATGTCGATTTCAAGTTAATCTTATAAGGTGTGCAGTTAATTGTAATATAAGTCGGCCATAGCGTACGAATAGTTCTTCGGGAACACCACCACGTCCTGTTCGCCGGCCTAGATTGTGGGGAGTAAGAATCTGGACCAGCGAACATGACGTGTACACATTTTTATTTAAAATAATTATATCTACAAAAGTATGTTTTAATTTTGTTTAGATGAAATTCCTAGCTCAACTGATCAAAACTACGGTGGCTGGTTAGCCCCAAGATAATTTATTGATTAACTTGCATCTGCAAGTTTTTATCTTACAGGTGCAAGCTAGCTATCTTGCACCCCAAGTTATTATCTTGCAACTGCAAGTTAGCTTCAGCGCCAGGAATATTTACTTATTAACTTTCACTTGCCTGTTATTATCTTGTACCTGCAAGTTATTATCTTGCAGCTGCAAGTTATTTATCTTGCACGTGAAAATTATAATATGACAGCTGAAAGTTATTATTTTGCAACAGAATCGGCAAGATATTATCTTGTAACTACAAGTTAGCTATCTTGTATTTGCAAGTTACTATCTTGAAGCTGCAAGTTATAATATTGTACCTGCACATTATTATATTGTACCTGCACGTTATTATATTACACACGCACGTTATTATATTGCACCTGCACGTTATTATATTGCACCTGTAAGTTAGCTATCATGTGCATATGGGTGACTACATCTTGCAGCCGAAAGACGATAACTTGCAGGTTCATGATAATAACTTTTTTCAGATGCAATATAACTAACTTGCACCAGTAACGTGCAAATGCAAGTGCAAACTAGCTACCTTGTAGGTGCAAGATTATTAATTTGCACCTGCTTGATAATAACTTGCAGGTGCAAGTAAATAAATACATTGACATGCTCTATTGAACTCTTGATCTCGTCTTTACGAGCAACCTATACAGTTGTAAGTTACTATATCGCAACTGCAAGTTAGTTATATCTTGCACCTGCAAATTGTTATCTTGCAATGTGTGAGCTCACGCACATTTTGATCTTAGACAGAGCCCTTATTCACCAGCGGCCACTGTTTGCGCACATTTTTATTCAAACATTCAAAATTTTGATTAAAACAAACAAAATTAACATTTTTGTTTAAATATTGTTTTTAAAGATTTAAATTCTTGCTCAATTTATGTATTTAAAATAAAAATTAATTGTTTAGAAGAAAACAACTTTGAAAAACCAACACCATTATTCCAATGCCAGTGTGCACCGAGTCACCACACTAATTTGGTTGAAATCGGTCCAGAGGTCTTAGGGAAATATCGCAAACAGACATACATACATGTCCTATGGTCTTGGTGACCTGTCTTTCACGAACATAGAAGAATACGGATTCTAATACACCCAAATATCGCTTGTTTGACACTGAAACGACAGTACGGTGTAACGAGTCGGGGAATTCCCACCAATATCCCCGATTGATTTCCTTAATATTATTACCAAAAAATATAACTTCCTATGTTCATTACACAGGTCCCCAAAACAAAAATTGACCCCACCTCAATAGTACTTAATCCTATAGAAAGGTATCCAACTTGGCCCGGCCTAATGTTTTATCATTTTTACAAAGTCCACAATCAGGTTCAAAATACACAAAAATAATTTTTGTAACATAAATGCCTCATATACAGTTAGAAAGATATATTATTACTCTTCAATTTGTTGTATCTCCTGTAAAAATTGGTTAAGAAAAACTCCGGTTATGAGCACAGGTCTGACGCAAACCGACTGTAAAATTTCACTCGTTCGACATGGTTTCCAGCTAGATTAACACCAGTTGATCCCGAAAATGCAAGAAAAATCACAGGTCATGTGTTCACTTTTTAAATTAAATCCCCAAGTGTACGACAGGGCTATCCCACAGCCAATTGATATCTGGAAAAACCCAGAACTACTGCAGCTAGTTAAATAAATATTCCACTCACAAAAATCCATTCCCCCATTAATTCACCAGTTTAAATTATTTAGATATGATGTACAAATCAAACAAACAAGATTGCATCCTTTCATAACGTGCCTCATATATCAGATGAAGGCCATTCATCAGTTACCTTCACCTCTAGAATTCCACGGTGCACTCGCACACCGACTCTAGAACGCATGCTCGATTATAAATCATCTGTAAATTATCTCCAATATATCACCTTGGCGACAAGGACTAAAATATATCGAAACGACAAGCATGATACCAGATTGTCCAGGGTTTGGTCCGAATCCTGATGCAGGTGCTATTTGGTATACGATGGGAAACATTGGTCCAAAAAATCCATAACCTGATCTTAGCACTTGACATTGACAATGAAGCACCTAAACGAGTTATCAGCCGGATATATGCCCTTTTTTCAAATTTGAAATGGCAAATTGTGGGTAGTCGGAATGAAAGCTTGAGCAATATTCAATGATTTATTGATATTTGGTATAATTATGTGGTTCACATTCGAGAAAACACATGTCAAGTTTGATAATGGATGATCACGGTCCGATGATTTTTGACGGATTCATGCCTCTTTTTAGACATTTAATAATTAATTTTTTGGCTGTCCGGATCATAACTTGAACAATGTATAACCGAATTTCTCGAATTTTATAAATGTTTACAGTTCAGAATAACAGGCCAGTTTCGCACTTGATTACGGTCCAGTGATTTTGACGTAGTTATGCGCTATTGTTGGACTTTGGGCTGAATGATAATTTGGTGAAATTTCAAAAGAATCCATTAATATTTAGTATGTGTAATAATCTCTTGATATTTAGTGTGTGCAACACATTTGGGAACACATGGGTCATCGTTAGGTTGGAATATTTTTTTTACCAGAACTTGAACGGAACCCAACACCATAAAAAGCCATATCTTTTGACCGGACGTGGGGTAAACGACCTTTTTATTCTCATTTTATCCGCAAATTGGCAACACACACACAGTCATTTACAGACATGCATGGATTATATGCAGTGACAACATTGGAATAATTATTACCTTTTGTTTATCGTGATTAATTCGTCCCGAGTTGAGAAGTAAATATTTACAATTGTACGTACTTCAGATGCTATATTTCGTGAAATGGTAAAATCGATGTGGAATATTCGGCAATAGTAGATTATTAGCGAGATTCATCCAATTATGGTGCCCTCCCAATATTATATCTCACGTGACTTTCTCGCATTCTGATTGGCTGATTTTACGATAGTACCCCAGTAAGATTCCTACATGGCTACTATTCTTTTTCTATTTATAGTAACAAACTAATTTCGCGAAATCGGGTTACCGCCTGAAGATACGGCCAATCTTAAACTATACCTTGTGTGATATTTGTTGCAATATCGGTATATCATTATATTTATTGGTGAATTGCAATGATCTTACAAATATCCGATCATTTCTAGCCAATTATTTATTTAATAGTTTGTCCGTTTAGTTGGCAAGCAGCCAGTCCTAATTTGTAATGCCAGTGGACGCTATTTATAACTTCCTTTTCCGTTTTAATCGAAGTTAAGCAAGTTAACTTCTAAAATGTCGCCAAAATGTCTTTCTAATGACGTATTTATAGAAATGAATTCGAAGAGATGCTGTGAGATGTAACAAATAATATAGGTATGCTCCCCTGCCATCGTCAAAAGATTGCCGTAAATTGTAAAATCTGAGACCGATTTCCAAAATTCAAGGTAAATAAAAATGCGACAAAATCAGACTCCGACATTGTGTGAATTGGCACAAATGTTCGTTATAATATAATAAATAATGAATGTCTTGTCGTTTACTACGCCTGCGGCTCGTGGACTATTCCTCCTCTCGGACCACTATTTCAGCATAGTAAACTCCAAGCCATTCATTATCTATATACTAGTAGATTATTAGTGAGATTCGTCCTGTTATGGTGCCCTCCTCAGAGTGATTGCATGTATTTTATATGTTTAAATATCGAAACTACTAATAACCAACCAGAGCCCACAATTTTTTTAATTCTCTCCTGCATCTTGGTCCAAAATCCGTTGGAGGGAGCTACCAATCGAACTACTTCACTGTAACCTAAAGTTACAACAGTGTCAATAACATGCCATCTGAAAATGACACAAATCGGTCCCTGGACTCTTCGCATTTGGACATACAATACAAAATCTCTATCCATGACTTTGTTTTCGTCGTATTAACCCTTTCCTGACCCCACCCCTGTTAATAATTGCAATACAACATATCTTAAAATGAACACGAAAAGTCACCATATGAGGTCCATGTCGATAAAGTAAACGATGGTAGCATTTATACCCACTATTAACCAACCAGAGCTCAGAATATTTTTAATTCTCTCCTGCATCTTGGTCCAAAATCCGTTGTTCAGATGGTATGTCATTGACACTGTTGTCACTTTAGGTTACAGTGAAGTAATTCGATTGGTAGCGCCCTCCATAAATCTCATATTAAACATTATAAATCAGACATCTTAAACAGGTCTGAGTGAACAACCTATCAATCTATAATTGCCCGGTCGGGCTAAAATAGACCGATCGGTCATTCACAGACAGCATGCATGTGTGATGAGGGGAGCAAATCTTTGCGGTAAATCACAAAACGACTTTACGAAAAATCACAAACACCTTTGCTATAACTCGCAAACCTTTGAGATAAATCTCAAGCATCTTTACGATAACTCTAAAACTACTTGGTGATTATACTTTACAATTTATCGCAAACATGTTTGAGATTAATCACAAAGGTTTGTGATTTATTGCAGATATATTAGTATGCGTTGGCACTAATGGGCTTGAACCGTATAAACATAATAAATCAGACAACTTAAATAGCATGGTCGGGCTAAAATAGACTGATCGGTCTTTCACAGCCAACATACACGTGGGACACGGGTAGCAAACCAATACTTAGAACAAAATTAATTCTGATCTCTTTTGCAGGACACCATATAATTATTTACTGAGAATATTCAAAATAAACATACATGTATACAGATATTCAACAAACAGATTCAAATTGTCAAGAAATTTAGAGTTCCCACTCTTACAACAGTGAGCACTGTGCCAGGAAAACGGATCGGTCTATTTTAGCCCGATCAGGCTATTATAGTTAATCTGTACTTCACTCAGACCTTTCTTTATACCCATAATAAATATCGCGTAAATAGTATGTAATTGTCATAGTTCCTACGCTGAACAAAGCCAAATTTTGTTCCAGAACCTGTTGTACAGTATGTAAATTGCGTGCGATAAGCAAAATACTCAACAATGGGGAGACCATTAACTTTGGTTAATTTAAACTGACACCATGTTGTTTGCAAAATATCGCTATAGCGCTCACTAGTCCTCGCCACAAGATTTTGTTGTTGAATGGGTCACCAGAATTATTACCACTCCTCCAAAAACAATTGCCACGGTGTTCAGTGTTTTGCTTATCGTAATCTTCCAATGTGCTGTATCGGTATATGAACAAATGCTAAGATAACACAAAGAGAGTTTAATGTATTTAATATATGATCAAGTTTGGTACAGCCATAGTGAATAAATTATTCTCCTTTCGCATCTATGAGTCAACGAGTCAATGTCATTGCCTGATCACCAGAGCCATGTAATGCAGAATTTCGCGCATATGGTTTCCAGTTATGGAAGAGGTTATTCCTAGCAAAGCGGAAACGGCCGAATCGCTCAGAATGATAGCCACACATGTTTTGATAAGAACATGATGCATCTGACATTGGAATAGTTTACATGTTCATGTATGTATACAGCTAAGCTCTAATTGACCCCCACCCCCTTAACGACATTGGCCATCGATATAACCACCACATAGTGTATATTTCTGGCATGGCTTGATGCTGCATTGATGAGGCAGTTGCGAATGTCGGTCAGTGACCAACTTCGAATGTTGATTAAACCGTAAACAAATTATTAATTGAAATATTGTTTTGTGTATAGTTAACACGGTGCATGGCGCTCACGAAAAGCTGGACTGGGTGTAAGGTGGCCATGTAAAAAATTAATGTGGAGTACAGTAGTCGCAAAATATTATTAATAGTACTGTAGAAAGATTACCTGCGGTTGCCACATATCAACCACTTGAATGTGGTTGAACGGCGGTATGGTATAGCTGGTGTCATTAACGCCCTACAACCTTGTTAAAGGGGATGATTAATTAGAGCATAGCTATAGTACGTTACTAAGAGCGTGTGATTGATTCAGTGATAATGTGTGTCACAGAATTGGAACCGTATCTCCGTGATTATCCGTCATTCCATAAATATATCAAAACAATATCACAGCGACACCGGCATTTCGATCAAAATAATAGCAGACTCCGTAACTGGCCGACATGTCATGGCGACATGGTTCTCAAATCACGTTTCGATGAAAATTGAAGAATAAGATCCATCGTCCTTTGTACAGGTAATTGTAGCCAACAAAATTGTGACTGACCCATGAGTCATGACTGATCTGTGACGTCATAATTCCGACTAATTTCTACATAATTGTATGTCTCGTAATCCTAGTCACCTGTGGTTGACTCTTGTGAGTTAATTGGGCGGTTTATCATTTTGTGAAACTTAAGTATCTGTCTTTTGTAATTCACAATACTGTCGTGCATGTCAAGTGTAACCCCACTGCACATGCCTTTTTATTTTGGTCTTTCTCAGTTCACTGAAAATTGCTGCTCTCTTGCAGAGGAGAATATCAATTATTAGCGCCCATTAATTTTCGGAGGTTATATCATCTTGTCCCGTTCATGTACAACATAATCCACACAGTGCTAACAATATTCCAGGTTATTAAGAAGCAAGTTAGGTCCAATTTCACACAAAAAAATATGTCGAGAAATTTCCGAGAAGTTCACTTCCGTAATCTTCAGTGATTCTTAAATACCTTCAGACAGAGAACAACGTACCTAATTGGGCACATGCTACCGCATGTAAGCCGAGACCGAGAGCGATTCCAACATAAAATGTGTAAGCCTGTTATTTGTTTGTGTCTTCTGTCCATTTTTATATACTGTAATCAAACTCAATCGCCCCAAGTGGCCGAATACCGCCATATTTTCGTGAATTGTATCGTGCATCACGTGATGCAATCACGTGGGTCACTATTTGGTTCCGATATTGGCTAGTACCAAATGAATTATCACGTGATGCAATCACGTGGGTTACAATTTGGTTCCGAGATCAAATGATTAGGTATTATATCAATATATAGAACCCAATTCTTCTCGGTACCCATTGCTTAGGAACTAAAATACATATATGTACTACGAAGTACCTATACGGATTGTTATATCTAAGAGTGTATGGTCATATTATATACATGAGCCATTCGAACATGCCATCCTCTAACAATTCAAGTTCCCTCAGTTTTGTTTTCAAGATAACACGTGTATATAGAATGATAAATATACTGTTAGATCTGTGTATTGTTTTGCTAGCTCATTGTATGAATTTCCTGAATCCCGTTCCCATATAAATGACAGTTGAGCGATATAACTGTTCAGATGACTTAATTCGGTCACCATTTGTCGAGATTTTGAAATTGGAACTCCAAAAACTCATAAGAACGAATTATGGAGATGACAAGATATAACATTGGTGGATATGGGCGACTAAAACATTCTTAGCAATGTTAGTGCCCATCCCCTTCATCTGCTCCAAACAGCAACACACGTGGCGTCTTTAACCTACAGGATTCGATTCCTTGTTGCTTTGGAGAAGAACGTGTATGAACGTGGTGGAAATTAGTGCTAAAGATATTTGTATCAGAATTGGTGTCCATGTCCCTCCCCATTCATGACTCGAACGGCGCCACTTTTGACATATTTAAAAAGATTGGTGATAATTGTAACTAAACAAATTCTTATTAAATGTGGTATCCCCGTCTCTCAATCAGACGGCACCAATTTGTTTGGCGTCTTTAAACCACACGATTATATTATTCGTAGAAGAATATGTATCAATTTGGTGGAAATCAGCGTTAGCAATAATGTTTTTAAATCATTATTTAAATCATGACTCCCTCCATTTCCGCGCATCCATGATTCGAACGGCGCCACACCATGGAGATACTGATATTAATTTGGTGGAAATCGGCGACAAAACTATTGAATCATTTTTGCTGTCTCTCCCCTTTTCTGTTCCTGACCCCAACAGGGTCAGTTTAGAAGATTTAACCCACATCATTATATTCCTCGTAAAAGGTTACCCCTGTGGGACCCCTTTGGTTCCATCTATATAGCTGGTCCCCCTTGTAGTTATATAGAACACAGACGGGCAGACAGACATTTGCAACTATAGGAATCAAATGTGGCGTCTTCACCCGCACGTTTTATACTTCGTCTCATTGGACAAGAACGTGTATGAATTTGGTGGAAAAATTGACACTAAACATATTTTAATCAGTATCGATGACCCTCCCCTCCCCATCCCTGGCTCACGCGGCGCCACCTTTGACATATCAAGTTCATCGACATCGGCGAGTAAATAAATTCGTATTAAATGTAGTGCCCCCATCTCTCACCCGAACGCTCCAACACGAAGTATTTAGATTCCTTGTATCACGCGGAAGAATGTGTACCAATATTGTGGAAATCGGCGCAAAACATTGTATCAATGTGGGTTCCCTTCCCCCATCCATACACCCATGAATCGAATGACGCCACTGTTGACAGCTTTAATATCAATCATTATATTTCTGATATAATGAATATGATTATGTATAGTTTGGTGGTAATCCCCTTCCGTGCACTCCTGGCTCGAACGGGGCCACCTTTGTCACATTTAAAGCACACCATTACATAGATTCTTCATATCATGTGGATCATCATCTATAAGTTTGGCAATCGGCGACAGTTGTTTTGCTGCCCCTTCCCTTTGTCTACCCCTGACAAAAACCGTGTCAATTTATCTATATAAAGGTCAACCTCGGACCATTATCTTCCTCGTTATACCCCTGTTAGACCCCTTTGGTGTAATCTAGATGGTTCCCCATAAATGTTTACAGAACACCGAGTGCCAGACAGACATTCGGAAATATAGATATAGATTCATACTCACAATTTGGTTTTATTATTCCAGATATATACAATCTAAATATACGGAGAAGATGTCAATTACAATCGAAATATCTGAATCCAACAAAAAATATGAAAACTATGGAAAGTTCACAGTTAAGCTAACTCAAAATCAATCCAACATATAGACATGCGGAATATATCACCAGTACATTCAGATAACGACACAGATGCTTGTAGTAAAGATACCTGATATATTTGTTCAGGCCAGTTAGCAAACACAAAACTGAGTTATCGCATATCCTTTATCGTTGTGCAAACACACGGTCTGCTTCATATGGGTCCTCGGGCAAAGGTACACTTGCATATTTTGTGAATAACATACATCGATGGTACACACTCGCCACATATAAAATTGCATACTCTAAGAAATGTCAATGTTCCCTCACTGAAGACAAAATGGACCGGATGAGGATTCTGCATCTTATTACCTTTAAAAAACATAAGTTATGTCTGTCTGTGCGTATGTTTGTCAGTAGATCGTTCACACTTTTGGTGCGTTTATAATATCGCCACCTAGGTTTCAAGTGTGTATCACATTGCACCACTGAGTCATGAGATACATCTTAAAATATTACATGCACAATTTCAGGCAATCGGACCAACTTTATTGGAAAATTGTTATGAACATGTAGAGGCGTGTTTGGGATCACTTTTAAATGGAAGATAACGAATTTGAACGATTTTCGACAAAAATGGCCACTGGTAGCCATATTGGAGTTTACTCTTTGCATCACTAAATTCTTCGGCACACCCCCACCCGAATGTCACCAAACATCACCTGTATCCTCAGTGTGACCTCTAGATGGGACCTTACTATTTTTTTCCGAATTATGTTACAAACAACATGGCTGTCAGCGGCCATCTGGTATTCTACCCTTTGTGTGACTAAATTCTTTGGCAGAGCCTACAGACAACATCCCTTATCTAATCGTCACATAACTTCATACGGATCCCCAGGAAAACATCTAGATGGGAGCTTACCATTTCCCCGAATTATGGGAACAAAAGAAACATGGCCGCGAGCGGCCATATTGGATTTCACATTTGAGTTCATCGACACAACATGCAGCCCACAATTAATATGATCGTACGTGACACGTAATGGAACAACCGCCAATGTGGTCATCAAGTTAAATATTACAATAATTATAGGATGTTACGTACTTCCTACCTGTACTACACCACTCGGACATGTCTGTATCATCACATTAAAATACCATGTTAGAACGTGGGTTGTGATAATCGTATATAGTCACCAATAGCCGGGTTACTAGTACCTGACATTGCCCACCCTGTGAACTAATCAAATCCGTCATTAAATTGTTGAATACTTCTGCCAAACTACACTAAACTACCAACCCTGAGTTACAAATTATTTGTAAATTTCAGACAAAATGATGGTGAAATTGTCCTGGTAGTTTGATATTCTACCAATATTTATGGAGAAATGTGTTGTTTTGAGACCAAAGAATAGATAGAGGATACCTGTGGTTTTTGAGTAAATACCATAGTTATTTCATGAGTGACTAGCAGTGGGAATATCTATTTTCAATGAGCGACCGCATGTCGCAAGTTGAAAATTGATAATTCCACTGCTACTGTCTAGTCACGAATGAAATACTAGGGGATTCACGCAAAACACCATATGATATATTTTTATAGGAGCTTGCATGTTGATCTTGGCATAGTCTGCTATAGAATGATACATACATGGGGCTTTGATATACATGTATATAACAGCATGATCCTGTTTATGTTCAGTCCAGACATGACTAAAGTTCGAACATCAGGAAATAACAGCTGAGAACCTGGTGTGAATTGAACTGTGGCGGGGTCTCAATCCTATTTACTCCTGCACGTCAGAACAAAATGCCATTACAAAATTGAAGAGAATTATATGTTCACGAGGATCTTGTTAAAGATCCGATAAGCGTTGGTGGTCACATTGTCAACTTATTGTCATTCCTGGAATATGTAAATACTTACATTACATGTGCAAGCACGCAGTTACTATCGATAAGGTACATGTACTTACAATTTACATGTACATGCATGTTCGATTTGGGGAGAGACCCTTATATGTCGTTTAGTTTATAGAATTGGTACCTTTGCAGACTGCGGCACTGTCTAACTCATTGTTTGGCCTTGCTTTCTCGTACATTTACTTGTGTTTCGGCCTTCTTTGTAATTTGGCTTTTTGGATGAAAACTAACAATCAAGAAGTCCGGTCAAAGGTGACAATTGATTGACATTTAAAGCAGAAAAATAGCTTGGAGCAAGTCATGAGGTCACAGAACCATTACTTCAAGCATGTACATGATTGAGGGAGTGCGAGAGTGCGTTAGTCCGAGTTTTCGTTACTAATAGTCCGATGGGTTCGATTGTCGGGAAGTTCAATAGATTGAGTGTTCAATAGTCCAACTGTTCGATGGTACCCGTGTTTGAAAATATCGATTGTGTGGACAATACATTCATTTAGTCACTTATATATTCTACGAGTATTACTCTCATACAAAATAACTTACTCGAGACATATAAACATGAATTGTTCATATAAATGTACACAATGCATGTTTTATTCAATTGATATTTTACGCATACATGTGCTGATTCTTCGGGGAAGATAGTTTGTGTGTGAATGTGTGTCTATACTACATGTACATGTATGTTACTTGACTGTGTCGCTATAAACTGAGCACGAAGTTTACAAATTTGGGTAGACCTTAAAATAATTAATCCGTTGGACTATGAAACAGTCAGGCTTTGACTCTCGGAGTAATGCACTGCACTCAAATGATTTGCAACTGGATCGCACACGTTTAAAGATAACACAATTGCTAAAGTGAATCAGCTAAACGAAAGGCGGTACACAGTATTCATACCACTCTGCTAATTTGGTATTCGGGATTCAACAGAAAGGTCGGTTCACAGTTTTATAGCACAAACTTTCAATTTATTTTATTATTTTTCAGCCCAAATAACACATTTTTATGTAATTCAGGCTATTATCTATGGGTGTGTGGAAGTTATGGATTCAACTTCAGCGAATATATGAAAACTATGATATTAGTGTAAAATCAGTAAGCTTTTAATCAATAAGGGTGGGCCAACATCGTCCATAATGGTCTATTCAATTGTGTTGGAGGGTCCGCATTGATGAGGGTGTCACCCCACTCCCATGAATACTGAATACCAGTTAATAGAGAGGGATGAATTATGTGTACCAGTTAGGACAATAAGGGTGACAATGGCATACCTAGTAATTTTACACTAAAAATTATCATAGTTTTCTCACCTTTGCTAAAATAGTATCCATAACATCAACATATCAATAAGTATTACACTGGAATAGATCAAACTATATCACTTGTGTCTGTTTGGGTTGGAAAATAATGAAAATTTGTGTAATTTTGTACTATAAAATCTGCATACCAGCCTTTTTGCTTCATCCTGAATGATGGTTATATAGCCATATGGAATCTGAGTACCGGGTAACAGGGGGTATTAATCCAGTGTACATCCGAAAATGGCCTGAATGCGCGTAACACACGGGGGAGGGTGGCATCCTCGTTGATTATGCATGTACTTCTGGTCTGTGTTAACCGTCTCGAGGTGGTGCAATTGATGTGGTCGTTTAATTAATATCATTTGATTAGTATTTATAGTATATATTGCCATCTGATCAATTGTTACTGCTATTAGAAAGCTTAACGATGGTTTGTCTCTTTCCCCAATGTTCTGTTTACATGTATATTTGGGGGTCCTTTTAACACTAAGATATAGTGATTTTCTCCAATTATTTTCTATGAACTAGGACAGAACATGTGGCTATTTCTAGAGCATTACATCAATTTACTATAAATATATATTATGCTTTGTGTGACCCACATTATGTGAGTAAAGGGGGGATGCCCTATAGCAGAAGAGTCCACAATTAGAGGTACCATGTCTTACCCACCGGAAGCTGACATAAGCTAATGATAGGTAGAGCACTCTGCTGTATAGGCAGTTTCTGATATAGTCATAAAGAGTAGGAAAATAAAAGATAGCAGAAACCCAGAGAACACATACAAATTTCGTGTTATGATTTATATTTCATAATAATATTTAATTTAATCATTGTATGATCAAAGTTATGTGAAAAAGAAATAATCAAAAAAGCGAGGCCCCCTGGTCATTTCTGTAAATTTAGTACCCGTGAGGTCTCCATGTCGTTACTGTACATTTATTAACCACGAGTTTCCCAGTCCGGATCCCCCGTCTTTGTAAGATAATTTACTATAAATATATATTATGAAACAGTTTACTATAAATATATATTATGAATCAGTTTACTATAAATATATATTATGAATCAGTTTACTATAAATATATATTATGAAACAGTTTACTATAAATATATATTATGAATCAGTTTACTATAAATATATATTATGAAACAGTTTACTATAAATATATATTATGAATCAGTTTACTATAAATATATATTATGAAACAGTTTACTATAAATATATATTATGAATCAGTTTACTATAAATATATATTATGAATCAGTTTACTATAAATATATATTATGAATCAGTTTACTATAAATATATATTATGAATCAGTTTACTATAAATATATATTATGAATCAGTTTACTATAAATATATATTATGAAACAGTTTACTATAAATATATATTATGAAACAGTTTACTATAAATATATATTATGAAACAGTTTACTATAAATATATATTATGAAACAGTTTACTATAAATATATATTATGAAACAGTTTACTATAAATATATATTATGAATCAGTTTACTATAAATATATATTATGAAACAGTTTACTATAAATATATATTATGAAACAGTTTACTATAAATATATATTATGAATCAGTTTACTATAAATATATATTATGAATCAGTTTACTATAAATATATATTATGAAACAGTTTACTATAAATATATATTATGAAACAGTTTACTATAAATATATATTATGAAACAGTTTACTATAAATATATATTATGAATCAGTTTACTATAAATATATATTATGAAACAATTTTAAGTAAAACATGTACAACTCCAGATGTTTCTTTTTACGGAAATTTAGTTGTTGAAACGGGCCTTGAAAATCAGTTCCATGAACATTTTGTTGTTTGTAAAATATGCTGCCGGGAAGTTATAAAGCATAATTAACTCAGGCAGCATATACAAGTATACATAAGGTATGTATTTCACTAGTCGAAAATCTACGGGATAATAAAGATAGGCACAGACATTCTTGAAACTTGGTACGTATATCACATTTGAGACACAGGTGAAGTTCGATTTTGATCTTGGTCTTGTGATTATTGACGGAGTTATTAGCCGGAGTTATGTCCCTTTTCAACTTTGAAATGACCATTTGTGGATTGTAAGCTGGATGATCAATTGATCAGTGCTCAACAAAACTTCTTGACCGTTGGTATGTGGTTCACATTTGAGGAAACACATGTCAAGTTATAATTGGTGATGATCCGTTGATTTTTGACGGAGTTATGAATCTGTTTCGACTTAGATATCACACTTTTTGGGTTGTCCGAATGAAATCTTGAGCAATATTCAACATAATTTCTTGATATTTGGTATAATTATGTGGTTCACATTTGAGAAAACGCAGGTCAAGATCGATAATGGATCATCGCGGTCCGATTATGTTTGAAGCAGTTATGCCTCTTTTTAGACAAATAAATAATTAATTTTTGGGCTGTCTGGATGATAACCGGAACAGTGTTTAACACAATTTCTTGATATTTTATAAATGGTTTACAGTTCAGAAAACACAGGCCAAGTTCGCAGTTGGTCACTGTCCAGTGATTTTGACGGAGTTATGCGTCTTTGTTCGACTTTGTGCTGAATGATAACTTGGTGAAATTTAAAAATAATCTCTTAATATTTAGTGTGTGCAATAATCCCTTGATATTTATGTGTGAAACACAATTGGGAACACATGGGTCATCGTTAGGTTGGAATATTTTTTTTTTACCAGAATTTGATTTCTTTGTTCATAACAGAACCCAACACCATAAAAGCCATCTCTTTTGAGCGGACGTGGGGTCAACGACCTTTTCATTCTCATAAATTTAATCCGCAAATGGGCAACACACACAAAGTCTTTTATAGACATGCATGGATTATATGCAGTGACAACATTGGCATACTTATTACCTTTTGTTCATCGTGATTAATTCGTCACGAGTTGAGAAGTAAATATTTACAATGACGCGTACTTCAGACGCTATATCTTGTGAAATGGTACATTCCGTGTGGAATATTCGGTAATAGTAGATTATTAGTGAGATTTGTCCTATTATGGTCCCTTCCCAGACCCAAGCCCTAACTCTGTTGGCGCCACTCCTGAAACCTTACACCACACCATACATTCCACTGTTCATCGATATTTTAATATATATCTATTTGGAAGAAATTGACGTAAATTAACATTGGTTTATTAATGGTTTTGTCCTCCTCATCCCTGCCCCTCCGATGCCACTTTATCGACTTTATCCACCCTATTAGATTCCTCGTATTATGAAGATGACTGATAGGTTTTGGGGAAAAACAGCGCCAAACGAATATTATTATCTGCATGTATGTGGTCTCCCATCACTGATTTGGCGTTTTCAACCACACGATTAGATTTATCGTATCATGGAGATTAATTTGGTGGAAATCGGCGACACGGTATATTTTTGTCGATGTCGGTGACCTTGGATGCTAGACGTTTCGGCAACTGGACGTTTCGGCACCTGTGGTTGCCGTTCGGCACCTGGACGTTTCGGCACCTGATTTTTCGGCACTTTGGACTGTTCGGCACCTGCTAATTTTCAGACCAACGAAATTATGAGTGAAGATTATTTTTTTTTTTTTTATTCTTTATTTCAATAAAATATGATAAAACATGTAACATGAGCCGAAAGTCGGAGTTATATTCTCGGCTGGCAGAAACGGCAAGGAAAGCACCTTCCGCAGAAAGTGATGAATATCTCCCTTCTGGTTATATGCTGGCTGAAAGATAAAAAAAACTTTAGAGTTGGAGTCTGATGGTTGATTGTAGTCGTTTGTCTATTGCTCGGAGCATTGAATAGTATAATCAGCTTTCTTTCTACCTTCCATGCATGGTGACGAACACCAAAGGGATCTGCTTATAATTGTCGTTGCATTTTACGAATGAGTGGATGGACAGAAGTTGAGACATTGGTTTGTTGATGACACGGAATGTTGCATCCAGGTACCAGACTCACGTAATTAAGATGATTATATAATAAATACATTTGGTGGAAATCGGAGAGAGAAAAACAAAACCATCGATTTTATTGTTTTTTTCAGAATTTTACTTCTTTTGGACGTGGGTCAACCTTTTTATTCACATAAATTTGATACGACAATGGGCAACACACAGCTTAATTCTACATTTATGGGCTACACAAAACGTCATGCTTATACCAGCATGGGTTACTGTGAAGTGACAACATTGCCATACTTTTTGTCGTGTGTTTATCTTGATTAATTCGTCCCGAGTTGGGAAGTAAATATTTATAGTAAATATGATGCGTACTTCAGAAGCTATATTTTGTGAAATGGTACAATATATGTGGAATATTCTGTAACAGTAGATTATTAGCGAGGTACAGCCACACGTGCGTGTAACTTCTAGCGTGTTTTACTATGATATTGCTACAGATATGAGTGCATTCGAATGCATGTAGAGCCGATCGACCTTAAAAAACGTGGCGATTAATCGCCAGCGCGTGTGCAATATGAATAGACCTTTACTATTGTATTGCTATATATATACATTTGGCGGGAAAACTCATGTGATTTTATGACGCTAAATCTACACGTTTTGGTTTGTCGGCCCGACTTGTGGCAGCTCCTCAAAACAAGCTGTCCACTGTACGACCTCCTCAGACACGCTGATTTAACTTCATTCATAACATCTCTCAGGGTAGACACACTGCGACCGACACAGACACGCTTAATTAACTTCATTCATATCATCTCTCCGGGCAGACACAGTGCATGCCTGCATATATATAACGTCAATCGCTCATTCGGCAATATATTGAGTTATTCTTTTTTACGAGTTTCGTAATATTTCGCGTTTGACATAAAACTACTGAACGGTTTGGGTTAGAAGGAACTAAATGTTTTCCACAGGCCTCAGTGTTAACGTTTCGCCACGCTCACGCTAAATTCGCGATGCCTTCCGACATAGGAGTATCATCCGATCCATACCTGTTGTGACGTAGGAGTATTATCCGAGCCATACCTGTTGTGACGTAGGAGTATTATCCGACCATACATGTTGTGACGTAGGAGTATTATCCGACCATACCTGTTGTGACGTAGGAGTGTCATCCGAGCCATACCTGTTGTGGTGTATGAGTATTATCCGAGCCACACCTGTTGTCACGTAGGAGTGTCATCCGAGCCATACCTGTTTTGTCGTAGGAGTATTATCCGAGCCATACCTGTTGTCACGTAGGAGTATTATCCGAGCCATACCTGTTGTCACGTAGAAGTATTATCCGACCATACCTGTTGTGACGTAGGAGTGTCATCCGAGCCATACCTGTTGTGACGTAGGAGTGTCATCCGAGCCATACCTGTTGTGACGTATGAGTATTATCCGAGCCATACCTGTTGTGACTAGGAGTATTATCCGACCATACCTGTTGTCACGTAGGAGTATTATCCGAGCCATACCTGTTGTGACGTAGACGTATTATCCGACCATACCTGTTGTGACGTAGGAGTGTCATCCGAGCCATACCTGTTGTGACGTATGAGTATTATCCTAGCCATACCTGTTGTGACGTATGAGTATTATCCGACCATACCTGTTGTGACGTAGGAGTATTATCCGACCATACCTGTAGTGTGACGTAGGAGTGTCATCCGAGCCATACCTGTTGTGACGTATGAGTATTATCCGAGCCATACCTGTTGTGACGTAGGAGTATCATCCGAGCCATACCTGTTGTCGCGTAGGAGTATTATCCGAGCCATACCTGTTGTGACGTAGGAGTATTATCCGACCATACCTGTTGTGACGTAGGAGTATTATCCGACCATACCTGTTGTCACGTAGAAGTATTATCCGAGCCACACCTGTTGTCACGTAGGAGTATTATCCGAGCCATACCTGTTGTGACGTAGGAGTATTATCCGAGCCATACCTGTTGTGACGTATATGAGTATTATCCGAGCCATACCTGTTGTCACGTAGGAGTATTATCCGAGCCATACCTGTTATGACGTAGGAGTATTATCCGACCCATACCTCTTTCAACTTTTCAACATACGTTTTCCACACTAACCCTAGTTTTGTGTAACTTTATACCTGTTATGAGTGTTTCGTTACCCATCACGTGACCTGTTTTAGCATTTCAACATACGTTTTCCACACTAACCCACGACGTGTTGCACACAATTTAAAATGTTGACGAAAGCCAATACCAAGCCACAATCTCCCGCTATTGTTTGGACACGAACGCATTTAAGACCAGGGAAACCCCACATTTTACATGCCATGGGTAATTTGTAAATGTATTGTAAATAGTATACGCCAATCGCGTACCAGAATGTTTTTTAACTCGTATTCGACATAACATGCATCAGGGTTGGGGCGATTACATGCTAATGTAATCGATTATGATTACAATTACTTTTGATTTACATGATTACGATTACGATTACTGATTACATTTGTTTACATCAATGTAATCGATTACGATTACAATTATATTAGTAAATGTAATCGATTACTTTTTGATTAGATCTGATTACAATTGTTAGTTTCCAACCATTTTCATCGCATAGGATGTATTGGTGAGGTTTCACCATGAAGTTGTGCACCAACGTATTGGGAATATATTATGTTTTTGTATGTGTATTTATTTATGTAAATATATTTTTAATATATATTTTAAATTTCATACATGCATTGAAACTAACGCATATTATTTATGAAACTATCATTAGAAACAATTATAAATTAGTTTCATGTTCTGTTAGATTCAACACCCAACACAATGAAAATAACACTAAGGTTTATTTGATGATCATCCATTGATATCCTGATTAAATGAGGCTTAACTCCATAAGTGCAGTAAATGACAAACCAGCTAATTAGGTCTACCGATGTACATCACACCTGCTTTGTTCAGTTAATTAGCCATATTGTACCAGTGTGACTCTACAGCCATTGTCTGCAGCAGTCCCAATAATATTTAATCCTAATTGAAGTTGGCTAGCCTATTTTATTCATATTATAACATTTCATTGTCTGTATCATAAGTTTATTGCCATACATGCTGTATTCAACATTTCAGCAACTGTGTGTTATCTGTGTCCACTGCCAGAATGTACACAGTGTACCACATGAAACAATTGTACTAACTTTATGATATGTTGTTTGTATATGTGCACACTCAACAGAACTACAGTATGAGGCTATGAGTATCCAATAGCCATACGTAAGTAATATTTTAGTAAAAGTAATCAAAAAGTAATCAAAATGTAATCATGATTACAGGTACATTTGAAAGTAATCGATTACGATTACGATTACTTGTAATAAAAACACGTCATGATTGCTGATTACAGGCGATTACTCCAAATTTTGTAATCGATTACTTTGATTACGATTGCTGATTACGATTACCCCAGCCTTGCCATGCATGCACAAATAAAAGGGACGTAATTCTACTTATTTTGTTCCTTCCAACGGTTTGAACATGTACGTGCAGGTTGAATGGTCACGTGAGTCTAGTGACTGTTGTTGTCAATGTTAACACACGTTACAAGTTACATGTACGGGCAGCTGAACTTGGCTAATGTCACATTCTTCCACATTGGACACAGTATGTGTACCCACTCATCAATATATGTGTGCGTACTTCAGACGCTATATTTTGTGAAATGGTAAAATCGATATGGAATTTTCGGCAATAGTAGATTATTAGCGATATTCACTCAATTATGGTGCCCTCCCCAGACCAAAGCCCTGAGGCTTTGCCATATTGGCATAAACAAAAAATAATTCAATATATAGAAAAACACATACTATACACAACATTGTGTAATAACTTTAAGATATAGTCCTTTTTGTATTACACTATATATTTCATTATATATTATAAAGTTATTTTTCAATGTTGTGTACAGTATGTGATTTTCTTGTACGTCCATGTTGTGGTGAAAAGTCATATAGGACGAGACACGCAGATTCGAGTCCAATATGACTTTTCACCACAACCTGGACGAGTACAAGAAAAACTCATACTGTAAAATGACATTTGTGTTATCCATCTAAATGTTCATCGACATTTTTGTTATTTGTCGGCACTTAATTCTCTATAAAAGGCTGTATTTGATCATCAGAAAGCATGATTTGGAAGAGAAAACACGGAAATAAAAAACAACTCAATGCGGAAGTGAAACGTCTGCTAAATCCACAAGTGTTGCGCGCGCATCACAATTGCACTGATTCATTTCGCAATAGTTAATTCGTGACGTCACAGAATCCCGATAAAAGGTCATATTGCACACTTGGGAGTCCAATATGACATTCTGGAATCCAATATGACTTTTTCCCGGATTATCACGTGGCGGCTTTTGGATAATAATACATTATATATTATAAAGTTATTATACAATGTTGTGGTGACAAGTCGTATTGGACAAGACACGCAGTGTCGAGTCCAATGTGACTTTTCACCACAACCTGGACGAGTACAATAAAAACTCATTCTGTGCACAACATTATATAATGACATTTGTATAATCCATCTGTATGTTTATCAAAAATTTTAGAATAAAACTTTCTTGGTTATTTTTCGTATTTGTCGGTACTTAATTATCTTTAAAAGCCTGTATTTGATCATCAGAAAGCATGATTTGCAACAGTAAACACGGAAATGAAAAAAAAAACTCAATGCAGAAATGAATCGTCAGCTAAATCCACCAGTGTTGCGCGCGCATCACAATTTCACCGATTTATTTCGCAATAGTTAATTCGTGACGTCACAGAGTGCCGATAAAAAATGTCATATCGCACACTTAGGAGTCCAATATGACATTCGGGAGTCCAATACGACTTTTTCCCAGATTATCACGTGGCGGCTTTTGCCCAATCAGAAATAGTGTTAGTTAAGGGATGGATAATAATACATTTTATTATCCATCCCATTACTAACACTATTTCTGATTGGACAAAAGCCGTCACATGATAATCCGGGAAAAATCATACCAGGCTCCGAAAGTGTCAAGAATATACTACATGACACCACAGGAGTCCCGAAAGTCACACTGGACTCGAATCGAATCCAATATGACTTTTATAAAAGTTATCGGGACTCTGGTTGACGCCAAGAAGTAAATCTAATTAAAGGTGAAATTTCCAACTGGATGAGCCGATTTTCCCACTACTGAATCTTTGGACATAAATAAGGGGGTGAGACACACACCCGGTCTCTACGTCCCTGTAAAGAGTATATGTACAATAGTATACAATATTTTTATGCCCAACATTTGGATAACATAGAAATTAATAATATAATTTCTATTATACAATGTTGTGTACAGTTTGTGTTCTCTTGTACGAGTGAAAATAGTGAAAATTCAAACAAATGAACTCGGCGCTATGTTAAGTAGGATAATAGCTTCAATCTGTACATTATTTCAGCGAATGGAACAATCCCTGCCTGTGGCCTCGATAGATCCATTCCCTGAAATAATGTACAGTTTTTAGTCATTATCCTATACATATACTGTTCACAACATTGTATAATAACTTAATAATATATTACATTATATATTTCCATATATTACAATGGTGTTATAAAGTCATGAACAACATGGTTGTATAATACAGTCGGACTGTGAAGTGTTGTACGTACTCTATATGACCTATATCTGAGCCTTGTATGATGCAATAGAGCAATTCTTCTCATTTGAAACAATGAAGCACATTCTGGCAGGATTGACGCATATATCGTAGGGTTTGATTACTGATATCACTGAGCGACTACGATGTCCGTAGCGGCTCAGTTCCATCACTTGATCACTGTCGGAGTTACAGACGTAAATATTGTCTCCAAACACGCACACACCGATCGGATAAGACCCGCCACACGGTATCGTTCTGAGATGCGTCGCGAGATCCGGTGACAACACTACCACCTGATCTGCTCCCCAATCCGTAACAAACACGGCGTCAGCCTCCGGTGATACAGCCAGACCACACGGATGCTTGAAGACGTGTGACGAGTGAGAAATGACGCCACCACTCGTTGTTAGCGCACGTACACAATGATCACGGGGACATGCAACGACTAATCTGTCCCGAACAGTCCCGATACCTTCACATCCTCCGGGTACCGAGAACGATGTTAGATGACTGAGATCTGAGATTTGATAGACTGATATCTTACTTTGATAAGACTGCGTTATGTAGATGCGATTACCCAGAATAGAAATACCTATCGGTTGTTGGTTGAGTGTGAGGTCGACAGACTTGGTGGTTTTACCACTTTGTGTTACCACATGGAGCCTGCGTGGACCGTTGGCAGCGATAATCATATCCGAGGTCGGACTTTTGTCGAGGAATGCCATGATCGAGGGTGTTGCGCCGCAAGAAAAGTCAAAATCCTTGACGAATTGAATTACAGGCTTACAATCACAAGAGTCCTTCAAAATCCTCTCGACAGAATCCAACACTCCTTTATTAATCACAGCCTCGTAATCTATCGGCGATACTTTTTCAAATTCTCTGAGGAGGTTTGTTGATTTAGATACAGCCTGACGGAGCTTGATTACTCTCTTATGAAGCGACTCAGCTCTGTTTACATCCGACTCAACGCATACGTCGTCTGCTATTATAGCAGCCCCCTCGCTTGGCCCTGGGTCCGTTTCTGGGTGTATCCCTGCCAACAACACTTCTTGTTCTTGCTTCAATTCTGACAACACTTTTACTATCTTATCAATGCTCCTTGCTGCCGATGTGTGGTTTGACATATTGTGTCTCGCACGAGAGACATCATTTTGTTCGCAATCATCGACGATCCGGCGAACCTTGGAATAAAAGTTTTGAATTTCTGTTGTCATATCCTTTTCTCTTCCGTCCTGTTTGATTAGCCAACCGGGAACAGACTCCTGTTTATATTTTGCTTTTGAGATTAATTTATCAAGACCTGATTCGTATTCTCGGACATGGGCTTCCAATTTTGCTGTCGCTTTCGACAGTTCTTCGAGTTTACATTCTGGATAAGCGGCAGAATGGCACGAGGCACAGCACGAGGTGACGTGTGTGCCGCAGAACGAATCGAATGGACGGGAGTCGAACTCACAGAATGCAGCGGCCGACATGACTTTCTGAAAGGTAAAAGCAAAATATGATTTATTGAATAGATTTTATTGATGTGAATCATACTTAAATTATTTAAACGTTACTAATTAATCTTGCACTCTCTGCTTCTACTGGGTCAAAGTTTAGCCTTACTCTGTTACCATTTTTTTCCAATTATGATGGGTGGGGGAAACGGTATTCCATATATGTGTTGTAATTGTGGTTGGAATTTAACAGGTGATATGTAACTTTGTAGATACTGGAATACTCTATCCACTGGATAAAAATCTATGATATTGTCATTGATGACGTCACCAGAGATAAAAAGGTCACGAGACCGCAATGAAAACGCAAATATAACAGTCTGGAAGCTGATATGGTTCCCCATACCACAGGACAGCACCCGACTCATTTTCTTCCTAATTATGTTCCTCAACTTTCAAGCAATGTCAAGACGAAAATAATGGCCGTGTAGACACGAAACAAGATGGCGTCCAACAATGCCGCCGTATTTAAGATGATGCACTAAGTCAGTTTGATGCAGATTTGCGAGAAATTCTTGACAAATGTATACAAATATATATGTTGTTGTGAAGCTATGACACAATGTTAGCGTTTTAGGACAAAATTGGAACTCCCCGGTCAAGATGGCCACGTACAATGGCCGCCGGAAGTGCAAAATGTGACTATTTTTCACTAATATCTTCTAGATTAGATTCTGCTGTCTGGAACTGGTTGAGAATGGCGACTCCATTTGTATTCTTCATGTTAACTGATCATTGTAGCAATGAAATATGCCTTTATGTAGGTCCCAGGCTCTTCCAGTCACACACAATTTATCAATATGGGGGATATGGAAGGTCAGCCGGGCGGGTGAGGTGATATGGAAGGTCAGCCGGGCGGGTGGGGGATATGGAATGTCTGCTGGGCAGGTGGAAGTATATGGAAGGTCAGCCGGGCGGGTGGATGTATATTATAAGTTACACGGCTTGTTGAGGGGGATACGGTGTGGTATTCCCCGGTAGAGGCTCGTTCCCCCGATATGGAAGGTCAGCCGGGCGGGTGGGGGACATGGAAGGTCAGCCGGGCGGGTGATGGGATATGGAAGGTCAGCCGGGCGGGTGAAGGGATATGGAAGGTCAGCCGGGCGGATGGGTGATATGGAAGGTCAGCCGGGCGGATGGGTGATATGGAAGGTCAGCCGGGCGGATGGGTGATATGGAAGGTCAGCCGGGCGGGTGGGGATATGGAAGCTCAGCCGGGCGGTGGGGGATATGGAAGGTCAGCCGGGCGGATGGGTGATATGGAAGGTCAGCCGGGCGGGTGGGGATATGGAAGCTCAGCCGGGCGGTGGGGGATATGGAAGGTCAGCCGGGCGGGTGGGGATATGGAAGGTCAGCCGGGCAGGTGGGGGATATGGAAGGTCAGCCGGGCGGGTGGGGGATACGGAAGGTCAGCCGGGCCGTGGGGATATGGCAAATCATCCGGGCGGATGGGTGATATGGAAGGTCAGTCGGGCGGTGGGGGATATGGAAGGTCAGCCGGGCGGGTGGGGATATGGAAGGTCAGCCGGGCGGTGGGGGATATGGAAGGTCAGCCGGGCGGGTGGGGGATATGGAAGGTCAACCGGGCGGTGGGGGATATGGAAGGTCAGCCGGGCGGTGGGGATATGGAAGTTCAGCCGGGCGGGTGGGGGATATGGAAGGTCAGCCGGGTGAGTGGGGGATATGGAAGGTCAGCCGGGCGGGTTGGGGTATGGAAGGTCAGCCGGGCGGGTGGAGGGACATGGAAGGCCCCCGGGCGGGTGAGGGATATGGAGGGTCAACCGGGCGCGTTTTGGATATGGAAGGTCAGCCGGGCGGGTGAAGGGATGTGGAAGGTCAGCCGGGCGGGTGAAGGGATGTGGAAGGTCAGCCGGGCGAGTGGGGTATATGAAAGTTCAGCCGGGCGGGTGGGAGATATGGAAGGTCAACCTGTCGGGTGGGGGATATGGAAGATCAACCGGGCAGGTCGATGATTATGGAAGGTCAGCCGGCCGGGTGGGGTATATGGAATGTCAGCCGGGCGGGTGGGGGCTATGGAAGTTCAGCCGGGCGGGTAGAGGGATACGGAAGGTCATCCGGGCGGGTGGGGATATGGAGGGTCAGCCGAGCGGGTGGGGGATATAGAATGCCTAATATCGAAAAATCCATTCTAGACAAGGTATATCACGATGGAGCTCGAGTCGTTTCCGGACTTACTAGATCTGCCTCGAACTCCACCTTAATATCAGAGTTAGGTTGGCAACCTCTTCAACGTCGACGTGATGCACACAAGTTAAGTTTAATGCACAAAATAGTTAACGGAAAAGCCCCGCCATTCTTAACAGACCTGCTTTTACCTAAGGTTGGTGACACCAACCGATACTTTCTGCGAAACTCGAGTGATTTCGTAAACTACTTTTGCCTACTCGAGACATTCAAACAATCATTCATTCCCAGTACTATACAAGTTTGGAATTCTTTGGCAAAGGATATTCAAAATAAATCATACGATTCTTTTAAGTCATCTGTTCTCCATGAAAAAAAGATCCCCGCTTATTTTTTCTCATAGGTGATCGTTCAACAAACATTTTGCATTGCCGGTTGATAAATGGATGTAGCGATTTAAATCACGACAAAATGAGCAACCGATGACAGATCCTGTGCTTGTGGATTCCCGAAGGAAGATATTGAACACTTTCTGATAAACTGTCCTTTGTACTCAACCCAAAGATCTGATCTGATTGATACAATGAATTCACTTCAAGTATTTTCCCACAAAGCTCTCTTGATTGGCGATATCGCGCTCAAAGACTGCGATAATTTCATTCTCCCTGATGCAGCCTTATTAAATCGTCCGGCAGATTCTCGTGATTAATCAATAAACTAAATTTAATATGATCATACGCTAGCGTAAATAACGAACCAAGGCAAAACCACTCACATGAGGGTAGCTGTGGCGTTTTTTGTTTTAATTTCTTGTTTTTTATTTATCAAAATATGTTTATAGATTCCCTGGTATTCCCTTCAAATAAAATTTACATAAGCCTATATTTCCTGGGTTGATTATCAGTAAAAGTAATTAGAGTAAAAATTAGGCCAATCGTACTTCCGCGGAATTCTGACTTTATAAGCTCGGAATTCTGACATTATAAACTTGATATTCTGTCTTTTTAACTCGGAATTCTGACTTTATAAACTCGGAATTCTGACTTTTTAACTCGGTATTTTCACTTTATAAACTCGGAATTCTGACTTTATAAACTCGAAATTTTGACTTTATAATTCGGAATTCTGACCTTTTAACTCGGAATTCTGACCTTATAAACGTGGAATTTTGACTTTATAAACTCGGAATTTTGACTTTATAACTCGGAATTCTGTCTTTTTAACTCGAAATTCTGACTTTATAAACTCGGAATTTTGTCTTTTTAACTCGGAATTCTGACTTTATAAACTCGGAATTCTGACTTATAAACTCGGAATTCTGACTTTTTAACTCGGAATTCTGACTTTATAAACTCGGAATTCTGACTTTATAAACTCGGAATTCTGACTTTATAAACTCGGAATTTTGTCTTTTTAACTCGGAATTCTGACTTTATAAACTCGGAATTCTGACTTTTTAACTCGGAATTCTGACTTTATAAACTCGGAATTCTGACTTTTTAACTCGGAATTCTGACTTTATAAACTCGGAATTCTGACTTTATTAACTCGGAATTCTGACTTTTTAACTCGGAATTCTGACTTTATTAACTCGGAATTCTGACTTTATAACTCGGAATTCTGTCTTTTTAACTCGGAATTCTATCTTTATAATTCTGAATTCTGACTTTATAACTTGGAATTCTGTCTTTTAACTCGGCATTTTGACATTTATTAACTCGGTATTCTGACTTTATAAACAACAAAACACATAGATGATTACACCAACACCCTCATAATTTAAATATATAGTTTCAAGATTGTATGACGTTTATATAAATAGGAGAGTGTTGCACATCGACTGCTTTGTGTTGGCCTCTTAACAGCCGATTACGACAATAATGCTTTAGGCCCACCGATCTACTGTGCGACAAAAGTGCTCCCCAAATTCAAAAAATAGAGCGTCGTATTAGTTAATAATTGGTGACGTCACAAAATCAGATATAGCCTATATACGACCCAAAGCGGCTTTGGTTCGTTATTATATACTAGCAGGGTTACCCGGCGTTGCCCAGGTTAATGTATGCTGTGGATATTTGTTGGGAATAGAGCATGCTCTTGCTTAAAGTGTTATACGTTTTCTCATAAATTGTATATTCAAATAGCATAACAAAACATGATTATTACAGTCATGGAATATAAGTAGTGGCTCACCTTGTCAATTGTCATTCTGTTTATCGCGATTAATCCGTTCCACCAATAATGAAGTATTTATTTATTTACAACTGCGTATATATTAGACGTTATAATATGATACATGAACATCATAAACACATTAGTTCGATAAAAGATGATAATTGGGTTTTACATATTGAGATGTATCAATCAATCTAGTGGGTTGGACTAAGATCTCGAGGACACCTGGCTATCATATCTCCATTAAGATACAGATGTTTCAAAGAAATTTCCAGGTGCTCCTCTGTTCATGGTGCTATATATTGGCTAAATATTCTTAGTTTAAACGAAATGTTGCTGCGCAGATATATCAGCTACATCTGCCAGACACAGAGCGATATTTTGAGTTGTTTATGTCAGTCGATGAGTCTGTTCTAAAACCCTTATCAGATGTCAGTATTGGTAGGGTCCTGAAAAGTCTTGTGCTACTAACTGCATTTTCTTGTATATCAGAAGAAACTATATTTGACTGCACACTGTGACCACTATTTTTAAACAGGCCTTCCATATCTCTTGACAAATTGGAACTTTTAGTGGAAACTGTATTGAATGGAACAGACTAAATTTTTGTATTATATATATGCAATCATCTGACGGTTCGAGGTCTCTCAGTTTGCACGAATATATGTATCTCTTCAATAGAATGATAAATATACGTTTAATGCTTCTTCTAGTTATCTCTTTTTGCTAGTTCATTGTGTGAATGCCTTGATTGCCATTCCCATATAAATATGACTGTTAAGAAGATATAATTGTTCAAGTGACTTATGTGTGTCACCATATGTCGGGATTGTGAAATGTGAACGCCCAACTACTTAAAATGATATGGAGATGGCCTGGTGACTGTATATAACTTATATGTGGATATCGGCGAATAGCAATATTATCAATGATGGTGCATATCCGCTCGCCATCCGTGATGCAAACGACACCAAATGTGATTTAATTAATGGTATATCATTAGAGAAAAACGTGTATGAATTTGGTGGAATTTGGTTTATTAAATCAATTGTTGATGCAACGCTGACTCGAACAACGCCATACTGCGAAGGTAATTATGTATTCGTTTGGTGGAAATCAGCGACAAAACTATTTCACCATATTTCTTTTAATTTCCCCTCCCACCAACAGCGTCATTTTAGAAAATATTAACACGCACCATTATCTTCCTTGTAAAAAGTTACCCCTCTTAGAACGCCTTGGTGCCATCTCGATTGTACCGCGTGAAGTTATATATAGAACGCACACAGACAGACAAAAAGACAGACAGACAGCACGATTTTATTTATTGTATCGTTTGAGAAGAACGTGTCTGAATTTGATGGTAATTGGTACACAAAATATTTTGTATCAGTTTTGGTGACCCCCCCCCCCCCCCCCGTCCCTATTTCTGACTCAAGCTGCACACACTAAGACTCATTAGAGATTAGAGATCATGGAGATGATTGTTTATAAGTTTGGTGATAATCGGCGACTAAACAATTGTTTTCTTCAAATTTGGTGCCAATCCCTCCCCTCTCCATCTCTCACCCAAACAGCACCACTATGGCGTCTTTAAATCACGATTAGATTCCTTGTATCATGGATAAGAACGTGTATCAATTTGGTGGAAATTGGCGCTAAAAAAATTGTGCATCAATTTTGGTGCCCTTGTCCCTTTCAATGCAACCCTGACTCGAATGAGGCCACATTAGACAGATAAAATCCACACCATTAAACTCCTCATACCATGGGGATGATTTTGTATAAGTGTGGTGGCAATCGGCGACTTATTATCAAATTTAGTTCCCACCCTCCCAATCTCTCATCCAAAAACAACAATTTGGCGTTGTTAAATCGATCAATTAGATTCCTTGTATCTTGATGAAGAATATATTACAATTTGGTGGAAATCGGCGCTTAAATTAGTTTTATCAATTTTGGTGCCCCTCTCCCCTTCCTTTCATCCCTGACTCAAACGACGCCACTTTTGACATATTTAAACCACACCGTTGGATTCTTCATATCATGGGGATGATTATATGTAAGTTTCGTGGCAATCGGCGACAGAAACAAAATCTGCCCCCCCCCCCCCTCCCTTGCGGACACCCCTGACGCGAACGGCGCGACTTTTGCCAAATTTAAACCACGCCATTAGATTCCTCATATTATGGGGATGATTATATATATGTTTGGTGGCAATCGGCCGCAAATGTTTTTTCTGCCACTCCCCCTTTTCTGCCCCTGACAACAACGGCGTCACTTTAGAAAATTCTAACCCATTTGGCATCATCTAGATGGTCCCCTGTGAATTTCTATAGAACACAGACAGACAGACAGACAG
The DNA here is from genome assembly GCA_032622095.1 of Siphonodentalium dalli. Classification (NCBI taxonomy): domain Eukaryota; kingdom Metazoa; phylum Mollusca; class Scaphopoda; order Gadilida; family Siphonodentaliidae; genus Siphonodentalium; species Siphonodentalium dalli. The sequence continues at coordinate 25,908,883 of CP136067.1, forward strand.
ACATTCACAAATATAGATATAGATGTATCCTTGTGTATATCTGTATATCTATGTATACATAAGCGGATATATACATGTATGTACTGATTGAATTCAGTCAGCATAAACACCATTAACTATAACGTTCATGTACAAACTCCCCTGTCGGCTATATAGTTAGCCACCCCTAACAAATGTACCCCCATTAACATCCATTAATGAACCACATGATTTATATATTTAACTCGCAACCCATACTTACCCCCCCCCCCCCGCCACCACCACCACACTATCACTCACCAGTAATACTTAATAGTATAGTTATTAAAATGCAATTGTTATTGTATACATGCACCCGTCATACCAAACCTGTTCTGTTTAAATATACCATTTATATTTGTTGTCATACTTATTCTGTATTGTGGGGAGCGGAGGTCCATCTATGTTTTAAGAACTTGTCCTCCAATCCCCTAGTATCTGTATATGACTATACTATTAAAATATGTTTAAACCATAGAATGTCAGCCGGGCGCGTGGTGGATATGGAAGGTCAGCCGGGCGGGTGGGGGATATGGAAGGTCAGCCGTGCGGGTGGGGGATATAGAATGTCAGCCGGGCGGGTGGGGGATACGGAGGGTCAGCCGAGAGGGTGGGGGATATAGAATGTCAGCCGGGCGCGTGGTGGATATGGAAGGTCAGCCGGGCGGGTGGGGAAATGGAAGTTCAGCCGGGCGGGTGGAGGGATATGGAAGGTCCCCCGGGCGGGTGGGGGTATGGAGGGTCAACCGAGCGGTGGGTGATATAGAATGTCAGCCGGGCGAGTGGGGGATACAAAGGTGAGCCGGGCGGGTGGGGTATGGAAGGTCAGCCGAGCGGGTGGGGGATATAGAATGTCAGCCGCACTCTTAGAACAAATGTGTATAAATACTACACAATATGTGTTACATTTGATCTGAAACAAAATTGTGTAGAAATGCAACATGACATAAATGTGTCGATGGAATTTTCTCAACATTGAATATGAGTGAATATGTGAGTATATTATATTTAAAATATGAGATATTTTCTATTTGAGACATAAACCTCGTAAAAGCTGCCATAATACAAAATTGGCAGCTGCTTTAACACTTTGTGCTACACAATTATGTGTTCAGTTTTTACACAAACATAGTGTATAACAAAATTTAAAGCTGCTGCGAATTGTTTGTTCTGTGGTTGCCTTTACGAGTTTTGTGTCTCCAATAGAACACATTTCATCTAATAACTATGATACACTCGCGTATTTAATCATATTCAACGTTGATGATATTCCACCGACATATTTAATAATTATATGTCACGTGTCATTTCTACACAATTTTGTTTAAGATCAAATGTAACACATTTTGTGTAGTATTTATACACATTTGTTCTAAGAGTGCGGCGGGTGGGGCATACAGAAGGTCAGTCGGGCGGGTGGGGGGTTGTGGCATCCTAACCCAATGATATCAGTTTGTCATGGAATATTAGGATCTAGATTTTTCTTCAGAGCTGGGCGCTCATTTTTGAGAAATAAAGACTCTACATTGAAATATTATGTTCTCGTCTCGATTTAACCCTCTCTTGACTAAATTCTCATCGACGAGTAGTTCATTTGGGAAATGTTCAGCTGAAGGTCATTTGTATCAAAGTTTAGCTATGTGGGTATTACAATCACTGAACATAATGGTCAATTGATAAATTGAGTTTTTTTTTAAACCGGCAAACCAATATTATTATATGGTTGAGACATTTTCGGATATCAGCACGTAGACAAGTTATAGAAGATACAACTAAAATTCCTGAAATATCTATTGGGACTAAAGCCAAGCGTTATAATTATGGCACTTTTCCCGACATAAAATCAAGAATGATAACGTATTGGGCCAACCTTATGGCATCGGATACACATAAAATTAATAAAATATTATATGAATATTTATTATCGAATTATCTGCACGAGAGCCATAGTCACCCATGGATAGAGCATATTGGTACAACTGCGTTACGACACGGGGCTATCACACGTATGGTTTAACCAGTTCGTAATTAGTAAAGATGGCAAGCTTAATAGTATAGTGCGATAATTATTGGAGAACTAGTTAGTACAAGGAAGCATGGCAAACTAGCATTTCATCGATGAGAAACTGTGGAATATATCGTATTATAAAGACACACTTTGGCATAGAGAAATACCTGTCTGGTTTGAACGTTTCAAATGTAACGACTCTGGCAAAATTCCGACGTAGGAGCCACCACTTGCCCATTGAAGTCGGCTCATGGAACGACACGGCAACTGATGCGAGAATTTGTTAATCGGGGACGAATTTCATTATATAATGGAATGTCCAGAAATGAATTCCATGAGGAGGAGATTTCTACCAACCCAACTAACTGTACAGCCAAATACCCATAATTTAAAATAATGATGAACCCCTCTGATGTAATAATTATTAATAAATTGTGTGGGTATCTCAGACGTATACTTAAAGTTGGATCACCGCAGTATAAGCCCGACTTTATCCACTAATTGTATTATTATTCTCACATGAACCCATATATTATTTACAGATATGTATATGTGTATACGTGTGTCGTGTGTGTATATATATGTATATGTGTATATGCATATACACACACGATGAATGACATTTGATATCTGTGATTTATGCTAAATTTGTTTACGCTAATGACATGTAAATTGTATTTTGTTTTTAACATGAACGGTTCTCATGCCATACTATGGTTAGAACATTAACATAATTGAATTGGCAAGCCGTCGCAAATGAGACGGCACTCCCGGTTGGTCCATCCATATAAGCTGATATATCAGATTACCAATCTGTTCTAACATAATTCTTAATCTGATATACCATATTACTAATATCAGATTAATTAAACTGATACATATTACATACTGTTGTCTATATATGCATTATGTGCTACAGCCACACTATCCACTTATTGATTATACATGTACGCGCATTAACCTGTAATGAACCACAGATCCTCAAAAAAAAAATTGACCCCACCTCAATAGTACTTAATCCTATAGAAAGGTATCCAACTTAATTGGCCCGGCCTAATTTTTTATCATTTTTACAAAGTCCACAATCAGGTTCAAAATACACAAAAATAATTTGTGTAACATAAATGCCTCATATACAGTTATAAAAATATATTATTACTCTTCAATTTGATGTATCCCCTGTAAAAATTGGTTAAGAAAAACTCCGGTTATGACCACAGGTCTGACGCAAACCGACTAAAATTTCACTCGTTCGACATGGTGTCCGCTAAATTTTAGACCGACTTGCGCTTCAAAAACACAATAAACGGTGAGTAGAATATATATATTATACGTCATTAGAAGCGGAATTCTTTACTGACCCACCAAAATCAATCACTCTACATAACGGCATCGTATCTCTCGTATTTATTGAAAAATTCAGCTTCATAAACCCGGAAGCAAAATGAAAGTTTCCAAAATCAGCCATTTTGTGTACATTTTGTGTGAGTCTGCTATGAGTACTATGTATAGTTCTTATCCAACACAATATATAGTTATAAAAATTAAATAAATACACAGACTGAATTAACATGATTTGAAAACATACATATGGACAAGAATATAACTTCATAAATATTTAGAGCGTATATACACTACTTCTTCGTTATATACTTGATTTATATTTGGCCCATGACAAATTAGTGTTATGTCATTTCTGCTTGCTTACAGATAAACAAAATTTGTAAAATCTTAACAGATTGCAGTCAGTCCCATCTAATGAAGTTGGATAAAATCATCAGTACTGACCAACTAATTTCTTATATAAAGTGTCTTATCAGCAGATTCCGTGATACATGGAAAGCTGATATAAACACAGCTGGTAGCAGGGGAAAAAATTATAGAATGTTTAAACATGATATACAGTTTGAAGACTATCTAAATATCCTTGACACTAAAAATTGGATAACTCTATGCAGATTTCGCACATGTAATCACCAGCTACCAATAGAAAAAGGTTGCTGGAGTTATAAGGACCTTCCAGATAGATTATGCCCACTATGTCATACTCGAAGTCTAGGTGATGAAATACTTTATCTATTAGAATGCGAATCTTTTAAAGATTTGAAGTTTTTAAAATCATAGATATATTATGAAAGCAGATGTAACGTCATCGATAGACGAAATTCTCAATATAAGGACCTTCCAGATAGATTATGCCCACTATGTCATACTCGAAGTCTAGGTGATGAAATACAAAATCTATTAGAATGCGAATCTTTTAAAGATTTGAAGTTTTTTAAATCATAGATATATTATGAAAGCAGATGTAACGTCATCGATAGACGAAATTCTCAATATGAAAGATCCCCCGTCCCTTCTTAGACTCTGCTCGTTTATTAGAATCATCACAAAGACACTCGCAATGCATGAATTCTAACTGATCAGGATTGAGACACTCATTTGATAACATATTCCAATCATTCACATCCATCATTCACAATCATGCACCGGTAGTGAATTCAAACACAAATGGATAGCACCAAGCTGATTATTCAATTTACCACCTGGGCATGCCTGTCAGTTAACAAGATTGAAACTGCAAATAAATTGTTGGAGTGATCATCATCTACATGTATGTTTTTTATATCATTATAACCATAAATATGTTATAATATTGATATTGTGATATCGTGTAACCATCGGACTAAAATATAACCGACCACCATACTTAATATATACGTCAGCAGACGAATATAGCAAATACAACAAAAAATCTAACAGAGACTTGACCAATCTTATTCTTCAGACATTCTCAATTTTAGTAATGGAATAAAATTTAAAATGAATTACAAGTTTCACCTTTAATTACAGCCACTACCAGCTCAATCGATATATAGTAATAGGGGAATTATCGACCTGTTTTACATATATTGCGAGCAACCTTTGACGTTAATTATTGACAACTACTTAGACATATTCTTCTGATACTAGAAAATACACAGCACGTGTATGACGAAAATATTACTTCCCGGTTCCGTTCTATTTACGAACACAAACAGGCCCGAGTAGTCTTGCAGATTCGGAAAATGCGCGGTGCAGTCTTACTCGTCTCAGCTGATACGCTGGTAGCGGTTTCTATCAACTAATGAGGGTTATTAAACCCAACCTGCTATAGATCCGGGGTTACATGTATATATTATCTTTTGTATTATAATCATACTATATGACTATTGTATATAACTCTGTTTCTCAATATCCGTACATGTAATTTCCATGTGTTTATTTGGATGAGAGAATAAAGCATATCGGTGGATGCCAAGATACAATATTTTACAAAATGGCTGGCTTTGGAAAATTTCAAGTTGCTTCCTGGTTTATGAAACTGATTTTTTCAATAATTACGAGATATACAATGCCGTGGTGTAGCATGATTTGTTTGGGTGGGTCAGTAAACAATTCCACTTCTAATGATGTATACTATATATATTCTACTTTCAGTTTATTGTGTTTTTGAAGCGAAAGTCGGTGTAAAACCCAGACTATTTGACCCAATTTAGCGGACACCATGTGAAACGAGTGAAATGTTACAGTCGGTTTGCGTCAGACCTGTGCTCATAACCGGAGTTTTTCTTAACCAATTATTACAGGAGATACAACAAATTGAAGAGTAATAATATATCTTTCTAACTGTATATGAGGCATTTATGTTACAAAAATTATTTTTGTGTATTTTGAACCTGATTGTGGACTTTGTAAAAATGATAACAAATTAGGCCGGGCCAAGTTGGATACCTTTCTATAGGATTAAGTACTATTGAGGTGGGGTCAATTTTTTTTTTTGGGACAAGTGACAAATATTTAATATTATTATATTATATAGAGAAGCTTTATTCGGGGGGGGGGGTGGGGCGGAGTAGGGATTCATGAGGGAGGGTGAACCGGTGTAGAGATTCGTGGGGGAGGGTAAACCGAGTAGAAATTCGTGGGGGGGGGGGGGGGGGTAAGCAGAAGTAGAGATTCGTTGGGGGGTTGTAAACCGGATAAGAAATTCGTGGGGGGGGAGTAAACCGGATAAGAGATTCGTGTCGGGGGGGGGGGTAAACAGGATAAGAGATTCGTGGGGGGGGGGGGTAAACAGGATAAGATATTCGTGGGGGGGGGGGGGGGGCGGGTAAACCGGAGTAGGGGGGGTATACATTTGTATACATATTACTAGATCTTCTCGCTATAATTTGCATCAAACTGACATGGCCTAGTCTGAAAAACGGCGGACATGATGGACGCCATCTTGTCTGGAGTCTACACAGCTACTTTTTTTCTTGTTTTTCTTGTTTTTCTTAAAAGTTGAAGGATATATTAAGGAAGAAAATGAGTGGAGTCAATTTAAGTCCCATCGTGGTGGGGGGGGGGGGGTGCAAGGGTAGCCCTATTGGCTCCTGGACTAAAACGTTGTTCAAGGACGGGCAAGGGCAACTGTGCTACGATGGATAACTCTACATTATCACTTAGCGTCACTGAAGCTCAAATTTATTCATTGTTTCCCACTTCTTTTTGGTAAATAAGAGAGGTGATTAGGTAATTTACCTACCAAATACACGACCAATCAGAAAATACTATTATAATTCCAGTATTATCCACTATACCAGCCTGTATAATTACGGTATCCAGACAAACAAGAAATACCAGTCCAAAGTTCTGAGTCATTCCTAAATATAGCTTCGTCATTCCTAAATATAGCTTCGTTTGACAACGAAACGAAACTGAAACAGTATGATGTAAAGAATAGGGGAATTCCCATCAATATACCCGATGAATTTCCGTAAGACAATTTCCAAAAAAATATAACTTCCTATATGTTCATACAGCTTCCAGCGCGTACATGTATTATTGATGAGTGTATAACGCGGCTGTGACACAGCATATACAAGAAAACCATAGTCAGAAATGGTAACGCGCCCAAGATGATATATTATATACCCATTATTGTACTTATAGAATCTTTTTCATTTCTGTTATTTGTTATTGGCATAGCTTATCACAAACCAAAAATCATCATTATTGACATACATGTAATGTAAACGCCAATAAACGAAATAGAAATTCTCAACTACACCTTTTACCGGGCTCGGCATCGGGGTCGCCCTACAGCTCGTATCGGGGTCGCACTACAACTTTTATGTCCCAATAATTGACATTCTATAGACCCCCCATCGCCATGTCAGCGCCCAGGCAAAACAAGAATTTGTACATTAGTATACACGCGGCGCGTGTAATAAATAGACCACCTAATGGTATATGTCGCAGTGCTATACACCAACTTGAACATTAATTATTTTTGACAACAGGAAAGGCTAACTATCGCTTACTCGATTTCGTGTATTCAATTCTTGTCAGTGTTATTTATCCTTCGCACAAACCTTGCTTATTGTCAGGATAATCTGTCACTTTCCTCAGTTTGACATTCGTTACTTCGATGACGCCCGTACAATAGCAACTAATTAGCATCCATGACGTGGAAAACACGGGGTGCAGCTTAGAGCTAATAGTTCGTTGGTTTTGTAATGGTTATTCTAAGCCTTTAGCTAATTGTTTATAGATGTTTTAAAGAGAAAGCATATGACGGTTTTTTTTCACGAATTTTGTATCAATTGCGGTGAATTATTAACGATATTATTAACGTCCCAAAATCACAATGAAGTCATTTAGATCGGTTGACGTCCCTAGTTACCTGCGCAAATTGCATAATTATACGATTACGCCACGAACGTAGTATTAACCTGATAAAGCTACGTTGACCTAATAAAGCTACATTGAGTAATAATTGTAAGGTTTATTACGCAGCTTTAATTAGGCAATATAGTTAGTGAGAGGTGGATAAATACTATAACCACATGCATATACATGCGCTACTGTTTCTATACTATGATCACTTTTAACTCCAATTAAAGGGGGGGGGGGGGAGTACTCAAATGTCCCGTATTTGAGGGATCTTTTTAGCATGAAATAATAACAATAATTCATATAAATATACCAAGTGTGAGTACCAATGGAAATGGACATCGCTCTGGAATAAAACATGTTAGTCCGCCAAACTTTCACTGTATTGAGTTACTAATTTCCGTATATATACATATATGCGCGACGTAACCACAATTAATTAACCGGTATAGATTACACCCGTTAATTAATTGTAGTTACGTCGCGCATATGTATATGGAAATTCGTGACTTAAATTCAATTCAACTCAAGACACCCGCTGATTATAGATTAAAACTAATAAATTTATGGGACACGTCTGCATATAATATAACATTTCATTTTATTCATTTACCTGAACATGTATGTCTCCAGCCATAAATTAGAATTTATATTAAATAATTAAATTATGATAGCCTGTTAGCCGACACGTTTGCAGCAGACATCGACTCAAATTAATTATTTTTAACTATATCATCGATATTAGATCGATGTTACTACCAGGAATGTATTGACATTTACGTACATTCTCACTTTAATTGCACTTGGCGGTTATGAAGCCTCAAATTAATTATACTCAGGAATACTGGGTCTTTGTTCACACCCCTGTCAGTTGTGTTCTATTTACACAACGGACACCTTTAGATGCGACAGAAAGTGGAAATTATATAATACAGTTACACTCACCAGACAACGTTTATATTTTCTGCATATGTTAAAATCCCGCTAAAACAATATTCCCCTTGGAATGTCACGTATATGATTATATAATCACTTGGAATGTCACGTATATGATTATATAATCACTTGGAATGTCACGTGTATGATTATATAATCACTTAGAATGTCACGTATATGAATATAATCACTTGCGTCGCAATTATATATTTAACACCCAGAGAAGTTCGAAGAACCGTTCAACAGCTCAACTATCGAATCTGGAATGGGTACTGCGCTGTTTATAACTGTGTGCCCTCGTCGCTACGCGCGTGTTTGTTATTGATGAATAGGACATACCGTTCTATTGAATTTCGAGTATTCAATACGTCTATTGAAAGTATTTCTTTATCGTCTACTCGATGACGTGAATGGTGGTTCGAGCAGATATCCACATTTAGACTTGTTGTTAGATTGTATGCACTTTTATTTGTATCTGTTTTGTTAAATAGTGTGTCAGGTGGTTTCGAAGTTATGACTCTCATATATAACGACGATGTCGATGTATGTTAATGTAAACATGATATGCTGGGGTGGGCGTGCTGGAAGTTAATTCCACTTGGAAATTACGCAGCCGAACTTACAAACGACCCCCAACTGGGCCGACATCATGGTATACGCTGTTTGTCGATGGATATTTGTGGGTTAAGGCACTATGATCAGAGGTGCCGCTTTGAACGATGCCATGATTGTTTTAAGCCATATAAAAGCTTCAGACTGTAATTTATATTCGACGGCCTCGATCGATCCATGCACTCTCCCAAATAATGTACAGTATTCAGCTACTATTATCCTATAATTATATATTTTATTCACCGAATTAAGTCCACATTATATCTGCATCAACCAACTTTGCGCTGATGCTTATCAAATGAACCGAACATTTTGTATTTATGTAATTGTTATTTCGCTATGTGTATACATATACATGCACATGTGGTATAATGTAACAATTTACCTGTGTTATCACACGAAGTGGATTAAACACTCGCTCTTCGTCATCCCACTCGCCCACACGGAGAAATGCGATTTGATTAGTCGTTTTATGTAAAAACAATTCTAGTAATTTAATTTAATTAATTTTGAATCGTAATCAAATTGATTTAAAAAACACTATTTCAGGTGGATCTTCGCATGGATAAATAATTCATACTTGGCAAAATGTAGCTCAATCTGGCTCCATTGTGTTTTCAAGCATACACACATTAAGTAAAACATACATTGTATTTATTAACAAATGTGTTGCCCCACCCATTCAGGTTATGAGTTGACAATAACATAGTCGCATGTGTGTATTACCTTCAACTACATGCATACATTTGTATGAGAACAGTGTTTGCACCACTGTCTAAAGAATGACCGTGAAATTGGTCTATATGCTCAGACGCGAACATTACAGTGGAAATTACGTCAAGAAAAAACCACCATGCTCCAGCGATTAGATTCCGTAGACAAGAAGCTGCTGTTAGCTTTACATTCGACTATCTTTTGTTGTCAGCTCTATACCATAATGTAACAAGAAAACTAAGATGCATGCATCAGGTCGCCCGTGAACTATCTACCATATAATTGTTGTAGCTATCGGTTATACTTTTTGGAATATCTGTCTGTATGTTTGTGTGTATGTATGAATGCATGTGTGTATATGTTATAGACTCTAACACTGCTCGACTGATCCGACTCGGATTTGGTATTTAACGTGTCAACTTGACCTCGCTCATAGGCATGTTTCTGGACCTTGACCGATCCGACTAAAAATTTGTGTGTAGGACTACTTCGATCCCGGGAGCAATATGGACGGGTCCAATTTCACGTGGGACCATGTCCTCGAACGTGCTGATATAGGCATGCTTCTGGGCCAATTGAACAGTAGTTTGTCCAGACGCTGTATATACTGGGTACTGTCCAGATGGAGGTGATCACAAAGAAATCCCTAAATAGCCCGAACGAAGTCGAGTACATCAACTAGTCTAATATATATTTTGGGACTTTTGTCTGTCTGTTTGTCTGTTAGCTATGGCCGGGAAAACTGCCGGACAGATTTGACGAAATTTGATACCTAGGGGAAATTATTTCCAGGGAGTATTTTGGACGGTCAAATCTTGACCCCGACCTGACTTTGACATTCAAAAAGATCAATTCAAGGTCAAATCTGGTAAAACGGAAGGATTTCAACGAAATTTGATACCTATGGTTACTTTTGTCCCAGGAGTGTTTTGGATGGGTCAAATCATAACCCCGACCTGACCTTGACCTTCACAATTGTCAATTCAAGGTCAAATCGGGTAAAGCCGGGCGGATTTCGACGGGTACTTTTGTCGTGCACTTTTGTCCGGGAAGTGTTTTGGACGGGTCAAATCGTGACCCCGACATGACCTTCACCTTTAAAATGGTCAATTCAAGGTTAAAACGCGCAATTCTCCGAAAATCAGAGGGGAACATCCTGGACGAAGTCGGGTCCACCAGCTAGTCTATTATATATTTTGGGAAGTCTGTCTGTCTGTCTGTTCGCGATGGACTCGAAAACGGCCAAACCGATTTCGATGAAACTTGATATGTTGGGGGTGCTTTCGGCCGGGGGTGGCAGGCCTATTAATTTGCCCGTGACCTTGAAATCGGGTTAATTCAAGGTCAAATCGCGAATTTTTATGGGATTTCGATGAAATTTGATACATAGGGTTACTTTTGTCCACTGAGTGTTTTCGACGGGTGAAATCGTGACCCCTCCTGACCTTGACCTTCAAAATGGACAATTCAAGGTCAAATCGCGCAATTCGCCGAAAAGCATAGGGGAAACAGCCCGGACGAAGTCGGGTCCACCAGCTAGTATTATATATTTATAGATTTAGTTACAAACTAAATACCTGTATATTGTACAAAGAAATGTTTGACAAATATATCTATATCAATATTACCATAGGGGTCATTAAAATAGATACGACGAAACAAATTTTTAAGGGTGCATGTATCAGGTAAATTTTTATATTTCAAATGATGACAGGAATGCGGAAAGTTGAAGTACCTACGTAATACTGGCTATCCGCATGAAGAGATATACATGTATATAAAAACCAAAATAGAAAATGACTGCTGGCGACAATGTTTTCCAAAAAAATTCAAAGCATTCAATAGCTCCCATCCAGTTGTCACCTCGAAGATCAATATGAAGTTTGGTGACTATCAGACGAGGGATGTGTCTGTACAGTTGCTAAACAATTCAGTCATGCAAAGAGTAAGATACCAAATTGCTGCCTGTGGTCATGTTTTTTAACGAAATTCGGAAAAATTAGATTACTCTCACCCTGGTTATCCAGAAGATCATTGTGGAATCTGGTGACAATCGGACAAGGGATGTCGTCTGTAGGATCAACCAAATTATTTAGCCATAAAAATAGTAAAATTCAAGATCACCGCTGACAGTGATGTTTTAACAAGGAAAGTTTGAGAACCAAATATGGCTCACATCTAGTGGTGACCCAAACTATCCACATGAGTAAAAGTTCTCCAATAAAAGCTGACTGCAGGTGCGCCAATTGATTCAAATTTGAAAATTAGCAGGGTGTGCTGCTGGTGGCCATGTTTTCCCCGCAAATTTGATAGACTGATGGACAAAACCACTGAATCCGTTGAATCAATATACATGTATACACGGATTCATTTATATGCACTGTTATACACATTACTGAAAATAACTATATTACTAGTATACACAAAATAGACCATTTATCATGGCTATGGGTTCTAATATCCGAACATGACAGCTGAGAACTTGGTGTGAATTGAAGAGTGGTGGGGTCTCAAACATATCTACCATAAAACCCCTCTTAATTCAACCAGGTCCTCGCACGCAATGTATGGTCGATCACATGATGATCTAGGGGGAAATTAGAATTGTTGTATAAAAACAGCACTACATGTAAATATAAAATAAAAAAGTGCTACATCTTATTACATATTATTGCCACATATAATCAGTGACCACAGACAGTCTGACAAAATAAAGTTTCAGTGACACTCTATCCGAAGAGGGGACTACGTTCATCTGTTACAGTCAATGGAGCAATTATGAATATGGAAAGGTGAAAGTAATACTAGATATCGACATGACGCGATAACATATAACGTAAATGCAATATGGCCGCTGGCGACCATTTTTTCCTATGAAATTCAAAAAATATTTGATAGCTCTCATCTGATAGATCAATATCAAGATAAATATGAAGTTTGGTGATGATCGGATGAGTGAAGTGGACTGTGGTCTGTGCTAAAGGGTTTAGTAATGCTGATGGTAACATTCCTTAAAAAGATTCTTACCTTAATATTTTTATGTTCACTTTATAAATTTAACTGAATCATCTTTGTCATGTATTGAATTTGATATCTTTTGTTAACAGTTTATAAATCATGTATGTCTCATGTTTGTTATTATATTGTATGTGTTTATTATCATTAAATAAGGTTATCATTTAAAATAAATGTATTCACGTCCTAAATTATTATTTCACAAAAAACCTCAAATACCCCAAAACACAATAGTTTAAAGTCGCCAATTAGTTAATCCGATTACCTATAACACTAAGCACATAATGTTGTCCATGTACTAAATTTCAGTCTTGTCCATTTATAAACAAAGAAGATAATGCGACATCAAGTCCGCTCACACCTTTTATTTTGGAGCCGGTCGCATATACTTTATAGTGTGTTTCAGAACGATAAAAATTGAATAAAATCGACAAATTTGTAAATTTAAAAACAATTAAAACGTTGTTGTATTCCATGTCCCAGCCCGGACATATACACCAAATTTCAATAATATTCATTGAGAAACAACGAACCAAACGCTATATAACACCCCGTATACACCTTTTATTCCGAGCCGGACTCGGCCTCGGATACATTTTATAGTGTGTACCGAACTGACACACGTCGACTGGGGCGAGTTGGCCTTGGGGCGAGTAGGCCGATTCCGACACCTTCTATAATTTACAGTTACCCGTTTACGCGTAGTTTAATTTAGAAAGTTCCGCAATTAATATCGTAAATAGAGCGACTGTATTTGACAGAGAATGCCTCTGTCATTGATTATCAAGTTGCTATACATTAAAAACGACGAATTCACATGTTCGTTCAAGCGCAGTAGTCTATTTTCCCCATGTTAAAGGACATCCACAAATACCAAATAACGCCAACCTACTGCAAATGTTTTACACGACAACTGTTAACATATTTGGGCTGAATTCATCTGATGCGGTATTATTCCTCGAAATAATTAACAGAGCCGTCGTTACTTCAAATGTAGCCGAAATGTAGTTTGGGCTAACATTTACACAAATGCTGCGTCTGTTTTTCCTTGGCACACACGTTACACAATTAATCACCACCAGAGAACCGCCCAAATTGGGCGAAATGAGTATACACTACACTATTCAATGCAAAACACATTTAAGTGTTATTCTTTATTTCGTTCCATTAAATATCCGGATGAGTCTAACTTTTATATCAACCAATATGTCTGCGCCACGATTAAATGCGTTCGATTATAAATAACCTGTAAATCACACATGTATCTCCAATACATCACCTTGGCGACAAGGATTAAGATATATCGAAACGGCAAGCATGATACCAGATTGTCCAGGGTTTGGCCGAATCCTGGTGCAGGTGCTGTTTGGTATACGATGGGAAACACTGGTCCAAAACATTCCAAAACGTGATCGTAGCACTCGACATTGACAATGAAGCACGTACACGAGTTATCAGCCGGAGTTATGCCCCTTTTTCAAATTTGAATGACAATAATTATTAGTGGGTAGTCGGCTCGATGATAAATTGGTCAGGGCTCAACATAATTGTTGATAGCTTGAGACACATGTGAAGTTCGAATTTGGTGTTGGTCGGTTGATTTTTGTCGGAGTTATGAATCTTTATCGACTTAGTGATAACACTTTTTGAGTTGTCCGAATGAAAGCTTGAGCAATATTCAATGATTTCTTGATATTTGGTATAATTATGTGGTTCACATTTGAGAAAACGCAGGTCAAGATCGATAATGGATGATCACGGCCCGATGATGTTTGACGGAGTCATGCCTATTTTTAGACATATAGATAATTATTCTTTTGGCTGTCCGTATGATTTCTTGAACAATGTATAACCAAAGTTCTCGATATTTTATAAATGGTTAACAGTTAAAAAAAACGGGCCAATTTCGAAGTTGATCACGGTCCAGTGAGTTTGACGGAGTTATGCGCCATTGTTCGACTTTGTGCTGAATGATAACTTGGTGAAATTTATAAAACATCGCTTGATATTTAGTGTGTGTAATAATATCTTGATATTGAGTTTGTGAAACAGATTTGGGAATACACGGGTCATCGTTATGTTGGAATATTTTTTTACCAGAATTTTATGTCTTTGTTCATAACAGAACCCAACACCTAAAAACCATCTCTTTATTCTCAAAATTTGTATCCGCAAATGGGCAACACACACCGAATCATTTATTGACATGCATGGATTATATGCAGTGACAACATTGACATAATTATTACCTTCTGTTCATCATGATTAATTCGTCACGAGTTGAGAAGTAAATATTTACAATGACGCGTACTTCAGACGCTATAGTTTGTGAAATGGTAAAAATCTGAGTGGAATATTCGGTAATAGTTTATTATTAGTGATATTTATCCAATTACGGTGCCCTCCCCAAAACCAAGCCCTGAATAATTACACCATCATTATAAGTTTCACTTTTCGTAGAGATTTCTATATATAGATCTATGTTGAAGAAATCGGCAAATATAGTAACTAACATTACTGAGTGACTGTCGTTCCAGGTATGACAGGTTTATACCACAGTACACTAAGTTATTGTTAACGCGGTACAACGAAGCACATTGCGAGGGGTCCATTACATTATAGTATACAGTGTTCTATATCTGACCCTTGAATGTTGCAATAGAGTCATTCTCCACATTTGAAACCATGAAGCTCATTCTGGCATGATTGAAGCATATTCCGAAGGGTTTTGTTATTGATGTTATCGAGCGACTATGTTGTCCGTCACGGCTCAGTCCCGTCACTTGGTTACTTTTGGAGTTGCAAACGTAAATATTGCCTCCAAACACGCACATACCGCTCGGAAAAGACCCACCACACGGTATAGTTCTGAGATGTGTCGCGAGATCCGGACAATACTACCACATGATGATATGCTCGCCAATCCGTAACAAACACGGCGTAATCCTCCGGGGATACAACCAGACCCCATGGACTCTCGAAGGCGTGTGACGACTGAGCAATGACGTCACCACTCGTTGTTAGCGCACGTACACACCGATCATCGTGACACGCAACGACTAATCTGTCCCCAACAGTCCCGATACCTCTACATCCTCCGGATACCGAGAACGATGTTAGATGACTGAGATCTGAGGTTTTATACACTGATATCTTATCTGTATTCCACTGTGTTATGTAGATTCGATCGTCCAGAAGACAAATACCAAGCGGTAGAACATCGATCGTGAGAGCGACAGATTTGATGGTTTTACCTCTTTGTGTCATCACATTGAGCGTTAATGGAATGTGGGTTGCGAAAATTCTCATGAGCATGTACAGGCGTGCTTGGGATCACTTCTAGATTGGAGATATCGAATTTGAACGCTTTTCAATAAAATGGCCACTGGCAGCCATCTTGGATATTACTCTTTGCATCATTAAATTTTTCGGCACACCCTACAGGCCACACCCTCACCGGATTGTCACAAAACATCATCTGGATCCTCCGTGTGACCTTTAGATGGGATCTTTACAATTTTTTGCAAATTATGTTACAAAAAACATGGCTGCCGTTGGCCATATGGTATTCTACTCATTGTATGACTAAATCCTTTGGCACAGCTTACATACCACATCCCTTATCTAATCGTCACATAACATCATACGGTTAATCGGGAAAGCCTCTAGATGGCAGCTTATCGTTTTTCCGAATTCAATGGGAAAAAAACATGGCCGCAAGCGGCCATATTGGAATTCACATTTGACTCCATCGACCCACCATGCAGCCCGCAATTATTAGCGAAAGGTTAAAAAAATGTATAGGCATGTTTGGGTTCACCTCTATATTGGAGCTATTGAATTTCAACGATTTTAGATGAATCACATGGTCACTGGCAGCCACCTTGGTTTTTACTTTGTATGACAACATTTTTTGACACAGCCTGTGCAGACCACATCCCTTATCTAATCGTGTCCAAACTTCATATGGATCATCTGGGTGATATCTAGATGGGAGCTCACCATTTTGCCAAATTAAAAAAAACATAGCCGGCAGTGGCCAAACTGGATTTCACATTTGAATCCATCGACACACCATGCACATGATGCAGCCCACACTTTTTGCCGAAATTAATTGAAAATCCTTTGGCACAATTTACAGGCAACATCCCTCGTAAATGCCATCGTCACCAAAACGTTTGGGTTGACCGAATGAAAGATTGAGCTATATTCAACATAATCTCTTCATACTTGGTATAGGTTGTTCAGATTTGAGGCCACGTTCGATTATGATTATCACGGCCCAATGATTTTTGACGGAGTTATGCCTCGTTATAGACAAACAAATAATTAATGAATCATAAATTCAACAATGTTTAACAAAATTTCACGATATTTTATAGATTGTGTACATTTCAGAAAACACAGGTCAAGTTCGAAGTTGGTCGCGGTCTAGTGATTTTGACGGAGTTGTGCGCCTTTGTTCGACTTTGTTCTGAGTGATAATTTGGTGACAATTCAAAGGATCTCTTGATATTTAGTGTGTGGAGCACATTTGAGAACACACGAGTCATTGTCAGGTCGGAATCAAATTTTTACCAGAGGTCTTTGTTCTTAATAGAATCCAACACAAAAAAACACCTCTTTTTACGCTTTTTAAAACAAGTTGAACGAGGCCAATTTATCACTTGGATAATACTGTGTTTATAACGAGAAAAGCAGCCCTACTCTAAACAGAACGACATAATTATGACAGCGATTGGCTGTGCCATCACTGTTAACGAGCGTTTTCCAACCAGTTGATTCATATGTACACTGATTGTTCTTCCGAGTTCCCACCTCATTTGTGACGAGGAACAACTTTTCAGACATTGTGTTTGTTATATTTGTGTGTTCATCCCCGTGTACGTGGTATCGCCAAACCCGAGAACATGGGGAAATTCATTTTCACGTATATGATATGGGGATATGTTTGTTTCTCATCGTAAAACAGACAACGGACAATGTATGTGTACGTCCACACGAAGCAGGAGTATTTATCCAACCGGTCAGTTCTCCCAGATCAAACCATTTAATTTGTTTTTGCGAATTTGTTCAATATTGTTTTTGCTTTTGCTCACTCATCCACCCACTAGTATAGTTCCTGGACTTCCACGCTGCTAAAACAAATGCCGGTATGTAGTTGAATCTGTCAATGAAGCATAGGATTGAACAGAATTTAAAATATCAGTGTCGTTCTCAATATTCACGCTATATGGAGGGACCACATACGGCCCAGAAAGATGTCAACGTCGCCGATCTGCTGTGCAGTAAATATGCGTAGTACTTAAGGAGTTCTGATGAGTTTTCGAGTATTGTAAATGTATCTGAGACTGATCAGTTGGACTGCGAATGTCATCTGAAATATGAATCCATAACATAGCATTCATATTTGCGATTTCAAAAAGGTGAATGAATGATAACGCGATGCATTGAACACACGCACGTGAATGATGTCGTTCTTATGTATGCAGCTAACCGGATATTCGTTCAGTATTAACATGCTTGGAGTTTGTATATATACCACACATGCAAGACGAAACGCTACGACGTATCAACGATTTGTTATAATCATGTTTATTTTACTAGATTCTTTCAAAAATCTATTTATTTGTAGATTCATAAAATTCTTGCATACTAAGGGTGAGACTGCCTGCGACTGTTACATTTGTATTTAACTGTATTTGTTATTAAATTTATGGCCGACGCTATTCTGCCGATGGCGCCGTAATAAGATCAGAATTTTATTCTGCCGCTAGCGGCAAAATAGCGTAAAATCACGATATGGCTATTATGCCGCTAGCGTGACATTAAGCTATCTTACTCCACCCGCAGCTGTAGAATAGTCTGTTAAGCTAATTTGCCGCATCAAAACATATACGTAATTAAACGTTATTCATCTCGCAGACGTCGCGGTTGTATCTTTCGAATATGGAAAGACTGACTATTGAATACTTTTATTATTGTTTGCGATTTTGTTTGTTGAACATCAAATTAAATTATAAATTATTCATAAAACATATATGCGCATGGTAAATTTCCGTCTGTTGTGGGGCATCAAAATTCAAGGCACAAGTTCCGAGAGAAGAGGAAGCTTAATGTTCGGTTTTTGTTCACAGTCGTGTATCTGAGACTCAGAGCGAAATAAATACAATAACCCTTGTTTTTTCCGTAAACACTCGAGCCCTCTTCGTGCTCACAATGTCATATCATCAAACTCATTACCATTATGTACATAAGCGCATTGTTGTCCTTGTCCATATTGTTTACATGTTTGCTATTATTCCATGTTTTTCACCATCTTCACCAACTATACCAATGAATCAATCATCAATCAAGTTCATGTTCTTTTTATTTTTCATTTTTGGCGAAGTTGGCCATCCCTGCAGGCTAGCGGCATAATGGCCTTTCCCTAAATATATAGTTTATTTTGTGTTTAAATATTTGATGAAGACAAATAAATAAATCACATAAATAATTTGACTCTCTGAGCATATGTAAGTTTATACTTTCAGGGAAAGCTTTCTTTGAAGTCAACAAGACACCTCCTCCATTCGAGGGCGACAACTTTGCTAAGAAGTCTGTGAATTGGCCGAACAGAGAAGACATGTGCGTTTTGTGCCTCTCATTGTACGACTGTCAGAAAGTCATGTTCGTCAAAGTTAGTTACATTGAAAAACAAGTACAAACGCACTCTTGGATTTTGGTAAAGCCATACTAACGTAGATTATATGTAAAAGGCCAAAGAAAAATACAATATTTGTGGTTCTGTTTTCCCTATCTACTAAACTCTCCATTACGTTCTGTCCATGGTTTTCCCTATTTACCATATATTAAACTTCCCATCGTGACGGTCTGTCCATGGTTTTCCCTATCTACCAAATATTAAACTCCCCATATATCTACCATATATTAAACTCCCCATCTATCTACCATATATTAAACTCCCCATTTATCTACCATATATTAAACTCCCCATCTATCTACCATATATTAAACTCCCCATCTATCTACCATATATTAAACTCCCCATTTATCTACCATATATTAAACTCCCCATCTATCTACCATATATTAAACTTCCCATTTATCTACCATATATTAAACTCCCCATCTATCTACCATATATTAAACTCCCCATTTATCTACCATATATTAAACTCCCCATTTATCTACCATATATTAAACTCCCCATCTATCTACCATATATTAAACTCCCCATTTATCTACCATATATTAAACTCCCCATCTATCTACCATATATTAAACTCCCCATCTATCTACCGTATATTAAACTCCCCATCTATCTACCATATATTAAACTCCCCATTTATCTACCATATATTAAACTCCCCATCTATCTACCATATATTAAACTCCCCATTTATCTACCATATATTAAACTCCCCATTTATCTACCATATATTAAACTCCCCATTTATCTACCATATATTAAACTCCCCATCTATCTACCATATATTAAACTCCCCATTTATCTACCATATATTAAACTCCCCATTTATCTACCATATATTAAACTCCCCATTTATCTACCATATATTAAACTCCCCATCTATCTACCATATATTAAACTCCCCATCTATCTACCATATATTAAACTCCCCATTTATCTACCATATATTAAACTCCCCATCTATCTACCATATATTAAACTCCCCATTTATCTACCATATATTAAACTCCCCATTTATCTACCATATATTAAACTCCCCATCTATCTACCATATATTAAACTCCCCATCTATCTACCATATATTAAACTCCCCATTTATCTACCATATATTAAACTCCCCATTTATCTACCATATATTAAACTCCCCATCTATCTACCATATATTAAACTCCCCATTTATCTACCATATATTAAACTCCCCATCTATCTACCATATATTAAACTCCCCATCTATCTACCATATATTAAACTCCCCATCTATCTACCATATATTAAACTCCCCATTTATCTACCATATATTAAACTCCCCATTTATCTACCATATATTAAACTCCCCATCTATCTACCATATATTAAACTCCCCATCTATCTACCATATATTAAACTCCCCATTTATCTACCATATATTAAACTCCCCATTTATCTACCATATATTAAACTCCCCATCTATCTACCATATATTAAACTCCCCATTTATCTACCATATATTAAACTCCCCATTTATCTACCATATATTAAACTCCCCATTTATCTACCATATATTAAACTCCCCATCTATCTACCATATATTAAACTCCCCATCTATCTACCATATATTAAACTCCCCATTTATCTACCATATATTAAACTCCCCATCTATCTACCATATATTAAACTCCCCATTTATCTACCATATATTAAACTCCCCATTTATCTACCATATATTAAACTCCCCATCTATCTACCATATATTAAACTCCCCATTTATCTACCATATATTAAACTCCCCATCTATCTACCGTATATTAAACTCCCCATCTATCTACCGTATATTAAACTCCCCATCTATCTACCGTATATTAAACTCCCCATCTATCTACCGTATATTAAACTCCCCATCTATCTACCGTATATTAAACTCCCCATCTATCTACCATATATTAAACTCCCCTTCTATCTACCATATATTAAACTCCCCATTTATCTACCATATATTAAACTCCCCATCTATCTACCATATATTAAACTCCCCATCTATCTACCATATATTAAACTCCCCATTTATCTACCATATATTAAACTCCCCATTTATCTACCATATATTAAACTCCCCATTTATCTACCGTATATTAAACTCCCCATCTATCTACCGTATATTAAACTCCCCATCTATCTACCGTATATTAAACTCCCCATCTATCTACCGTATATTAAACTCCCCATCTATCTACCGTATATTAAACTCCCCATCTATCTACCGTATATTAAACTCCCCATCTATATCCCATATATTAAACTCCCCATTTATCTACCGTATATTAAACTCCCCATCTATCTACCGTATATTAAACTCCCCATCTATCTACCGTATATTAAACTCCCCATCTATCTACAGTATATTAAACTCCACATCTATCTACCATATATTAAACTCCCCATCTATCTACCGTATATTAAACTCCACATCTATCTACCGTATATTAAACTCCCCATCTATCTACCGTATATTAAACTCCCCATCTATCTACCATATATTAAACTCCCCATCTATCTACCATATATTAAACTCCCCATCTATCTACCGTATATTAAACTCCACATCTATCTACCATATATTAAACTCCCCATCTATCTACCGTATATTAAACTCCACATCTATCTACCGTATATTAAACTCCACATCTATCTACCGTATATTAAACTCCACATCTATCTACCGTATATTAAACTCCCCATCTATCTACCATATATTAAACTCCCCATCTATCTACCATATATTAAACTCCCCATCTATCTACCATATATTAAACTCCCCATCTATCTACCATATATTAAACTCCCCATCTATCTACCATATATTAAACTCCCCATCTATCTACCATATATTAAACTCCCCATCTATCTACCGTATATTAAACTCCACATCTATCTACCATATATTAAACTCCCCATCTATCTACCGTATATTAAACTCCCCATCTATCTACCGTATATTAAACTCCACATCTATCTACCATATATTAAACTCCCCATCTATCTACCGTATATTAAACTCCCCATCTATCTACCGTATATTAAACTCCCCATCTATCTACCGTATATTAAACTCCCCATCTATCTACCGTATATTAAACTCCCCATCTATCTACCGTATATTAAACTCCCCATCTATCTACCGTATATTAAACTCCCCATCTATCTACCGTATATTAAACTCCCCATCTATCTACCGTATATTAAACTCCACATCTATCTACCATATATTAAACTCCCCATCTATCTACCGTATATTAAACTCCCCATCTATCTACCGTATATTAAACTCCACATCTATCTACCATATATTAAACTCCCCATCTATCTACCATATATTAAACTCCCCATTTATCTACCGTATATTAAACTCCCCATCTATCTACCATATATTAAACTCCCCATCTATCTACCATATATTAAACTCCCCATCTATCTACCATATATTAAACTCCCCATCTATCTACCATATATTAAACTCCCCATCTATCTACCATATATTAAACTCCCCATTTATCTACCATATATTAAACTCCCCATCTATCTACCATATATTAAACTCCCCATCTATCTACCGTATATTAAACTCCCCATCTATCTACCGTATATTAAACTCCCCATCTATCTACCATATATTAAACTCCCCATCTATCTACCATATATTAAACTCCCCATTTATCTACCGTATATTAAACTCCCCATCTATCTACCGTATATTAAACTCCCCATCTATCTACCATATATTAAACTCCCCATCTATCTACCGTATATTAAACTCCCCATCTATCTACCGTATATTAAACTCCCCATCTATCTACCGTATATTAAACTCCCCATCTATCTACCATATATTAAACTCCCCATCTATCTACCATATATTAAACTCCCCATCTATCTACCGTATATTAAACTCCCCATCTATCTACCATATATTAAACTCCCCATCTATCTACCATATATTAAACTCCCCATCTATCTACCATATATTAAACTCCCCATCTATCTACCGTATATTAAACTCCCCATCTATCTACCATATATTAAACTCCCCATCTATCTACCATATATTAAACTCCCCATCTATCTACCGTATATTAAACTCCCCATCTATCTACCATATATTAAACTCCCCATCTATCTACCATATATTAAACTCCCCATCTATCTACCATATATTAAACTCCCCATCTATCTACCGTATATTAAACTCCCCATCTATCTACCATATATTAAACTCCCCATCTATCTACCATATATTAAACTCCCCATCTATCTACCATATATTAAACTCCCCATCTATCTACCATATATTAAACTCCCCATCTATCTACCATATATTAAACTCCCCATCTATCTACCGTATATTAAACTCCCCATCTATCTACCGTATATTAAACTCCCCATCTATCTACCGTATATTAAACTCCCCATCTATCTACCATATATTAAACTCCCCATTTATCTACCATATATTAAACTCCCCATTTATCTACCATATATTAAACTCCCCATTTATCTACCATATATTAAACTCCCCATCTATCTACCATATATTAAACTCCCCATCTATCTACCATATATTAAACTCCCCATTTATCTACCATATATTAAACTCCCCATTTATCTACCATATATTAAACTCCCCATCTATCTACCATATATTAAACTCCCCATTTATCTACCATATATTAAACTCCCCATCTATCTACCGTATATTAAACTCCCCATCTATCTACCGTATATTAAACTCCCCATCTATCTACCGTATATTAAACTCCCCATCTATCTACCGTATATTAAACTCCCCATCTATCTACCGTATATTAAACTCCCCATCTATCTACCATATATTAAACTCCCCATCTATCTACCATATATTAAACTCCCCATTTATCTACCATATATTAAACTCCCCATCTATCTACCATATATTAAACTCCCCATCTATCTACCATATATTAAACTCCCCATTTATCTACCATATATTAAACTCCCCATTTATCTACCATATATTAAACTCCCCATTTATCTACCGTATATTAAACTCCCCATCTATCTACCGTATATTAAACTCCCCATCTATCTACCGTATATTAAACTCCCCATCTATCTACCGTATATTAAACTCCCCATCTATCTACCGTATATTAAACTCCCCATCTATCTACCGTATATTAAACTCCCCATCTATATCCCATATATTAAACTCCCCATTTATCTACCGTATATTAAACTCCCCATCTATCTACCGTATATTAAACTCCCCATCTATCTACCGTATATTAAACTCCCCATCTATCTACAGTATATTAAACTCCACATCTATCTACCATATATTAAACTCCCCATCTATCTACCGTATATTAAACTCCACATCTATCTACCGTATATTAAACTCCCCATCTATCTACCGTATATTAAACTCCCCATCTATCTACCATATATTAAACTCCCCATCTATCTACCATATATTAAACTCCCCATCTATCTACCGTATATTAAACTCCACATCTATCTACCATATATTAAACTCCCCATCTATCTACCGTATATTAAACTCCACATCTATCTACCGTATATTAAACTCCACATCTATCTACCGTATATTAAACTCCACATCTATCTACCGTATATTAAACTCCCCATCTATCTACCATATATTAAACTCCCCATCTATCTACCATATATTAAACTCCCCATCTATCTACCATATATTAAACTCCCCATCTATCTACCATATATTAAACTCCCCATCTATCTACCATATATTAAACTCCCCATCTATCTACCATATATTAAACTCCCCATCTATCTACCGTATATTAAACTCCACATCTATCTACCATATATTAAACTCCCCATCTATCTACCGTATATTAAACTCCCCATCTATCTACCGTATATTAAACTCCACATCTATCTACCATATATTAAACTCCCCATCTATCTACCGTATATTAAACTCCCCATCTATCTACCGTATATTAAACTCCCCATCTATCTACCGTATATTAAACTCCCCATCTATCTACCGTATATTAAACTCCCCATCTATCTACCGTATATTAAACTCCCCATCTATCTACCGTATATTAAACTCCCCATCTATCTACCGTATATTAAACTCCCCATCTATCTACCGTATATTAAACTCCACATCTATCTACCATATATTAAACTCCCCATCTATCTACCGTATATTAAACTCCCCATCTATCTACCGTATATTAAACTCCACATCTATCTACCATATATTAAACTCCCCATCTATCTACCATATATTAAACTCCCCATTTATCTACCGTATATTAAACTCCCCATCTATCTACCATATATTAAACTCCCCATCTATCTACCATATATTAAACTCCCCATCTATCTACCATATATTAAACTCCCCATCTATCTACCATATATTAAACTCCCCATCTATCTACCATATATTAAACTCCCCATTTATCTACCATATATTAAACTCCCCATCTATCTACCATATATTAAACTCCCCATCTATCTACCGTATATTAAACTCCCCATCTATCTACCGTATATTAAACTCCCCATCTATCTACCATATATTAAACTCCCCATCTATCTACCATATATTAAACTCCCCATTTATCTACCGTATATTAAACTCCCCATCTATCTACCGTATATTAAACTCCCCATCTATCTACCATATATTAAACTCCCCATCTATCTACCGTATATTAAACTCCCCATCTATCTACCGTATATTAAACTCCCCATCTATCTACCGTATATTAAACTCCCCATCTATCTACCATATATTAAACTCCCCATCTATCTACCATATATTAAACTCCCCATCTATCTACCGTATATTAAACTCCCCATCTATCTACCATATATTAAACTCCCCATCTATCTACCATATATTAAACTCCCCATCTATCTACCATATATTAAACTCCCCATCTATCTACCGTATATTAAACTCCCCATCTATCTACCATATATTAAACTCCCCATCTATCTACCATATATTAAACTCCCCATCTATCTACCGTATATTAAACTCCCCATCTATCTACCATATATTAAACTCCCCATCTATCTACCATATATTAAACTCCCCATCTATCTACCATATATTAAACTCCCCATCTATCTACCGTATATTAAACTCCCCATCTATCTACCATATATTAAACTCCCCATCTATCTACCATATATTAAACTCCCCATCTATCTACCATATATTAAACTCCCCATCTATCTACCATATATTAAACTCCCCATCTATCTACCATATATTAAACTCCCCATCTATCTACCGTATATTAAACTCCCCATCTATCTACCGTATATTAAACTCCCCATCTATCTACCGTATATTAAACTCCCCATCTATCTACCATATATTAAACTCCCCATCTATCTACCATATATTAAACTCCCCATCTATCTACCATATATTAAACTCCCCATCTATCTACCGTATATTAAACTCCCCATCTATCTACCGTATATTAAACTCCCCATCTATCTACCATATATTAAACTCCCCATCTATCTACCATATATTAAACTCCCCATCTATCTACCGTATATTAAACTCCCCATCTATCTACCGTATATTAAACTCCCCATCTATCTACCATATATTAAACTCCCCATCTATCTACCGTATATTAAACTCCCCATCTATCTACCATATATTAAACTCCCCATCTATCTACCATATATTAAACTCCCCATCTATCTACCGTATATTAAACTCCCCATCTATCTACCATATATTAAACTCCCCATCTATCTACCATATATTAAACTCCCCATCTATCTACCATATATTAAACTCCCCATCTATCTACCATATATTAAACTCCCCATCTATCTACCATATATTAAACTCCCCATCTATCTACCGTATATTAAACTCCCCATCTATCTACCGTATATTAAACTCCCCATCTATCTACCGTATATTAAACTCCCCATCTATCTACCATATATTAAACTCCCCATCTATCTACCGTATATTAAACTCCCCATCTATCTACCGTATATTAATCTCCCCATCTATCTACCATATATTAAACTCCCCATCTATCTACCATATATTAAACTCCCCATTTATCTACCATATATTAAACTCCCCATCTATCTACCGTATATTAAACTCCCCATCTATCTACCGTATATTAAACTCCCCATCTATCTACCATATATTAAACTCCCCATCTATCTACCATATATTAAACTCCCCATCTATCTACCATATATTAAACTCCCCATCTATCTACCATATATTAAACTCCCCATCTATCTACCATATATTAAACTCCCCATCTATCTACCGTATATTAAACTCCCCATCTATCTACCATATATTAAACTCCCCATCGTGACGGTCTGTCCATGGTTTTCCCTATCTACTGTATATTAAACTCCCCATCTATCTACCGTATATTAAACTCCCCATCTATCTACCGTATATTAAACTCCCCATCTATCTACCATATATTAAACTCCCCATCTATCTACCATATATTAAACTCCCCATCTATCTACCGTATATTAAACTCCCCATCTATCTACCATATATTAAACTCCCCATCTATCTACCATATATTAAACTCCCCATCTATCTACCGTATATTAAACTCCCCATCTATCTACCGTATATTAAACTCCCCATCTATCTACCATATATTAAACTCCCCATCTATCTACCGTATATTAAACTCCCCATCTATCTACCATATATTAAACTCCCCATCTATCTACCATATATTAAACTCCCCATCTATCTACCATATATTAAACTCCCCATCTATCTACCATATATTAAACTCCCCATCTATCTACCATATATTAAACTCCCCATCTATCTACCGTATATTAAACTCCCCATCTATCTACCGTATATTAAACTCCCCATCTATCTACCGTATATTAAACTCCCCATCTATCTACCATATATTAAACTCCCCATCTATCTACCGTATATTAAACTCCCCATCTATCTACCATATATTAAACTCCCCATCTATCTACCATATATTAAACTCCCCATCTATCTACCATATATTAAACTCCCCATTTATCTACCATATATTAAACTTCCCATCTATCTACCGTATATTAAACTCCCCATCTATCTACCGTATATTAAACTCCCCATCTATCTACCATATATTAAACTCCCCATCTATCTACCATATATTAAACTCCCCATCTATCTACCGTATATTAAACTCCCCATCTATCTACCATATATTAAACTCCCCATCGTCGTCATGTTCCTATACCGTATATTAAACTCCCCATCTATCTACCATATATTAAACTCCCCATCTATCTACCGTATATTAAACTCCCCATCTATCTACCGTATATTAAACTCCCTCACCGTATTAACTCCCATCTATCTACGTATATTAAACTCCCCATCTATCTACCAGTATATTAAACTCCCCATCTATCTACCGTATATTAAACTCCCCATTCTATCTACCGTATATTAAACTCCCCATCTATCTACCATATATTAAACTCCCCATCTATCTACCGTATATTAAACTCCCCATCTATCTACCTATATTAAACTCCCCATCTATCTACCATATATTAAACTCCCCATCTATCTACCGTATATTAAACTCCCCATCTATCTACCATATATTAAACTCCCCATCTATCTACCGTATATTAAACTCCCCATCTATCTACCATATATTAAACTCCCCATCTATCTACCGTATATTAAACTCCCCATCTATCTACCATATATTAAACTCCCCATCTATCTACCGTATATTAAACTCCCCATCTATCTACCATATATTAAACTCCCCATCTATCTACCTTATATTAAACTCCCCATCTATCTACCATATATTAAACTCCCCATCTATCTACCATATATTAAACTCCCCATTATCTACCATATATTAAACTCCCCATCTATCTACCATATATTAAACTCCCC
>CP136067.1:26538670-26764805 GCA_032622095.1 Siphonodentalium dalli
TGTGCGAGAAAAAATCAATATTTATTGTAATGTCTGCGGTTACAATAGTGTAATTAACCAACGTGCACCAGCAATGATAGTATGCAATGTATAGCGGGCAGATTATCCAATAGTATTCATCAACCACAACGTGTAAGCGATTACAATGCACGCTGAGGGCAATATTTACCATTTACCATTTTTGGCCGCCATTTTGAGTCAAAGTGATAATTTTCGTTTCAACACGTGAAATTTGACTCTAAATGTCATTAATGCCAATAATGAATACAATAACACATTTTATCAATTTCTTCATGTTCTTATCGTGTTGAGGTGTTTATATTTACTTGTTTGACTACGAGTCGGCCCCGCTAATACCTCCAGTGTGTAACTAATAATACAAAACTCACCCGGCTCGGCGTCACAGTGTACGATTGTAATTCCGTCCGCGTGTAAACAGTAACAACGACACCCGGTTCCAAGAAATCCACCCGGACAAGATATACTTCCACAACCTGCAGCAAAATGACACATGTGTCTAATATACGATCAACGGTCGATTGTCGGAAGAAAATGCAAGATTGGCGATGCAAGCCACTTGGAAGATATATAAAACTGTTCATTTTCATGCAGTGTAATATTGTATCGCACGTGCCCTTCGCGCCTTCTGTTTGACTGAGAGCTAAATAATTATACCCTGATATAACTGCAAAGGTCATGTGGGATATGGTCGACACTGTCTACATCCGGGGACTATATTATATATGATATATACATTTGATTGTGAGTATCACGTCACGGCTTTCCTTTGTACTAACCTAGTTAAGTTCACCAAATAGTCGGGGGGGGGGGGGGGGGTGTCTCACCCCTCAACTTTGGTCAAAAATGTTCAAAAGTTGGAAATTTAATACCTGACACAACATTAGTTGGAAATTTCACACCAACAATAGTTTGAACACTTTCTTGCAGTTTGATTTTCAAACAATTTATTGGGGGCAATTTATTGTTTTTGGACCAATATTTGCATATTTTCCTTCTTTTGGTACAAATTTTGGACTGAAATGGCCATCAGTTGGAAATTTTCCAACCTTAGGGGGTGTCAGGTTGGAAATTTCCAACACTTGGAAAGCTGTTGTCCTGGTCCCTCCCCCGTGGCCAGTCAATAACTGCTAGTTAATTTAAGAAAACAATATTATCCTACATTTGCTCAAAATTGTCACTGGAATTGTCATCAGTTGAAAATTTTCCAGCCCTAGGAAGGCTTGAAGCTAGTCTAGATGCTAGGATTTTACGATCTTCTTGTTCAGATTTCAAAATTTCCGCACACCGGGCCGAACCATGATCGGCCCAGTGTGTCCATCCCCGTGGCCAATAAAAAGTGCTAATGAGTTTAATAAAACAATATTTTACTAGTGTGGACTGAAATGGTCATCAGTTGGGAAATTTCCAACCTAAGGGGGGTATGAGGTTTGATATTTTCAACACTAGGAAAGCTTGAGGTCAGTCTAAATGCTAGGATTTTGCGATTTTCTTGTTTAGTTTTCATAATGTTCTTACATCGGGCCGAACGATCATGGTTGGTCGGCACAGGTGTCCTGGTCTCTTGTCCGCTGTCGTGTGCGTTTGTCTGGAGTTAGACCACTATATGTTAGGATTTATGCAATTTTCAGGTTCAAATATCTGAATACTATCATACCGGGTAGATAGAACCATTGTTTATGAATAGGTTATTAGGCCTGAATACTTAGTTGCAAGCAAGGGGAATGGAATTATGCATAACCTTTGTTTGGTTCGATTTAGGGGGGGGGGGGGTGTAAATGGAATTATGCAAAACCTAGTTTTTTATCTGATTCAAGGGGGTGCAGTTGGAACTCCCCAAGGTGGACACCCCAACGGATACCATCTAGCCACGTCCCTGGCCCTAATTTAAAATTACAATTTAACGTTCAACAGTAGTGCTTCCATAGTTTAGTTTGCCTCATGTTGTTACTTCATGATGAGATATAAATTTTAACAGAAATCGCGTCGTTATTGTCTAACTAGTTACAACTAAATAATCAATTGTGCTTCATCGTTATGATTACTGTGTTACGTGGGAGTTCCACGGTTGAGAATCACGTGGTTTCGAGGTGATGAGTAGCACGCATTAAAAATGGTCGAGGCGATCTTAAACGCGGCCAGAAACGAGGAAGATGGTAATAAACTAGGATAATAATATAGTACACAGTATTTTGGCAGCTACTAAACTATGCTAAAACTATTTGTCAATCAAGATGATACCTCATTTGTGTCCAAATTCACAGTTGTTTGCTCTAACATTCTGACCAAAGTCTTCAGACAAAGGATTCACCTAGATGTATGGACTTATTTATTCCACGTACCTCCGACTGGCAACTTTGGTCAAAAATGTTATAGAAAACTACTGAGTATTTCCGAAAAAATAAGGTATCAACTTGTTTAAAAAATAAACTAGCATATGCTCTTAACAGTCAAAATGCTATGTTTTGTGTCAGTTCCTCATATGTTATACCTTTTGTGCTTTTGCACTCACCTCGACCATTTTTATTGCGTGGTACTCACAAACCTCGAAACCACGTGATACACAACCGTGAGTTCGTAATGGAACATTCTTGGATACACAGAGTAAAATATAAATTCAAAAATAATTCAATTTAAGATATCATTCAACGAATAGATCATCACTTCCAACGGCCATAATTCACGAACGCCGGAACCGATTATCAAAATCCCAACGTCAATCGATCAAAAGCTATCAAAATCGATCAAAATCTATATTTGCCAAGTATAACTGATTAAAATACACAATTCTAGGATAAACTACTAAACCAGACGCTGAACAAGCAATTCACGGGGAGCACACGGGTACCTGTTTATCACCCACAGGAGAAAATATACCGTCCATTTCAAACTCAATATTTATCGATAAAAACCCAACATTTGTACAAATATTATCCATGTATCGACATATCTAATGTGATCTCCCTTCTTACTTATGATATCTATAGCGAATCGATTTTTAACCCTTTACCCAACAAACCGGCCAAAACCGGCCAAATAAAGCTTCAACAGCCTAAAATATCTTCGGTCTGTCTCAATAGAACCATACACATATGGATATCATTGGAACCGGCTCCTTGACCACATTGTGATAGTTACAGTTATGCCCTGTGCCAATGCATTCTCTTATATATGCGAGACATTTTTTCTTACATTCTTTAACATTTTTATAATTTTTAATGTGTTAAGCCAATGCATTCTCTTATATATGCGAGGCGACCTATGGTCGACTCGCATATATAATAGAATGCATTGGCACAGGGCCGTTCTGTTGGGTAAAGTGTTAACGTGGCGCGCTCGTTTTAAATTGAAATATTTAAGAATTTATATTGTACTCGTTTTGAAGACACCCCCCTATTATTGGGTACACCATCTGGTCGAATTCCTGGTGGGTAAACGATATACATCTGACTATACCTTACCTGAGCATGGATACATCTTGGCCAGTGTGTTCATGTCAAGGAAACTCATGACTTGACCTTCTCCGATGATGTCAATGTAGCGTTTGTCCACTGGAACAATGGTGTCCATATCATTAACAGAGAAAGCCTGCAGTGGTAATCAACAAACATATATCATGCATGCATTCGGTGTTTCTGCACACACTGCATTTGCAACAACAACAGCAGCAACAACAACAACAACAACAACACAACTACCTGGTTCGAATTCAACAACTGCGTTTATTTCATAAACCAGGTAGTTTTTTTGGTAGGCACTGGAGGCGCAATTTCATTTGTTAGCGTTTACAGCACGAACTGCCGTCGATATGACTGACCCAATCTACCAGATTTCCCATTCGTGAATAGACACAGCCTCGCAACTGAATCGGAACGCTAACTGAATACAGTTTCTCACACATATAGCGGTGTGCATAGTCTCAGGCTGAATCGCGAACACACACCGGATACAATCCGCGTTTCTCACACATATAGCGGTATACACTATACATAGACTCAAACTGAATCGTTCTACTGAATGAGATTTTAAGTAATATTTGGGATCTTTGAATTACCACAAAGCAAGGATGAATAGCAACGAAAACGTCTCAGTCGAGTTTTAAGAGATGGTCAACCCGGTTAGAAGCAGGTACTGCTATGCGCAGGCAGGGATGTGGCTAGAGGGGGTGTGGGGGTGTCTCACCCCCCAACTTTGGTCAACATTTTCAACAGTTGGAAATTTCATACCTGCCAAAACATTAGATGGAATGGTCATCAGTTGGAAATTTTCCAACCTTAGGGGGGTGACAGGTTGGAAATTTCAAACACTTGGAAAGCTTGTGTCCTGGTCCTCCCCCGTGGCTAATCAAAACTGCTACTAAATTTAAGAAAACAATATTGTCATACATTTGGTCAACATTGTCATTATGATTGTCATCATTTGGAAATTTTCCAACCTAAGTGGGGGGGGGGGTGTCATGTTTGAAATTTCCAACTCTAAGAAGACTTAAGGCCAGTCTAGATGCTAGGATTTTGCGATGTTCTTGTTCAGATTTCAAAATTTTCGAACAACGGGCCGAACCATGGTCGGCCCGGTGTGTCACTGTCCCTCCCCCGTGACCAATACAAAACTGCTAATTAGTTTAACAAAACAATAGTTTAGTACATTCGGTCAAACTTGTGGACTGAGATGGTCATTAGTTGGAGAATTTTCCAACCTAAGAGGGAGTATGGGGTTTGTAATTTCCAACACTAGGGAAGCTTCAGTTGAGGCCAGTTGCGATTTTCTTGTATAGTTTTCCAAATTTTCTCACACCGGGCTGAACAAACATGGACGGACACAATGTCCTGGTCTCTTACCCGTAGCCGTGTGCATTTGTCTGGAGTAGGCTAGTAGATGTTAGGATTTAGTTTATGAATACATAGGATATTAGGCCTGATGACTGATGTGCAAGGGGTGGGTGCAAATGGAATTATGCAAAACTTGTGTTTGGTCTGTGATTCTGATTCAAGGGGAGGGGGGGGGGGGTGCAAATGGAATTTGCAAAAGTTGTGTTTGGTGTCTGATTCTGATTCAAGGGGGAGGGGGCAATTGGAATTTCCCAAGGTGGACACCCCGCCCCCAACGGAGACCCTCTAGCCACATCCGTGTGCGCAGGTTTCTATACAACCATCGGTCAACACATTATCACCTCGGCATACACTCACCGTCCCACCGTGGTGCATTATGCTTTGGCGACTTTATCAAACGACGAGTGGTTACATGGATGATATATACACACATTTCACCTCGGCATTCACTCACCGTCCGACCGTAGTGCATTATGCTTTGGCGACTTTATCAAACGACGAGTGGTTACATGGATGATATATACACACATTTCACCTCGGCATACACTCACCGTCCGACCGTAGTGCATTATGCTAAGGCGACTTTATCAAACGACGAGTGGTTACATGGATGATATATACACACATTTCACCTCGGCATACACTCACCGTCCGACCGTAGTGCATTATGCTAAGGCGACTTTATCAAACGACGAGTGGTTACATTGATGATATATACACACATTATCACATCGGCATACACTCGCCGTCCCACCGTGGTGCATTATGCTTTGGCGACTTTATCAAACGACGAGTGGTTACATGGATGATATATACACACATTTCACCTCGGCATTCACTCACCGTCCGACCGTAGTGCATTATGCTTTGGCGACTTTATCAAACGACGAGTGGTTACATGGATGATATATACACACATTTCACCTCGGCATACACTCACCGTCCGACCGTAGTGCATTATGCTAAGGCGACTTTATCAAACGACGA
This sequence comes from Siphonodentalium dalli, assembly GCA_032622095.1. Lineage (NCBI taxonomy): Eukaryota > Metazoa > Mollusca > Scaphopoda > Gadilida > Siphonodentaliidae > Siphonodentalium > Siphonodentalium dalli. The sequence continues at coordinate 26,544,505 of CP136067.1, forward strand.
GTGGTTACATGAATCATATATACACACATTTCACCTCGGCATACACTCACCGTCCGACCGTAGTGCATTATGCTAAGGCGACTTTATCAAACGACGAGTGGTTACATAGATGATATATACACACATTATCACCTCGGCATACACTCGCCGTCCCACCGTGGTGCATTATGCTTTGGCGACTTTATCAAACGACGAGTGGTTACATGGATGATATATACACACATTTCACCTCGGCATTCACTCACCGTCCGACCGTAGTGCATTATGCTTTGGCGACTTTATCAAACGACGAGTGGTTACATTGATGATATATACACACATTTCACCTCGGCATACACTCACCATCCCACCGTGGTGCATTATGCTTTGACGACTTTATCAAACGACGAGTGGTTACATGGATGATATATACACACATTTCACCTCGGCATTCACTCACCGTCCGACCGTAGTGCATTATGCTTTGGCGACTTTATCAAACGACGAGTGGTTACATTGATGATATATACACACATTCACCTCGGCATTCACTCACCGTCCGACCGTAGTGCATTATGCTTTGGCGACTTTATCAAACGACGAGTGGTTACGTTGATGATATATACACACATTTCACATCGGCATACACTCACCGTCCCACCGTAGTGCATTATGCCTCGGCGACTTTATCAAACGACGAGTGGTTACATGGTTGATATATACACACATTTCACCTCGGCATTCACTCACCGTCCGACCGTAGTGCATTATGCTTTGGCGACTTTATCAAACGACGAGTGGTTACATTGATGATATAAATACACATTTCACCTCGGCATACACTCACCGTCCGACCGTAGTGCATTATGCTAAGGCGACATTATCAAACGACGAGTGGTTACATTGATGATATATACACACATTTCACATCGGCATACACTCACCGTCCGACCGTAGCGCATTATGCTAAGGCGACTTTATCAAACGACGAGTGGTTACATTGATGATATATACACACATTTCACCTCGGCATACACTCACCGTCCGACCGTAGTGCATTATGCTAAGGCGACTTTATCAAACGACGAGTGGTTACATTGATGATATATACACACATTTCACCTCGGCATACACTCACCGTCCGACCGTAGTGCATTATGCTTTGGCGACTTTATCAAACGACGAGTGGTTACATTGATGATATACACACACATTTCACCTCGGCATACACTCACCGTCCGACCGTAGTGAGTGGTTACATTGATGATATATACACACATTTCACCTCGGCATACACTCACCGTCCGACCGTAGTGAGTGGTTACATTGATGATATATACACACATTTCATCTCGGCATACACTCACCGTCCGACCGTAGTGCATTATGCTAAGGCGACTTTATCAAACGACGAGTGGTTACATTGATGATATAAACACACATTTCACCTCGGCATACACTCACCGTCCGACCGTAGTGAGTGGTTACATTGATGATATATACACACATTTCACCTCGGCACACACTCACCGTCCGACCGTAGTGCGTTATGCTAAGGCGACTTTATCAAACGACGAGTGGTTACATTGATGATATATACACACATTTCACCTCGGCATACACTCACCGTCCGACCGTAGTGCATTATGCTAAGGCGACTTTATCAAACGACGAGTGGTTACATTGATGATATATACACACATTTCACCTCGGCAAACACTCACCGTCCGACCGTAGTGCATTATGCTAAGGCGACTTTATCAAACGACGAGTGGTTACATTCATGATATATACACACATTTCACCTCGGCATACACTCACCGTCCGACCGTAGTGCATTATGCTAAGGCGACTTTATCAAACGACGAGTGGTTACATGGATGATATATACACACATTTCACCTCGGCATACATTCACCGTCCGACCGTAGCGCTTTATGCTTTGGCGACTTTATCAAACGACGAGTGGTTACATGGATGATATATACACACATTTCACCTCGGCATACACTCACCGTCCCACCGTGGTGCATTATGCTTTGGCGACTTTATCAAACGACGAGTGGTTACATGGATGATATATACACACATTTCACCTCGGCATTCACTCACCGTCCGACCGTAGTGCATTATGCTTTGGCGACTTTATCAAACGACGAGTGGTTACATGGATGATATATACACACATTTCACCTCGGCATACACTCACCGTCCGACCGTAGTGCATTATGCTAAGGCGACTTTATCAAACGACGAGTGGTTACATTGATGATATATACACACATTATCACCTCGGCATACACTCACCGTCCCACCGTGGTGCATTATGCTTTGGCGACTTTATCAAACGACGAGTGGTTACATGGATGATATATACACACATTTCACCTCGGCATTCACTCACCGTCCGACCGTAGTGCATTATGCTTTGGCGACTTTATCAAACGACGAGTGGTTACATTGATGATATATACACACATTTCACATCGGCATACACTCACCGTCCGACCGAAGTGCATTATGCTTTGGCGACTTTATCAAACGACGAGTGGTTACATTGATGATATATACACACATTTCACCTCGGCATACACTCACCGTCCCACCGTGGTGCATTATGCTTTGGCGACTTTATCACACGACGAGTGGTTACATGGATGATATATACACACATTTCACCTCGGCATTCACTCACCGTCCGACCGTAGTGCATTATGCTTTGGCGACTTTATCAAACGACGAGTGGTTACATGGATGATATATACACACATTTCACCTCGGCATTCACTCACCGTCCGACCGTAGTGCATTATGCTTTGGCGACTTTATCAAACGACGTGTGGTTACATTGATGATAAATACACACATTTCACCTCGGCATACACTCACCGTCCCACCGTAATGCATTATGCCTCGGCGACTTTATCAAACGACGAGTGGTTACATGGATGACATATACACACATTTCACCTCCGCATTCACTCACCGTCCGACCGCAGTGCATTATGCTTTGGCGACTTTATCAAACGACGAGTGGTTACATTGATGATATATACACACATTTCACCTCGGCATACACTCACCGTCCGACCGTAGTGCATTATGCTAAGGCGACTTTATCAAACGACGAGTGGTTACATTGATGATATATACACACATTTCACCTCGGCATACACTCACCGTCCGACCGTAGTGCATTATGCTAAGGTGACTTTATCAAACGACGAGTGGTTACATTGGTGATATATACACACATTTCACCTCGGCATACACTCACCGTCCGACCGTAGTGAGTGGTTACATTGATGATATATACACACATTTCACCTCGGCATACACTCACCGTCCGACCGTAGTGCATTATGCTAAGGCGACTTTATCAAACGACGAGTGGTTACTTTGATGATATATACACACATTTCACCTCGGCATACACTCACCGTCCGACCGTAGTGAGTGGTTACATTGATGATATATACACACATTTCACCTCGGCATACACTCACCGTCCGACCGTAGTGCGTTATGCTAAGGTGACTTTATCAAACGACGAGTGGTTACATTGATGATATATACACACATTTCACCTCGGCATACACTCACCGTCCGACCGTAGTGCATTATGCTAAGGCGACTTTATCAAACGACGAGTGGTTACATTGATGATATATACACACATTTCACCTCGGCATACACTCACCGTCCGACCGTAGTGCGTTATGCTAAGGCGACTTTATCAAACGACGAGTGGTTACATTGATGATATATACACACATTTCACCTCGGCATACACTCACCGTCCGACCGTAGTGCGTTATGCTAAGGCGACTTTATCAAACGACGAGTGGTTACATTGATGATATATACACACATTTCACCTCGGCATACACTCACCGTCCGACCGTAGTGCGTTATGCTAAGGCGACTTTATCAAACGACGAGTGGTTACAATGATGATATATACACACATTTCACCTCGGCAGACACTCACCGTCCGACCGTAGTGCATTATGCTAAGGCGACTATATCAAACGACGAGTGGTTACATTGATGATATATACACACATTTCACCTCGGCGTACACTCACCGTCCGACCGTAGTGCATTATGCTAAGGCGACTTTATCAAACGACGAGTGGTTACATTGATGATATATACACACATTATCACCTCGGCATACACTCACCGTCCGACCGTAGTGAGTGGTTACATTGATGATATATACACACATTATCACCTCGGCATACACTCACCGTCCCACCGTAGTGAGTGGTTACATTGGTGATATATACACACATTTCACCTCGGCATACACTCACCGTCCGACCGTAGTGAGTGGTTACATTGATGATATATACACACATTTCACCTCGGCATACGCTCACCGTCCCACCGTAGTGAGTGGTTACATTGATGATATATACACACATTTCACCTCGGCATACACTCACCGTCCGACCGTAGTGAGTGGTTACATTGATGATATATACACACATTTCACCTCTTCATACACTCACCGTCCGACCGTAGTGAGTGGTTACATTGATGATATATACACACATTTCACCTCGGCATACACTCACCGTCCGACCGTAGTGAGTGGTTACATTGATGATTTATACACACATTTCACCTCGGCATACACTCACCGTCCGACCGTAGTGAGTGGTTACATTGATGATATATACACACATTTCACCTCGCCATACACTCACCGTCCGACCGTAGTGAGTGGTTACATGGATGATATATACACACATTTCACCTCGGCATACACTCACCGTCCGACCGTAGTGTATTATGGTAAGGCGACTTTATCAAACGACGAGTGGTTACATTGATGATATATACACACATTTCACCTCGGCATACACTCACCGTCCGACCGTAGTGCGTTATGCTAAGGCGACTTTATCAAACGACGAGTGGTTACATTGATGATATATACACACATTTCACCTCGGCATACACTCACCGTCCGACCGTAGTGCATTATGCTAAGGCGACTTTATCAAACGACGAGTGGTTACATTGATGATATATACACACATTTCACCTCGGCATACACTCACCGTCCGACCGTAGTGCGTTATGCTAAGGCGACTTTATCAAACGACGAGTGGTTACATTGATGATATATACACACATTTCACCTCGGCATACACTCATCGTCCGACCGTAGTGCGTTATGCTAAGGCGACTATATCAAACGACGAGTGGTTACATTGATGATATATACACACATTTCACCTCGGCATACACTCACCGTCCGACCGTAGTGCGTTATGCTAAGGCGACTTTATCAAACGACGAGTGGTTACATTGATGATATATACACACATTTCACCTCGGCATACACTCACCGTTCGACCGTAGTGCGTTATGCTAAGGCGACTTTATCAAACGACGAGTGGTTACATTGATGATATATACACACATTTCACCTCGGCATACACTCACCGTCCGACCGTAGTGCATTATGCTAAGGCGACTATACCAAACGACGAGTGGTTACATTGATGATATATACACACATTTCACCTCGGCGTACACTCACCGTCCGACCGTAGTGCATTATGCTAAGGCGACTTTATCAAACGACGAGTGGTTACATTGATGATATATACACACATTATCACCTCGGCATACACTCACCGTCCGACCGTAGTGAGTGGTTACATTGATGATATATACACACATTATCACATCGGCATACACTCACCGTCCGACCGTAGTGAGTGGTTACATTGATGATATATACACTCATTATCACATCGGCATACACTCACCGTCCGACCGTAGTGAGTGGTTACATTGATGATATATACACACATTTCACCTCGGCATACACTCACCGTCCGACCGTAGTGAGTGGTTACATTGATGATATATACACACATTTCACCTCGGCATACACTCACCGTCCGACCGTAGTGAGTGGTTACATTGATGATATATACACACATTTCACCTCGGCATACACTCACCGTCCCACCGTGGTGCATTATGCTTTGGCGACTTTATCAAACGACGAGTGGTTACATGGATGATATATACACACATTTCACCTCGGCATTCACTCACCGTCCGACCGTAGTGCATTATGCTTTGGCGACTTTATCAAACGACGAGTGGTTACATGGATGATATATACACACATTTCACCTCGGCATACACTCACCGTCCGACCGTAGTGCGTTATGCTAAGGCGACTTTATCAAACGACGAGTGGTTACATTGATGATATATACACACATTATCACCTCGGCATACACTCACCGTCCCACCGTGGTGCATTATGCTTTGGCGACTTTATCAAACGACGAGTGGTTACTTGGATGATATATACACACATTTCACCTCGGCATTCACTCACCGTCCGACCGTAGTGCATTATGCTTTGGCGACTTTATCAAACGACGAGTGGTTACATTGATGATATATACACACATTTCACATCGGCATACACTCACCGTCCGACCGTAGTGCATTATGCTTTGGCGACTTTATCAAACGACGAGTGGTTACATTGATGATATATACACACATTTCACCTCGGCATACACTCACCGTCCCACCGTGGTGCATTATGCTTTGGCGACTTTATCACACGACGAGTGGTTACATGGATGATATATACACACATTTCACCTCGGCATTCACTCACCGTCCGACCGTAGTGCATTATGCTTTGGCGACTTTATCAAACGACGAGTGGTTACATGGATGATATATACACACATTTCACCTCGGCATTCACTCACCGTCCGACCGTAGTGCATTATGCTTTGGCGACTTTATCAAACGACGTGTGGTTACATTGATGATAAATACACACATTTCACCTCGGCATACACTCACCGTCCCACCGTAGTGCATTATGCCTCGGCGACTTTATCAAACGACGAGTGGTTACATGGATGACATATACACACATTTCACCTCCGCATTCACTCACCGTCCGACCGCAGTGCATTATGCTTTGGCGACTTTATCAAACGACGAGTGGTTACATTGATGATATATACACACATTTCACCTCGGCATACACTCACCGTCCGACCGTAGTGCATTATGCTAAGGCGACTTTATCAAACGACGAGTGGTTACATTGATGATATATACACACATTTCACCTCGGCATACACTCACCGTCCGACCGTAGTGCATTATGCTAAGGTGACTTTATCAAACGACGAGTGGTTACATTGGTGATATATACACACATTTCACCTCGGCATACACTTACCGTCCGACCGTAGTGAGTGGTTACATTGATGATATATACACACATTTCACCTCGGCATACACTCACCGTCCGACCGTAGTGCATTATGCTAAGGCGACTTTATCAAACGACGAGTGGTTACATTGATGATATATACACACATTTCACCTCCGCATACACTCACCGTCCGACCGTAGTGAGTGGTTACATTGATGATATATACACACATTTCACCTCGGCATACACTCACCGTCCGACCGTAGTGCGTTATGCTAAGGTGACTTTATCAAACGACGAGTGGTTACATTGATGATATATACACACATTTCACCTCGGCATACACTCACCGTCCGACCGTAGTGCATTATGCTAAGGCGACTTTATCAAACGACGAGTGGTTACATTGATGATATATACACACATTTCACCTCGGCATACACTCACCGTCCGACCGTAGTGCGTTATGCTAAGGCGACTTTATCAAACGACGAGTGGTTACATTGATGATATATACACACATTTCACCTCGGCATACACTCACCGTCCGACCGTAGTGCGTTATGCTAAGGCGACTTTATCAAACGACGAGTGGTTACATTGATGATATATACACACATTTCACCTCGGCATACACTCACCGTCCGACCGTAGTGCGTTATGCTAAGGCGACTTTATCAAACGACGAGTGGTTACATTGATGATATATACACACATTTCACCTCGGCAGACACTCACCGTCCGACCGTAGTGCATTATGCTAAGGCGACTATATCAAACGACGAGTGGTTACATTGATGATATATACACACATTTCACCTCGGCGTACACTCACCGTCCGACCGTAGTGCATTATGCTAAGGCGACTTTATCAAACGACGAGTGGTTACATTGATGATATATACACACATTATCACCTCGGCATACACTCACCGTCCGACCGTAGTGAGTGGTTACATTGATGATATATACACACATTATCACCTCGGCATACACTCACCGTCCGACCGTAGTGAGTGGTTACATTGATGATATATACACTCATTTCACCTCGGCATACACTCACCGTCCGACCGTAGTGAGTGGTTACATTGATGATATATACACACATTTCACCTCGACATACACTCACCGTCGGACCGTAGTGAGTGGTTACATTGATGATATATACACACATTTCACCTCTTCATACACTCACCGTCCGACCGTAGTGAGTGGTTACATTGATGATATATACACACATTTCACCTCGGCATACACTCACCGTCCGACCGTAGTGAGTGGTTACATTGATGATTTATACACACATTTCACCTCGGCATACACTCACCGTCCGACCGTAGTGAGTGGTTACATTGATGATATATACACACATTTCACCTCGCCATACACTCACCGTCCGACCGTAGTGAGTGGTTACATTGATGATTTATACACACATTTCACCTCGACATACACTCACCGTCGGACCGTAGTGAGTGGTTACATTGATGATATATACACACATTTCACCTCGGCATACACTCACCGTCCGACCGTAGTGTATTATGGTAAGGCGACTTTATCAAACGACGAGTGGTTACATTGATGATATATACACACATTTCACCTCGGCATACACTCACCGTCCGACCGTAGTGCGTTATGCTAAGGCGACTTTATCAAACGACGAGTGGTTACATTGATGATATATACACACATTTCACCTCGGCATACACTCACCGTCCGACCGTAGTGCATTATGCTAAGGCGACTTTATCAAACGACGAGTGGTTACATTGATGATATATACACACATTTCACCTCGGCATACACTCACCGTCCGACCGTAGTGCGTTATGCTAAGGCGACTTTATCAAACGACGAGTGGTTACATTGATGATATATACACACATTTCACCTCGGCATACACTCATCGTCCGATCGTAGTGCGTTATGCTAAGGCGACTATATCAAACGACGAGTGGTTACATTGATGATATATACACACATTTCACCTCGGCATACACTCACCGTCCGACCGTAGTGCGTTATGCTAAGGCGACTTTATCAAACGACGAGTGGTTACATTGATGATATATACACACATTTCACCTCGGCATACACTCACCGTTCGACCGTAGTGCGTTATGCTAAGGCGACTTTATCAAACGACGAGTGGTTACATTGATGATATATACACACATTTCACCTCGGCGTACACTCACCGTCCGACCGTAGTGCATTATGCTAAGGCGACTTTATCAAACGACGAGTGGTTACATTGATGATATATACACACATTATCACCTCGGCATACACTCACCGTCCGACCGTAGTGAGTGGTTACATTGATGATATATACACTCATTATCACATCGGCATACACTCACCGTCCGACCGTAGTGAGTGGTTACATTGATGATATATACACACATTTCACCTCGGCATACACTCACCGTCCGACCGTAGTGAGTGGTTACATTGATGATATATACACACATTTCACCTCGGCATACACTCACCGTCCGACCGTAGTGAGTGGTTACATTGATGATATATACACACATTTCACCTCGGCATACACTCACCGTCCCACCGTGGTGCATTATGCTTTGGCGACTTTATCACACGACGAGTGGTTACATGGATGATATATACACACATTTCACCTCGGCATTCACTCACCGTCCGACCGTAGTGCATTATGCTTTGGCGACTTTATCAAACGACGAGTGGTTACATGGATGATATATACACACATTTCACCTCGGCATTCACTCACCGTCCGACCGTAGTGCATTATGCTTTGGCGACTTTATCAAACGACGTGTGGTTACATTGATGATAAATACACACATTTCACCTCGGCATACACTCACCGTCCCACCGTAGTGCATTATGCCTCGGCGACTTTATCAAACGACGAGTGGTTACATGGATGACATATACACACATTTCACCTCCGCATTCACTCACCGTCCGACCGCAGTGCATTATGCTTTGGCGACTTTATCAAACGACGAGTGGTTACATTGATGATATATACACACATTTCACCTCGGCATACACTCACCGTCCGACCGTAGTGCATTATGCTAAGGCGACTTTATCAAACGACGAGTGGTTACATTGATGATATATACACACATTTCACCTCGGCATACACTCACCGTCCGACCGTAGTGCATTATGCTAAGGTGACTTTATCAAACGACGAGTGGTTACATTGGTGATATATACACACATTTCACCTCGGCATACACTCACCGTCCGACCGTAGTGAGTGGTTACATTGATGATATATACACACATTTCACCTCGGCATACACTCACCGTCCGACCGTAGTGCATTATGCTAAGGCGACTTTATCAAACGACGAGTGGTTACATTGATGATATATACACACATTTCACCTCCGCATACACTCACCGTCCGACCGTAGTGAGTGGTTACATTGATGATATATACACACATTTCACCTCGGCATACACTCACCGTCCGACCGTAGTGCGTTATGCTAAGGTGACTTTATCAAACGACGAGTGGTTACATTGATGATATATACACACATTTCACCTCGGCATACACTCACCGTCCGACCGTAGTGCATTATGCTTTGGCGACTTTATCAAACGACGAGTGGTTACATTGATGATATATACACACATTTCACCTCGGCATACACTCACCGTCCGACCGTAGTGCGTTATGCTAAGGCGACTTTATCAAACGACGAGTGGTTACATTGATGATATATACACACATTTCACCTCGGCATACACTCACCGTCCGACCGTAGTGCGTTATGCTAAGGCGACTTTATCAAACGACGAGTGGTTACATTGATGATATATACACACATTTCACCTCGGCATACACTCACCGTCCGACCGTAGTGCGTTATGCTAAGGCGACTTTATCAAACGACGAGTGGTTACATTGATGATATATACACACATTTCACCTCGGCAGACACTCACCGTCCGACCGTAGTGCATTATGCTAAGGCGACTATATCAAACGACGAGTGGTTACATTGATGATATATACACACATTTCACCTCGGCGTACACTCACCGTCCGACCGTAGTGCATTATGCTAAGGCGACTTTATCAAACGACGAGTGGTTACATTGATAATATATACACACATTATCACATCGGCATACACTCACCGTCCCACCGTGGTGCATTATGCTTTGGCGACTTTATCAAACGACGAGTGGTTACATGGATGATATATACACACATTTCACCTCGGCATTCACTCACCGTCCGACCGTAGTGCATTATGCTTTGGCGACTTTATCAAACGACGAGTGGTTACATTGATGATATATACACACATTTCACATCGGCATACACTCACCGTCCGACCGTAGTGCATTATGCTTTGGCGACTTTATCAAACGACGAGTGGTTACATTGATGATATATACACACATTTCACCTCGCCATACACTCACCGTCCCACCGTGGTGCATTATGCTTTGGCGACTTTATCACACGACGAGTGGTTACATGGATGATATATACACACATTTCACCTCGGCATTCACTCACCGTCCGATCGTAGTGCATTATGCTAAGGCGACTTTATCAAACGACGAGTGGTTACATTGATGATATATACACACATTTCACCTCGGCATACACTCACCGTCCGACCGTAGTGCGTTATGCTAAGGCGACTTTATCAAACGACGAGTGGTTACATTGATGATATATACACACATTTCACCTCGGCATACACTCACCGTCCGACCGTAGTGCGTTATGCTAAGGCGATTTATCAAACGACGAGTGGTTACATTGATGATATATACACACATTTCACCTCGGCATACACTCACCGTCCGACCGTAGTGCGTTATGCTAAGGCGACTTTATCAAACGACGAGTGGTTACATTGATGATATATACACACATTTCACCTCGGCATACACTCACCGTCCGACCGTAGTGCATTATGCTAAGGCGACTATATCAAACGACGAGTGGTTACATTGATGATATATACACACATTTCACCTCGGCATTCACTCACCGTCCGATCGTAGTGCATTATGCTTTGGCGACTTTATCAAACGACGAGTGGTTACATGGATGATATATACACACATTTCACGTCGGCATTCACTCACCGTCCGACCGTAGTGCATTATGCTTTGGCGACTTTATCAAACGACGAGTGGTTACATTGATGATATATACACACATTTCACCTCGACATACACTCACCGTCCCACCGTAGTGCATTATGCCTCGGCGACTTTATCAAACGACGAGTGGTTACATGGATGATATATACACATATTTCACCTCCGCATTCACTCACCGTTCGACCGTAGTGCATTATGCTTTGGCGACTTTATCAAACGACGAGTGGTTACATTGATGATATATACACACATTTCACCTCGGCATACACTCACCGTCCGACCGTAGTGCATTATGCTAAGGCGACTTTATCAAACGACGAGTGGTTACATTGATGATATATACACACATTTCACCTCGGCATACACTCACCGTCCGACCGTAGTGCATTATGCTAAGGCGACTTTATCAAACGGCGAGTGGTTACATTGATGATATATACACACATTTCACCTCGGCATACACTCACCGTCCGACCGTAGTGCATTATGCTAAGGCGACTTTATCAAACGACGAGTGGTTACATTGGTGATATATACACACATTTCACCTCGGCATACACTCACCGTCCGATCGTAGTGAGTGGTTACATTGATGATATATACACACATTTCACCTCGGCATACACTCACCGTCCGACCGTAGTGCATTATGCTAAGGCGACTTTATCAAACGACGAGTGGTTACATTGATGATATATACACACATTTCACCTCGGCATACACTCACCGTCCGACCGTAGTGAGTGGTTACATTGATGATATATACACACATTTCACCTCGGCATACACTCACCGTCCGACCGTAGTGCGTTATGCTAAGGTGACTTTATCAAACGACGCGTGGTTACATTGATGATATATACACACATTTCACCTCGGCATACACTCACCGTCCGACCGTAGTGCATTATGCTAAGGCGACTTTATCAAACGACGAGTGGTTACATTGATGATATATACACACATTTCACCTCGGCATACACTCACCGTCCGACCGTAGTGCGTTATGCTAAGGCGACTTTATCAAACGACGAGTGGTTACATTGATGATATATACAAACATTTCACCTCGGCATACACTCACCGTCCGACCGTAGTGCGTTATGCTAAGGCGATTTATCAAACGACGAGTGGTTACATTGATGATATATACACACATTTCACCTCGGCATACACTCACCGTCCGACCGTAGTGCGTTATGCTAAGGCGACTTTATCAAACGACGAGTGGTTACATTGATGATATATACACACATTTCACCTCGGCATACACTCACCGTCCGACCGTAGTGCATTATGCTAAGGCGACTATATCAAACGACGAGTGGTTACATTGATGATATATACACACATTTCACCTCGGCGTACACTCACCGTCCGACCGTAGTGCATTATGCTAAGGCGACTTTATCAAACGACGAGTGGTTACATTGATGATATATACACACATTATCACCTCGGCATACACTCACCGTCCGACCGTAGTGAGTGGTTACATTGATGATATATACACACATTATCACCTCGGCATACACTCACCGTCCGACCGTAGTGAGTGGTTACATTGATGATATATACACACATTTCACCTCGGCATACACTCACCGTCCGACCGTAGTGAGTGGTTACATTGATGATATATACACACATTTCACCTCGACATACACTCACCGTCCGACCGTAGTGAGTGGTTACATTGATGATATATACACCCATTTCACCTCGGCATACACTCACCGTCCGACCGTAGTGAGTGGTTACATTGATGATATATACACACATTTCACCTCGGCATACACTCACCGTCCGACCGTAGTGAGTGGTTACATTGCTGATATATACACACATTTCACCTCGGCATACACTCACCGTCCGACCGTAGTGAGTGGTTACATTGATGATATATACACACATTTCACCTCGGCATACACTCACCGTCCCACCGTAGTGAGTCGTTACATTGATGATATATACACACATTTCACCTCGGCATACACTCACCGTCCGACCGTAGTGAGTGGTTACATTGATGATATATACACACATTTCACCTCGGCATACACTCACCGTCCCACCGTAGTGAGTCGTTACATTGATGATATATACACACATTTCACCTCGGCATACACTCACCGTCCGACCGTAGTGAGTGGTTACATTGATGATATATACACACATTTCACCTCGGCATACACTCACCGTCCCACCGTAGTGAGTCGTTACATTGATGATATATACACACATTTCACCTCGGCATACACTCACCGTCCCACCGTAGTGAGTGGTTACATTGATGATATATACATTTCACCTCGGCATACACTCACCGTCCGACCGTAGTGCATTATGCTTCGGTAATCGTACGCTGTGCCGAAACTGGTGCCATAATCACTGGCGATTTTATTAAACGATATCGAGTTATCGCCAGCATTCTCTGGATAAACTGTCACGAATTCATCTCTATCGAGTCGTGCGTGTTCGTGATAGAACCCAAGTGCGTGACCCAGTTCATGAATGACGAGGTCACTCTGAAAGAAAGGCATACACAGTTTATGAATAATGAGGCCACTCGTCAGTTTATAGTATCATTTTACATATAATCAGATAATTGTTCCTACGCATCGATGAGAACTGTTCAGATTATAAGTTATCATTGTTCAGAGTATAAGTTATCACTGTTCAGATTATAAGTTATCACTGTTCAGATTATAAGTTATCAATTGTTTTATTATATGCTGAGCTATCAAATAGTAGTATTCCTGCATCATGTTAAAACCGTTATCCGTCTAGTGAGATATCGATATCTCACTCGTATCCACTCGTATCCAAATTAAAAGTGATTAGGTTTCTTGATGGAAAACTAAGCTAAAAGTCCCTGAGTGTTCAGTTTGAAAAAAAATGTAATATATGATCAATTAAATTATTTTGTTAAACATACTATGATGTTAACCCCTTTATCCCTCAACCAATCTGTCTGAAAAATGGAACTATTTTAATATGCACAAGCTCATTACCATGGTTAATTGTGCTTGGGAATACAAATTTTCTCTCTTTACTCTTCATTCGAGTTGAGTCATGGTCCAACTGAGAGGAGCATATAATAAACAGAACATCTACACTTTTATCGTTGGACATGGTAATTATCTCATTCGCGATGAAAAACAAAAATGAATTTCCACTCGTGGCAGAGCCACTCATGGAAATTAATTTTTGTTGGCATCACTCATGAGATAATTCCCATATCCAACCAAAAAGTGTAGATATCCTCTATGTATTGGAGCTTCCTCTTTCACATGGTATATAACATGGAATATTTTGTATATAATGTGATATGGTGATCTATCGAGTCGTGCGTGTTCGTGATAGAACCAAAGTGCGTGACCCAGTTCATGAATGACGAGGTCCCTCTAAAAGAAAGGCATACACAGAAACTGTTTTTTAATAATGAGGCCACTCGTCAGTTTATAGTATCATTTTACATACAATCAGATAATAGTTCCTACGCATTGATGAGAACTGTTCAGACTATAAGTTATCACTGTCCAGATTATATGTTATCAATTATGTTATTATATGCTGAGCTATCAAATAGTAGTATTTCTGCATCAGGTTAAACCCGTTATCCGTCTAGTGAGATATCGATTTATCCCACCCCCTACACACTTTAGCACAGGCAGCCAGTGTGAGATAGCTGGGTGAGATTTCCCTGTCTCACATAACACGTGACCATCTATCTCACACCACCCACGTAACTGCTTTACCTATTTAATTAAGAGCCGGAACTAATTTAACAATCCGTCATCATGTTTTGTGTGAACTAAAACAGATCAAAACAATGGCGACCAACCAGTTACGCTTCACGTTTCAAGTAAATAAATACGGACGAATTCGTGGACGCTAATACAAATGGAGATAAGCCTCAACTGTTAATCACGAAAAACCTTCAACATAACCTCACTTGCAGACACAGAGTTGCATATATAACATGAAATATAAACGACTAATTTGCGAACATATTCCATAAAACGGAAGACCCCAAGCGAAACTGGCACCACTGGCACATTTCGTAACAGGTAAACAATAGCCGCTTCACAAATGACGAACGAAATAATTCCACATTCGAACAGTTGTTATCGTTGCAACAAATCGTCGAACGCGTCTAACTAACATTTGTCTGTCATATATTCACATGTTTCCTTTTCTAATGGTATCGATATGGTCATTTCCGATGACAAACACGATTAGTCCAGTTGTATACACTTCATATCAACACGCGCGTTTCTCGGAATTTATGCAGGTGCAACGATGTGACGTATCCATGTTGTTTTCACAATACCGTGTCGATTTCACTCTAACGTATTAACCCTGAGCGCACGGATAACGCCCTTTGTTTTTACAGTATATACCTTTGGTGTATACCGAAATCATTCCAGTTAATCACGAATATCGCATCAGATTTATCCCCAGATATACCGGTACGAAGCTACTGGAATGTGCCAAAGATTGGTATAAAACAAATCGGAATGAGGCTCTTGGGTTAGGAGAAAAATGATCCATCATGACCTGGGGTGTGGGATGGAAAAATTTCACCCACTCGGGTGAGATGTTTCCATCCCACACCCCAGGTCACGATGGATAATATTAATCTCACTCGCATCCATCCGCGCTTATATTAAAAGTGATTCGGTTCTTGACGGACGAGTGTGCTAAAAGACCACGAGTGTTCAGATTTAAAACAATTGTAACATGTGATCAACTACATATTTTGGGGTTAAAAATACCATGAGTATAGCCCCTTTATCTCTCAACAATCTGTCGGATAATGGAACTATTTGTATATACACGAGCTCATTACCATGGCTGTTCTTGGGTATACAAATTTCCAATGTTTACTCTTCTTTCGAGTTCAGACATGGGCCAACTGAGCGCTGCATATAATAAACAGAACATCTACACTTTATGGTGTGATATGGTAATTATCTCCTTCGTGATGACAACACAATTAGATAATTCCCACATCCAACCAAAAAGTGTAGATATCCTCTTTATATTATCTGATCGACTCCAAAGGTAATCAATGAGTATTTAGTAAAAATAGGGTTAAAATGTATTCAACATTGCTGGCGCTGTGTATGCCATTTTCGATATTCAATATTATAATGTTGAGTCGATAACATATCGCCAACACTCGCTTTCCACTTATTTATTGTGATAAATTAGTCGGTTTGTGAGGGAGTTACCCAAGGTTGCCTTCCAGCTATTCTACAAACACATGGACACATTTAGATGCAAATACACATTCTCCGTTAAAATATGCGTCTTTGCAGATTGTGATTTTGGATGGCAAAGGCTTCAGTTTTTTGTGGGTATGAAGTTCTTACCCTCGAGCATTTCCTAGAACTAAAGTTGGCGCCCACCATGACTGTCATGTTACATACTATGTACTAAGGTTGCCGTCTTGATGAAAATTCCCATGAAGAATATGAATTATTGGGATGTCGTACCATTAATATACCCTTGAAGAAAAACAGGTACTCAACCAGTAACGTGGCTGAGAAAATGACCGCTGAAAATGGAAAAACTAGATTGTGTTTATCTTCATACACATTATAGGAGAATGGTGAAACCATTGCTGTACTTCATCTATTTAAAAAGTTAGCCCACATATGTGACCCGCCATATCAAATCCAGTCGGAAGTCAGGATTTTTTTACCCTGTGCCAATGCATTCTCTTATATATGCGAGTCGACCATAGGTCGCCTCGCATATATAAGAGAATGCATTGGCCTAACAATTTTTTATCATTTTTTTAAAATAAATGTTTGACAATTTTTAGGACATAAAATAAAAAACATCCATTACCCTGCAGGGAGCCCCACACATATATAGAAGCATATAGAA
This sequence comes from Siphonodentalium dalli, assembly GCA_032622095.1. Classification (NCBI taxonomy): domain Eukaryota; kingdom Metazoa; phylum Mollusca; class Scaphopoda; order Gadilida; family Siphonodentaliidae; genus Siphonodentalium; species Siphonodentalium dalli. The sequence goes on from CP136067.1 coordinate 26,562,755, forward strand.
GAGTGTCGTCTGTTCATGTTTGTCTGGGGATATGTATGGGTGAAATTATAAAATTGTTAAAGAATACAAGAAAAAATTATTAAAATTGTAAAAAATTGTGTCTACTGTTTTTGATTGATGGCAGATGTTAGCTTGTTATTCTTGAGTCCCCAGCGCGTCCGGACTAAGATTGTCGCTTGAAAAGACACTTTCGCAGTATATGCATATGTGGACGACCAACCAGGACGATTTCGTTGCCATTGATAATTACAAACAGGTTAATCGAACCATCGGTTCACAATCGACAAATCAGCTCTTTTTCGGCACTTATGACGGGGATGCGAGTATTATTTTCTAAGACGAATAAGCTACCAAATTGTGTTGTTGTTAAATATATATTTAAACATACGTAAACACATCCGTTTCTGTCGATGTTCACAACTCTCATCCCCGGTTGGTAGCCGACATGGGAGTAACACCTGTAATGGAGTACAAGGGTCACGTTAGCCCGTTCTGCTCTAAATGGATTCACCCATTCAGTTGTACAAGTATACATTAGAATGGTATATTATTCATCGGGAGGGGTGTTCAGGAAATATAAGCAGATGAAAAACATACGAACATCAACAACAAGTACAGAAGGATTTATATTTATGGACTGGAAATGTGTTGACCGATTGCTGAACTCGTTATCGAAACATTTCCAAAGGTAACTATTCGTCAACGCATACCGTAAAGACAGGGTTAACACACTATAACTGTGGCGACAACAGAGCTTTAATGACATACGACCAGGGGGGGGGCGGGCACGTATGTCGGGGTGGGTGGGTGTTCGATGGGACCAAGAAACAATTTTTCCGCAACTCAAAAATATTTGTCCTGCAAGTCTTTTTGACTGTTTTTGCAATGAGTTTGGCTTAAAACACATCTTTTTGTCAATATTAACATAAATGACAAATTTCATGATGATCAGACAAACAGTATAGCCTGAAGTTCATGCTAATGGATTGAATTTTGAAATCCAAGATGGCCGCTGGCTGCCATGTTTTTTTTTGCCGAATGACCCCAAAATGACTCGTTCTTATTTACATGTCAATGTTAACATCCATGACTAATAGTATGCACATAAATTCATATACAGGGTGGGTGTCCAAAAATGGTCTGAAATAACTGCCGAAAACGGATAAATTTTGGACGCGGGGGTGGGTTGGTCCCAGCAAGGGTCGAAAGTAAAAAATCATCATACGTGCCTGAAATTTTTTTCCGACCCCCCCCCCTTCGACAGCCTTAAACCGCGCTCATAATTTTAGTCTGACATTCTTGTGGCAATTGTAGATAATATGTATGCGTCACACAAGCACTAATTTCCCTCCTTGACATTGCAGCGAAATGGAACAGATTGGCTGGATTGGCGGGTAATAAATTCAACAGAATCAGTCCAATGAATGATTTCACAGCCAATCTTAAGGGGTTTCGTATAGGAGTTGTTAGTTGACATACAGTCTGTCCTCTGCACAGATACTTATAATTGGTTTTACAACATGTGTTTAATATGCTGGTTTACACACAAACACTTGTTCTCGTCTTTAAATATTTATCAATTAACAAATGCCACGCAAAATGAAGGACATTTTTACAGCCATGGATACAACCATGGCATTGTTATGAAATTTGGCCAGGTATTCTCTTTCTAAACTAATCCAGCCCGAGAATGATGATCGTGCAGGGAGTGTTGCGTTTGAATGAGGGACAATTATAGGGACACCTGGCACCTTTAACCCTTTACCCAACAGAACGGCCCTGTGCCAATGCATTCTCTTATATATGCGAGTCGACCGTAGGTCGCCTCGCATATATAAGAGAATGCATTGGCTTAACACATTAAAAATTATAAAATTGTTAAAGAATGTAAGAAAAAATGGTAAAAAGTGTTAAAAAAAAGATTTTTTTTAGGCCAATGCATTCTCTTATATATGCGAGGCGACCTATGGTCGACTCGCATATATAAGAGAATGCATTGGCACAGGGCATAACTATAACCATCACAATGTGGTCAATGAGCCGGTTCCAATGATATCCGTATGTGTATGGTTTTATTGAGACAAACCCAAGATATTTTAGGCTGTTGCAGCTTTATTTGGCCGGTTTTGGCCGGTTTGTTGGGTAAAGGGTTAAAATCTGTCGGTACGAAGTTTAGAGCAGAAGAGCGCAACACGACATAGCAGGTTCATCTCTACCAAAGCTAACGACATGAGAAGTTTTGTTTTTCTCATGTAACTTCGCTACTGAAATGTGATTTCAAATACTTGTATGATGGATTATTGCGAGATAATTTCATGCCATTTACAGGCGAATTTCGGTAGTATCTCTATAGGTGATACCACATGTATAGTTTACTTCTCACGTAGTTAGCTGTGGTTTCAATTAATTTTATCAGTATATTTCCGTTCATACATGTAGTCTGCCACCATATGGTGGAGGTACTCATAAGTGAGTCAGCACTTGTCCTCCAATCCCATTGTCTATAAAAATGTATGTATCATTTCCTATGAGTTATTGAATTTAGACAAATAAATATGTTTAAACTAAAAAAAACGTATGGTTGGCAACGACGAAATGCCTACAATATATACCGTGAACATACCCAACATGACGCTATTTCAATAATAACTCAAACCAAATGTTCACCGTTCCCATGGTTATTATGACTGATCATGTGTGAAATCTCATGATAATCGGTCCCGTGCATCTTCGGAGAGATATGGACCACATTTATCAGGGAATGTTCAGACGGCTACGATTCAATCGTAAGTGGAAAGTTTTCCGTCGTGGGTACTAACCGATGTTTGTACTGCGCATGCTCACGGCATGATCGCGATTAAAACATTATTATCAATCACTGTTTGATTTTATATACGAAATCGTGGCGTATCCTAGTTTACTTCCACTTGCGATAGAATCCCAGTCATGTGTACGTAAAACCGTAGATAGAAAGATCGCAGGGTAGTCAATCACGTTGTTGACCTTGGCTTACGAACAACACAACGATATCCTCATCTGCGACGACATCGCAATCGTGTGAACAAACTATCCACAATTTTGTCCTGCACGATTGCTCCACTTACGATTGATTCGTGGTCGTCTGAACGTTCACTGAGGTGACTTACTTGTGTAGGAGTTTACATAAATAAAAACAGCAGGAATGTGGATGCCGAGTCAAGGGATGTGCATGCCATTAATCTGGAGTGGTGTTCGTGCATGTAAATGTATGTAGGATATTTTATGATATCATGGATACGCACCCGTTATTGTATGCTCTTATATAAATGTAAGCGACATCTGATGAAGTCCATGGTCGGAATGTGATGCATGCGTATTGTTCTATTGATTGCATGGCTGCGAGAAATAGATCCCTCTGGTTCTGATCTGCAAAACATAAAGATTCGTGGTTATGAAAGGATAAATATAGTTTTGGTTCGGATATCCCTATCGACCCAATTTTGAATATCATACCCTTAAGTTTTGTTCATGGTTTATTATCTATCTATCTTCTGATCTTATCACATTAACATCTCTCCAAATGAATAATATACCATTCCGATGAACACTTTTTAATTGACTGGGAGAATCCATTTGGTATAAAAAGAGTTAAATCACAGTTATGTTATCTGTCGTCTGCTTTTTTCACGTTATTTCCCTCCAAATCAATAATAGACCATTCCGGTTTACACTTTTTTACTGACTAGAATAATCCATTTAGTATAGAAATGATTAATATATTTTCAAATTTTACAGTACTAGCAATATAACTTTTTACTAAAATTTTCAATACTCAAAAATAGCGCAGCTCTGTCAACATGTTCGATAGAGTCCTTACGGAGGGGCGTTGCTTTCGGTCTGGAACTTATATATGAACTATCCTGGGAAATCATGCAAACTCCTGGTATGGGACTGACATATGTCCCGGTGCCTATGTGGTGTTTGCAATTTTGAAATGCCTCTTATTTGCACTTTTGTTAGTATTGTCAGCGGATACGTCATCTCAAGACGTTGCCATATTTATTTGTGAATACATAGCCACGAAGTGTCAATATTAACGAACAAATCACTATAATATGTAGAAACCACGTGACCGGGTAAGTGAATGACAGATTGCAACCCACAAATGTGAGCTTTTCGGGATTTGAACCAACTTCGCGATAGCTGGATGGCTTGGTACGTCCTATATATGCACATATATGATTGAGATACACGATAAACCACTCAAAAGACACCGGAAAGCAACACCATCTGATGAGTTAATAAGGTAATAAGGTAATCCCAGTGAGAGTATATATATAGTGCGACGCTATCATATTTGGAAACCGGACAATGATCTGACTTAGCTAATAACTGGTCGATATAGTATACGGCACTATCCCACCCGGCCATCGGAATGTCTCTGTCCTGGCGTCACGTATGGTTATCCTGACAATGATCTGACTTACCGAATAACTGGTCGATATAGTACGGTACTATCCCACCCGGCCATCGGAATGTCTCTGTCCTGGCGTCACGTATGGTTATCCTGACAATGAACTGACTTACCGAATAACTGGTCGATATAGTACGGTACTATCCCACCCGGCCATCGGAATGTCTCTGTCCTGGCGTCACGTATGGTTATCCTGATAATGATCTGACTTACCGAATAACTGGTCGATATAGTACGGCACTATCCCACCCGGCCATCGGAATGTATCTGCTGTCCTAGCATCACGTATGAGTCTCCTACCATTCCCAACAGTTTCGCTGAAGCAAAACGAATTAAAGTAACGTAATGTCACATATTTCATTTAGGAGATACACGTACTCTGTCGAGTACACTGTTGCGTTAGTTATTCGGGGATTCGATACTAGTTTTCATGCTCGAATCCACGAGTATCAAATTAAACAGGGTACATTTATTTCCATTTTAATTCGGACCACAACCAAAATTGAAAGACGTACACTGCACGGAATGCCCTGTTATCGGCATTACGTGTCATTAAGTGAGATATCCTTTTTTCTGTTATCAGCTCGTCCCATGTGTTTACTCGGAACAGCGCCGGAACAACTTCCTTACAACGGTATATATAATAAGCACATGAGAGCGGAGAACCGAATACTAAATTTAGCAGCTCTCGGCCATTCAGAATGCGTGTTTCAGAGATTCAACTCGAATTATAATTCAGTATATTCCTGGCTCCTTGCTACTTATTAACACTACATAGTCCAGGAGATATTGGTAGACCTCTGCACCCCCCCCCCCCCCAGCACTCAACTTCACCCCACTAATTTTCTTTCCTAATGTCTCCTCTAATTTTTTTCGGCTGTTAAGAAGAAAAAAAAGTGGCCGCAGAGACTCCAGACAAGATGGCGTCCATTTTTGTTACATGCACCAGGTCTCTTTGATCGCCGTTATAGTAACGATGATGTCGCATGCGGTCTTGTTTTCACTTCGATTCGTTGTGGTAATATACAACCCTTACAAATTAGCCAAAAATCCGACACAAAAATCCAATATGGCGACCAAGATGGCCGCCGAAATGTGAAAATTTGCTATTTTTTCTGACTTTTCACCACCTTTCGTTTGTCTTGACGCGATTTTATCAATTTATCCTCTAGAAGAATCATTGTCGAATCGAATACACGGGGACCATAATATATATTCCCTGCCTGACATTTTAGTCAGATATCACGTTTTCCCAAATGCCGGTCTAATCCGGTCAAAGCCAAAACGACGCAAATAACGCAATGTATGTTTCGAATCAATGAGTGTTATTGCTATTATTACTCCAGCCATGATTATATATGTGCAGTAGATACCCGGGTTAGGATTCCTCTTTTACCTGAGTTGTGGAATATTCACTCAAATCCAAGATGGCGGCCAAAATGGCCACCAGAAATAGAAAAATCGCTGATTTTAACATCAGTGAGAGTTATTGTCACGACGATTCCACACCTGCTTATTATTGTGAGTTGGGAACACTGAGTCGAAGAACTGTCCTTATATTGCATCCAAATAAAAGTCTCCCAAATCCAAAATGGCGCCCACAATGCGGACAGATTTAGAAAAATCACCGAAAATCCCTCATATTCACATCATTGGGCATTATTGTCGAGACAACTCCACCCATGCTTACAGCTGAGTTGGAAATACTGTGGTGAAGTCATTACCTTACATCCCATTCAAGAAATGGTTTTTCAAATATAAGATGGCGGCCAAAATGGCGACCGATATTTGAAAACACGCCTATACATTCCTTTACTTTCTTACGATGGGCGTTATTTTTTCGTGAAAATTCTACCCACCGTTACATGTTGATATGGAATATTGATATGAAGTATTCATTTTAGTTTGGCAATTGATACTCAAGGTCAAGATGGAAGCTAAACTGGAGGCCATAAATTGAAAAGAAATCGATTTTTCACATACAAATTTCAACTTTTTGTCATAATATCGACATTGCTCGTATCGTTCTGGAAGTACGAAAACCCACAATTAATATGTGGCATTTCGAAATCCATTCGACACTTCTCTCCGATAATGGCCGTAACCGTAGGTGCGCCGAATAGCCATATTAGAACAATTACCTGATAACATATTCTGATTTGCCACGTCCTTAATGATCTGGACCAGTTTCCATTTCTTTGCCTGATAAATCTAGGTCGCTCACACCGACAAAGTATTCAACACTTCCTGGGAGAAGGGTCCCTCTAATCATAACGTTTCAAACAATACATTTTCCGGTGTCTAGCTTAAGATTTTAAATAATGGCTACATGTGGGATTTGTTCGTCATCTTAAACTTGAAAGGCATATGGTCGATAAGTATACAAGCTTACAGAAGGTCATCTGTATGTATGTCTTTCTCATATCTCATGGGGATAACGACATGTACACCTGACGAACTTCCCAGTTAACTGGTCACTTCTCAATAGATTGTTCAACTCACACACTTAGCGAACGTATTGGCATACGTGGACAACTTCGGCAGTGTTTCAAAGGTAGCTAGCTTTCTCATTCCCTTGGACAGATGCCTATCTGCTAAGGAGAAGACCATAATGTACCGACTACCCACACTTCTTGACCATGATCCTAAGCAAACTATGTCACGTCCCGCAGTCGTCTCGTCGAATAGCACGCAGCAGAGAAGAACAATACTCGCGGTGCTAGTTTATGGAAAGGCGCCATGACAGTGGGAATGAAATGGGCCACGGTATACACCTCTACACTAGGTGCATGTTTCAGATATAGAATGTCATGCGTGTTGGTGTTTTTGGTGTGGTAAGATTGATTTCCACATCCGTTTCAAGGTCGTTCTGAATCAACTTGACCAGACGTCTAATTTTGTCTGGATAATACTATCCTAGCCTCCCAAGAACAGTCGGATGGGCTAAAGGATAATGTCTTTATGGAATGAATGTAAGCGTTGTTGTTATCCTCTATCATGGTTAGTGTCAGTATGTGGGCGGTATTATTCAAGAAAATGTCAGGAACCGTTGTGCATTTATTTCACTGTGTGTTTAAAGAACAATTTATTGTCTCGACGGCAATGGATGTGGACGTTGGTGAACGTGACCTTTATGATAATATAGCTTTATATAAAATAAAATTAGAATATAGTAGTTAATATTTCTCATGCAGGGCAATGGTTTTGAATGGTGATGTGTTACCAAGAAATCACTCTAGATGTTCTTCGCGTTGAACATTTCACCCATGTATTGATGGCATTGTACTTTCTTGAACCATACCGACCACCACCCAGCGTGAGTATGACATATCAACTATCAAATGCATCGTTTTTTAGACTACATCACAGTCTGGGTGGGGCTTATATAGTAGCAGCCAATGGTACACGCCTGGTTGATTAAGAACGGCTTCCAACCGGATTGGAAGATACAATCTGAGCATACAAGGAAAGCAAAGCCACATGAGTTCATGTCTGAATCTAAAACATACCCAAAGAATGGGCGGTGCAGTCATGGTACAATTTCATTTCCACTATCATGACACATGCCCACAAACTAGCACCGCGTGTATTGTTATCTGCTTGGATCTGTACGGCGAGACAAGATGTGTGGGTATACATGTATTATGCATTTTGGTCTTCTACGCTAGCAGAAAGGCATCCGTCAAATGTTAGGATTTCATCATTCGAAGCCATATACAGAAGTTGTCCGGCTACGTCAGTACGTGAATATATGAATTTATGAACCGTATATTGAGAAGTGGCTGGATGGGAAGATCACCAGATGTACATTTTGTTATCCACATTAGGTAACCAAATATGAACAATATGCAGATAGAGAGGTCCTTCTGGAAGCTAGTATACGCATCGACCGCATAACTTTCTAGTTTATCACGCAAGATGACACTAAGATCCCATATGTAGCATCTGAATTATACCATAAGCTACCACGAATGAAGCTCGCCAAGAATAAGGATAATAATTCCCAGCTTTCGAGACAAACACGTGAGCTTGACACCGGCATTATGTGTTGTTTGAAACATTCAGATTAGTGGGACCCTTCTACCAAGAAGTGTAGACAACTGTGTTGGTGTGAGCGAGATAGAGTAATGTGACGAAGAACGGATGCTTGTCCAGATAATACTGAATGTGGAAAATCAGAATAAGCTCAGGTACTATTGTTTTGATTCTTGGAAGTCATAATATGACTATTCGGCGCACCCATATACGGTTACGGACATTATGGGCGTTTAGTGGAGAATGGATTTCGAAATGCCACATCGCCATTATTGTGGGTTTTCATCATTCCAGATCGCGACGACCTATGTTGGAACTAATAGATGGTTTCTGTACCGTTTCGTCCAAGCCATACATATTGATATTATGACAAAAAGTTGAAATTGGTATGTGACAGTTTGGCAGCCATCTTGGCAGCCATATTGACTGCGAGAGTTGGCCAAACTCAAATGAATACTTCATATCAATGTTCCATATTAACATGTCATTGTGCGTCGAATTCGCGTAACAATAACGCCCATAGTAAGAAAGTAAAGGAATGTAAGCTTGTTTTCAAATTTCGGACGTCATTTTGGCTGCCATCTTCGATTTGGAAAACAATTTCCTTCATCAGATGCAAGGTAATTACTTCACCTCAGTATTTCCAACTCAACTGTCAGAATGTGTGGAGTTTTCTCGACAATAATGCCCAATGATGTGAAAATGAGGGATTTTCGGTGATTTAAAAAAAAAATCCGCCATTTTTGATTTGGGGGACTTTTATTTGGATGTGATATAAGGACAGTTCTTCGCCTCAGTGTTCCTAACTCACAATAGTAATCAGGTGTTGAGTTGTCGTGACACTATCACTCACTGATGTTAATATTAACGATTTTTGGCGATTTTTCTATTTCTGGTGACCATTATGGCCGCCATCTTGTATTTGGGTAAATATTCCTCAACCCAGGTATAAGAGGAATCCTAGCTCGAGTATCTCATGCACACATATACGCATGGGTTTTGTTATGATAGCAATGACATTCATTGATTCGAAACAGACATTGCGTTATTAGCGTCGATTTGGCTTTGTCCGAATTATACCGGCATTTGGGAAAACGTGATATCTGACAAATATATCCAGCAAGCAATGTATAGTATGGTCCCCCACTGTTCGCCAATGACTTTTCTAGACGATAAATGTATAAAATCGCGTCAAGCTGCCAACAATTTCCCACAGAGACAAACGAAAGGTGGTGAAAGTCCGAAAAATAGCAAATTTCCAGTTTACCTTTGCCATTCATATCATGTTAATAAGTATGTATCCGTTGTGTTTACCTTTGCCATTCATATCATGTTAATAAGTATGTATCCGTTGTGTTTACCTTTGCCATTCATATCATGTTAATAAGTATGTATCCGTTGTGATATAAGGACAGTTCTTCGCCTCAGTGTTCCTAACTCACAATAGTAATCAGGTGTTGAGTTGTCGTGACACTATCACTCACTGATGTTAATATTAACGATTTTTGGCGATTTTTCTATTTCTGGTGACCATTATGGCCGCCATCTTGTATTTGGGTAAATATTCCTCAACCCAGGTATAAGAGGAATCCTAGCTCGAGTATCTCATGCACACATATACGCATGGGTTTTGTTATGATAGCAATGACATTCATTGATTCGAAACAGACATTGCGTTATTAGCGTCGATTTGGCTTTGTCCGAATTATACCGGCATTTGGGAAAACGTGATATCTGACAAATATATCCAGCAAGCAATGTATAGTATGGTCCCCCACTGTTCGCCAATGACTTTTCTAGACGATAAATGTATAAAATCGCGTCAAGCTGCCAACAATTTCCCACAGAGACAAACGAAAGGTGGTGAAAGTCCGAAAAATAGCAAATTTTCATTTCGGCGGCCATCTTGGCGGCCATATTGGATTTTTGTGACGGATTTTTGGCTAATTTGTAAGGGTTGTATATTACCATAACGAATCAAACGGAAAACAAGACCGCGTGCGACATCATCGTTACTAATCAAAGAGACCTGGTGCATATTTAAAAAATGGCCGCCATGATGGACGCCATCTTGTCTGGAGTCTCTGCGGCTCTTGTTAACAACCGAATCAAATTAGAGGAGACATTAAGAAAGAAAATTAGTGGGGTAAAGTTGAGTCCTGGGGGGGGGGGGTGCAGATGTCTACCAATATCTCCTAGACTAACATGCGTATGTATCCGTTGTGTTAACCTTTGCCATTCATATCATGTTAATAAGTATGTATCCGTTGTGTTTACCTTTGCCATTCATATCATGTTAATAAGTATGTATCCGTTGTGTTTACCTTTGCCATTCATATCATGTTAATAAGTATGTATCCGTTGTGTTTACCTTTGCCATTCATATCATGTTAATAAGTATGTATCCGTTGTGTTTACCTTTGCCATTCATATCATGTTAATAAGTATGTATCCGTTGTGTTTACCTTTGCCATTCATATCATGTTAATAAGTATGTATCCGTTGTGTTTACCTTTGCCATTCATATCATGTTAATAAGTATGTATCCGTTGTGTTTACCTTTGCCATTCATATCATGTTAATAAGTATGTATCCGTTGTGTTTACCTTTGCCATTCATATCATGTTAATAAGTATGTATCCGTTGTGTTTACCTTTGCCATTCATATCATGTTAATAAGTATGTATCCGTTGTGTTTACCTTTGCTATTCATATCATGTTAATAAGTATGTATCCGTTGTGTTTACCTTTGCCATTCATTTCATGTTAATAAGTATGTATCCGTTGTGTTTACCTTTGCTATTCATATCATGTTAATAAGTATGTATCCGTTGTGTTTACCTTTGCCATTCATTTCATGTTAATAAGTATGTATCCGTTGTGTTTACCTTTGCTATTCATATCATGTTAATAAGTATGTATCCGTTGTGTTTACCTTTGCCATTCATCTCATGTTAATAAGTATGTATCCGTTGTGTTTACCTTTGCCATTCATATCATGTTAATAAGTATGTATCCGTTGTGTTTACCTTTGCTATTCATATCATGTTAATAAGTATGTATCCGTTGTGTTTACCTTTGCTATTCATATCATGTTAATAAGTATGTATCCGTTGTGTTTACCTTTGCCATTCATATCATGTTAATAAGTATGTATCCGTTGTGTTTACCTTTGCCATTCATATCATGTTAATACGTATGTATCCGTTGTGTTTACCTTTGCCATTCATATCATGTTAATAAGTATGTATCCGTTGTGTTTACCTTTGCCATTCATATCATGTTAATAAGTATGTATCCGTTGTGTTTACCTTTGCCATTCATATCATGTTAATAAGTATGTATCCGTTGTGTTTACCTTTGCCATTCATATCATGTTAATAAGTATGTATCCGTTGTGTTTACCTTTGCCATTCATATCATGTTAATAAGTATGTATCCGTTGTGTTTACCTTTGCCATTCATATCATGTTAATAAGTATGTATCCGTTGTGTTTACCTTTGCCATTCATATCATGTTAATAAGTATGTATCCGTTGTGTTTACCTTTGCCATTCATATCATGTTAATAAGTATGTATCCGTTGTGTTTACCTTTGCCATTCATATCATGTTAATAAGTATGTATCCGTTGTGTTTACCTTTGCCATTCATATCATGTTAATAAGTATGTATCCGTTGTGTTTACCTTTGCCATTCATATCATGTTAATAAGTATGTATCCGTTGTGTTTACCTTTGCCATTCAAATCATGTTAATAAGTATGTATCCGTTGTGTTTACCTTTGCCATTCATATCATGTTAATAAGTATGTATCCGTTGTGTTTACCTTTGCCATTCATATCATGTTAATAAGTATGTATCCGTTGTGTTTACCTTTGCCATTCATATCATGTTAATAAGTATGTATCCGTTGTGTTTACCTTTGCCATTCAAATCATGTTAATAAGTATGTATCCGTTGTGTTTACCTTTGCCATTCATATCATGTTAATAAGTATGTATCCGTTGTGTTTACCTTTGCCATTCATATCATGTTAATAAGTATGTATCCGTTGTGTTTACCTTTGCCATTCATATCATGTTAATAAGTATGTATCCGTTGTGTTTACCTTTGCCATTCATATCATGTTAATAAGTATGTATCCGTTGTGTTTACCTTTGCCATTCATATCATGTTAATAAGTATGTATCCGTTGTGTTTACCTTTGCCATTCATATCATGTTAATAAGTATGTATCCGTTGTGTTTACCTTTGCCATTCATATCATGTTAATAAGTATGTATCCGTTGTGTTTACCTTTGCCATTCATATCATGTTAATAAGTATGTATCCGTTGTGTTTACCTTTGCCATTCATATCATGTTAATAAGTATGTATCCGTTGTGTTTACCTTTGCCATTCATATCATGTTAATAAGTATGTATCCGTTGTGTTTACCTTTGCCATTCATATCATGTTAATAAGTATGTATCCGTTGTGTTTACCTTTGCCATTCATATCATGTTAATAAGTATGTATCCGTTGTGTTTACCTTTGCCATTCATATCATGTTAATAAGTATGTATCCGTTGTGTTTACCTTTGCCATTCATATCATGTTAATAAGTATGTATCCGTTGTGTTTACCTTTGCCATTCAAATCATGTTAATAAGTATGTATCCGTCGTGTTTACCTTTGCCATTCATATCATGTTAATAAGTATGTATCCGTTGTGTTTACCTTTGCCATTCATTTCATGTTAATAAGTATTTGTATATGCTCTAATGTCCATTAAATTTGGAAAGTTTGACAAATAAGGGGTGTATTCGAATCCGTGTTCTTCTTTGTTCGCGAACGACCGGTTACAACGACCATGCACACAATATAGAACGGGAAAACTGACACGTGGCTAAACGTCATATTCGTGGTTCTAGATTCTTACTCCCCACGATTCGGTATGTAACAAAAATAACGTCGCATATTTAAAACGACTTCCAAATGTAACTTTGTAACCCTTTTTTAACCAGGATGGGTGAAATATTATCATTTTTCTAGTTGCTGTTATTCTCTGATAACCATTTGTAACTATGTAACAAAAAACACGTCGCATTTTTGAAAAGATTTCCAAATATAACTATGTAACAAAAGACACGTCGCATTTTTAAAACGACTTCCAAATATAACTTTGTAACCCTTTTTTAACAAGGATGGGTGAAATATTTTCATTTTTCTAGTTGGAGTTATTCTCTGATAACCATTTGTAACTATGTAACAAAAAACACGTCGCATTTTAAAAACTACTTCCTAATGTAACTATGTAACCCTTTTTTAACAAGGATGGGTGAAATATTTTCATTTTTCTAGTTGGAGTTATTCTCTGATAACCATTTGTAACTATGTAACAAAAAACATATCGCATTTTTTACCTGTAACCTCTGTAACCCGGTTACAAATGATTAACCTTTAATTCGTGCACCAAATCTGGACATATCTATGAGAATCAGAGCAGCAAACTTGACGTGTGGTCACGTGCCAGTTTCCACGTTATATATTTAGTATATGGCCTATGTAAGCTGTCGTTCGTGAACACACAGGAACACGGATTAGGGTACACACAGTGTGTCAATTCTGACCGTCCTTTTTTCAATATTATGCTATTTTCGGGCACCAGATGTAAATATGAAGCAGGTAACGATTAGCAATATCATATAATGTTCATTTTATTTATGCATAGTTTTTTTAATTAACAAAATTTGCATTTATTTCTCTTATTTAAAGTTCCGTATAGTGATGCTATTGATTTATTTATCCCCATGTGAGATAATGTTTATCCCCGTGATTACTAACACCATAAAGGATGTCAGTGTATAGCATGTCACTTCGGTGGCTATTTATATATTCCAAAAAAAAAACAGTAACTAAGCGATATAGGCTATAACATTGTATACCACCGAGAGATACATGTAGCCCTATCCTATTATATACCCATTACAAGGCAAGTGGCATATTCAATTAAAACATTACACCAACCTGGTATCATCTGACAAAATGTCCAGCTCAAGTCTGTTCGCGGGTCTGAAATCATAATAATAACAAATATCAATTGATTCCCAATTTATGTCGATACAATCCACTATATATGTAATTATCAGTTATGTAAATCCATCATGCTTTGGTTCACTGTATCAATCTATGAGCATACATGGTTGGCTAATACCTCATGTTGAAAGAGTTTTTAGAATATATTCATAACACAATAATAGGATGCTATAGCATGCAACCACCTATATATGAACTCAAATAACACAAACAATATTCAAAATATTATCAGAACATCCCCCATTTCAGCAATACAAATATACCAATCATGCCACAGGGGCCTCCAAGCCAGCCAAACATTATTAATGCATGTAAATCAGTTGATTGGAGCAAGTAATTACAGGCTCAACACCACACAAGATTAAAATAAGTGTTCCAGGACTGAAAAATCAGCCAATACGCCAAGGATTTGATAGCAAACAATATGTAATCGGGGTTCCCGATTGGATGACTAGTGGCATCTAATCGTGAGCACGGGTGGCACGTGATGTTCGATTGAATATCAGAATGTTGGATATCATATATTCCCATATCCCATAATATGTCAAATATAGCGAATTATCGAAATATGAAATACAAAGAAAAAGCGAAATAGGAAAATACAGCGAAATAGCGGAATAAAAAATGCAGCGAAATGGCGAAATATAGAAATAGGAAATTATTTTTATTAACTAAATAACGGAGATATTTGAAGAAGTGTTTTTGACGAAATAACGTAAATATTTGAAGAAGTGTTTTAAAGAGCGTAACCCAAACCTCCCCCAAGCCCACCCACCCTATAGAAGAATTTTACTTATATTTCACCAGAGTTGATCTATTGTGGTGTTGCAATTTCTCATACAAATCGCCGTTATTTCGTAAAGGTACATTCTTTATAGAGTTATTACCCTTCAGATTAAATATGATAGTCAATCGAAACCACGCGTGCCTCCCGTGGTCGCGATTGTATGCCAATAGCCAATAGCCATCATATCGTGAACCCCGATATGTTATCTTTTGGTAGTCAAGCGTGTGGAAAAATAGTGCTAATATGCAGAAAAAAAGGGAAACAGATTGAAATCGATATACATAGAGAATCTGCAACGAGTTTCAAGTTTATAGCGACATTTACAAAACGAGTTTTGTATATTTTGCTATAAACTAGGGACGACTTATATTTAGATTATATTTAAATGTATCATATTACTTGATCCGAAACCGTCATTAAGACAGTGCATGTTGGGGACATGCATCTAGCTGAATATATGTAGGAGGTCAGTACTTACTGTGGTTTGCCACGACTCGCCTTTTGAAGTTTCTCATCCACGGTAATGGTGACTGTCTAAAAGTAACAACACTATACAATGTGTAATATACCATGTACACTATATCACGGTGGGGAATCACGTGGTTTCGAGTTGATGAGTATCACGGATTCAAAATGGCTGAGGCGATCTAAAACGCGACCAGACGCGAGGAAAAAAGGTAATAAACTAAGATACGACATATACCATATTATTTTTGGCAGCTACGAGCAGATGCTATACTATTTTTCAAACAAGCTGGTACCTCATTTATGTCCAAATTCATATTCGTTTGCTCTAATATTCTGACCAAAATTGTCAGTCGACGGATTCTCCAACGTGTATTGGCTGGTATATACCACGCACATCCGACTGGCAACTTTGGTCAGAATGTTATAGAAAACCACTAAGTATTTCAGAACAAATAAAGTGTCAACTTGTTTCAAAAATAAGTTAGCATATGCTCATGTCAGTTCCTCATATATTATGTTTTTGTGAGTTTGCACATTTTGAATGCGTGGTACTCACCACCAACCTTGAAACCACGTGATTCCCCGCCGTGTATATATACCATGCACACCATACCACGCACAATATACCATGTACAATATACCGTCCACAATGTAGCATATACAAATCTAAAGCTTTCTCCACATGACTGCGATAATGTACATGCAAATGGGAATCAACAAAAGTTTTCCAAGATAATGACACGAAATTGCACACATTGCACGTGCTTCGCGCTGTGTACATGCAACCTTCATGAACGAGTTCACTTTGTGCTATTGCTTCCACATGACATCAAGTAACTGACTCCATTATCGGCGTTTTCTTTCATGTACTTAATGACGGCCAAATACAATGGGGAATTAAAACAAAAACACTATGTGATAATCCTTTGTATCCGGTCGCAATGTTATCGACACCTTTAATGTGACTGAGTCAAGTTACTGTAAACGGATATGTATATCGTTATATTTATTTTTGCCAGCTTTAAATATGATGCCTGAGGGTGTACTTTCGACAAAAGAGAGATTATAGATTAATTACGACATGCACACCTCCGGTCGGCTTCAAGTTATTTCACCAAGGTGAGAGCTATTAGCATTGTTTCGATATTAGATAGTCTATTCTATATTGAAGTTATAATGGCGTTTGTTACACACTTTGATTCAACGTAAGCTTCGATCTTTGTAGGTTATCGGAAATGACCAAAAATCACTTTTTTTCTTTTCAAAGTTGCTCTATTTGGATATCATTGGAACCGGCTCCTTGACCACATTGTGATAGTTACAGTTATGCCATGTGCCAATGCATTATCTTATATATGCGAGTCGACCATAGGTCGCCTCGCATATATAAGAGAATGCATTGGCCTAAAAAAAAACTTTTTTTTTAACACTTTTTACCATTTTTTCTTACATTATTTAACAATTTTATAATTTTTAATGTGTTAAGCCAATGCATTCTCTTATATATGCGAGGCGACCTATGGTCGACTCGCATATATAAGAGAATGCATTGGCACAGGGCCGTTCTGTTGGGTAAAGGGTTAACGGGTTTTAATAGAACAATGGGGAGTGCCACATTTCATAGTTACTTTGTTATCAAACGACAGTCACGTTCAGATGATGCTTCTATACACACCCAGCCATCTTGGAAATCTCGGAAAGAAGCCATATTGTCGTGTTACCGTCATCCGTGCAGCGTTTTAAAAAACACATAAATGCACCACCGGTGAGCTCATTTATTTCGATAATACACGGACTACATTATCATTCATTGAAACAAATTAGGTAAGCCTGTGATAATTTTATTTCAAAACATATATAACTATGATTAACAGTAACACGAAGTTCTCGTGTATACACAATGTAATGGAGTATGTCCGGATCTGAAACTTTTGGCGACAGCTCCGAGTCTACACTCTATTTTTTTTTAAACATATACGGATCGATGTTGTTAACGTGTTATCTTTTTGATAAATATAGTAGGTTTATCTACCGTATCGCACCATATAGTAGGTTTATCTAACGTTTCGATGTATTTCTTGTTACAACTGTTGTTCATTATTATTAATAGCGTTGACAAATATTACAATTAAATCCGTCGAAGCCATAACGAGAGGTTTTAGAAGTAGCTTTCTAATTAATCCTATTAACTCAGCGCTTGCTTGTGAATGTCCATACATCCAACATGGCGGCGCGTCTAGTATTCAATCACGTGATTAAGAACGCTCTATACTTAGTATTTTGATTGAGACATTTATCCCAATCGGTAAATGTTCTCGACCTGTTCATACCAACATGTGCAATACATTGTCATTTAAAATATGATTAGTTGTGATACAATACACCAATGACAGTATATCATAGATGCGTTCAAACACGCTTGGCCAGAGTTATTTTTTTAATCTCTGGCTAACCGTACCAAACGATCTACTGCTTTCCCTCTCGCGACTCAATGCGACTCGGCGAATCACAACACTCGGCAGTGGCGACTAAATGCAACTCGGCGAATCACAACACTCGATCGTGGGCACTCAGTGCGACTCGCCAAATCACAATAATCGAAAGTGGCGACCAAATGCGACTCGACGAATCACATCACTCGACAGAGGCGACCCAACGCGACTCGCCAAAATGACAACACTCGACAGTGGCGACTAAATGCGAATCACATCACTCGACAGAGGCGACCCAACGTGACTCGCCAAATCCCAACACTCGACAGTGGCGACTCAATGCGACTCGGCGAATGCATGTTTCCTTTAAAGATGCTACACGAATGTCTGATCAACAAACTATACGTTTTGAATACAAAACAAATAATTAGTCGGACCCATGATATTATATTGTTATTGCCATATTGTATAATCTACTTTCAAAAGATGACGTTTTAAGACGTTTTGAATTCGTGCCAGTGTATTTGTTTCATTTTCTTAATTATTCCTGGTGGGCGGAAAGTTGATATTTTGAATTAACATAACTCAGTTGCATACCTTAGCGAATAAGAGGATAATTATCCAGAAAACTTTCATTTCTGAAATAAAGCCGACACATATACACCCTTCGTGAATATATTTTGTAAGTGAATGGTGAATGAAGGAAACGTATGATATTTATAGTGTACATTAATATGAGCACAGGCGACAAGACACATACGCCATGAAAGACAAGTGATTGTGCCTTGGGCTATATCTAATAAACTTACAATCTGATAACAGCAAACGCGTTGGAAATCCTATTGAAGTCCTGCAAAAATACTCCACCCGGTTAACCCTTTGCCCAACAAACCGGCCAAAAACGGCCAAATAAAGCTGCAACAGCCTAAATTATCTTGGGTATGTCTCAATAAAACCATACAAATATGGATATCATTGGAACCAGCTCATTGACCACATTGTGATGGTTACAGTTATGCCCTGTGCCAATGCATTCTCTTATAAATGCGAGTCGACCATAGGTCGCCTCGCATATATAAGAGAATGCATTGGCCTAAAAACACTTTTTACCATTTTTTCTTACATTCTTTAACAATTTTATAATTTTTAATCTGTTAAGCCAATGCATTCTCTTATATATGCGAGGCGACCTATGGTCGACTCGCATATATAAGAGAATGCATTTGCACAGGGCCGTTCTGTTGGGTAAAGGGTTAATTGATCCTGCTAATTTGCAATGATGCTGATCGGTTCTTCTGATGCTGGTGAGGCAAACTGATGCTGTTAAAATTGTACCATTATATTATCTAAAATCGTCGTTTACATTGCCTTCGGATAATCTGAACTAAACAGATAGTTGAATAATGATACTAACCAAGACGGCTATATTCGAGTCGCTTTGCAAACTGGTCAGCCTCGATCAAAATATATAAACATATATATGTAGTGTATGACTGTTTGATACATACTCTGATGTGTTTATGAAATCGCTGACTGGTGCGTTAGTACCCATGAAGATATTTCGGTGAGTACACTACTTTGCAAAGTTATGAATTAACATTAACATTATTTGTCAGTGTGGCTTAACATTAACTTTAAAACGAAAGTTGATGCATTACCCTACAATTACTTATGCTACCTAATTATGTTCTAACTTTATGCGCGACGAATTGATAACGACAAAAAGACCACAAAAATGTAACCAACATTGTTATTTCATTTAATTCGTCTATAGCAATGACGCCAGTATCTGCCAATAGGAATATGGAATTTATGAAGATAACTACGAAGGGTAAGGGTCCATACACTGGCAAGTTTACACGTCATTTTGTGCAGGCATTTTCTCATAGAAAACCCTATGCCCTGTGCCAATGCATTCTCTTATATATGCGAGTCGACCATAGGTCGCCTCGCATATATAAGAGAATGCATTGGCCCAAAACAATTATTTTTTAACACTTTTTACCATTTTTTTCTTACATTCTTTAACAATTTTATAATTTTTTCTTACATTTTTTTTACATTTTTTATAATATTTTTTTACATTTTTTGACAATTTTATCATTTTTAATATGTGTTAAGCCAATGCATTCTCTTATATATGCGAGGCGACCTATGGTCGACTCGCATATATAAGAGAATGCATTGGCACAGTGCCGTTATGTTGGGTAAAGGGTTAAGTTGTCCTGCTAATTGTCAATGATGCTGATAGGTTCTTCTGATGCTGCTGAGGCAAAATGATGCTGTTAAAAATGTACCATTATTTTTATCTAAAATATTGCTGTTCATATAATATGCTTATTTTAACAAGGCTAACGACATCATGAAGTAACATTTCGGTAGATCCACATGTAACGGTGCGACTGTAACACATCGCCTTAAAATACCAGTATGATTGTTTCTGACACATTGTTGCTTTCTATACCCAAATGCCTGCACATTATTGCTTGGTAAATTTGCGAGTGTATGAACGTACCCTAAGATTAGCTGCATGTATTCCCGTATGAACATAGGACAGAAGGTTCCGCATCAATGTAATGACATGCGTCAAGTAACATCACAAACACCGCGATGTACCATGCGGTTACATATACCTTCATATGCATTATGGGTGTCTTAACTTAATTCCGGATGCATATTCGTCACATAGCCTTTGTATTGTTTCAATAAAACATTTTATGCGCTTTTGATTTGCCAAATATTGTCAGCGAACCGAGTGTGCTATCTCTATAAAGCCATCGTTAATTATTTTACACTCTAAATTGCGTTTGATAAAATTGTACCCAACACGTTGGTGCATACAGCTGCTATATTATAGCACCACGCGAACGTTGGGTAAATTTTACGCAATGTTGGGCAATGTGTTAACTCAGCGCAGGGTTACAATTTACCCAATATTAATTTCCCTTCTGCGTTGGGCGAATTGTTTTACCCAAACATTTTGGTGAATAATTGCTTAATTATTGGTCAAATCAATTTCCCCACACATCGTCTCGGCTGATAATAAACGCTCTTCATTTATGATCGGTGTTAAAATAATTTATTAGATGAAAGTCAGATCAAAGTCAGATTATATTCCCCTGGTCTGGTGATATATATATACACATGTTCCTA
Source organism: Siphonodentalium dalli (assembly GCA_032622095.1). Taxonomy (NCBI): domain Eukaryota; kingdom Metazoa; phylum Mollusca; class Scaphopoda; order Gadilida; family Siphonodentaliidae; genus Siphonodentalium; species Siphonodentalium dalli. Next base: position 26,584,163 of record CP136067.1, read on the forward strand.
CATATCATCTAAGCCTAAGCATACAAATAATCGCCAAATGCATAATGAATATAATATTGGATAAATTGTAACCCTGCGTTGAGTAAAAACATTGCCCAAAATTGGGCAAAATTTACCCAACGTTCACGTGGTGCTATATGCACCGTTGTGTTGGGTTAAATTTTGCACATGCAAAGCGATTTAGAGTGTAGTTTGCGGCTCATCTGAAAACTCAAAAATCAACAGAGTAGAAAAAACATTAAATCTGCAATCATCACTTATTTTAATTCCTAAAAATCTAATTGGACCTACAGCAAACGGAAACAAAATAATAGCAACCACAACGCGCCGCAGGCGCGTTGTTGCTTTTCAAGTTTAGGCGTGAATGACGTCATTAATTTTTACAATACCATGAAACAGCATTTCGACGCGATGAAAATCCGGACAAGAAAAATGGGTTTAAAATCACGTGACTTCCGCTTCGCTTTCGCATAGCATCATGGGAACAATAATATCCCAAAAAGAAACGGTGACACAGAATCGGAAGTGGACCAACGGGATGGTTATAAAATTAACAACTTTAGTTTTTCTGAACAATTCCTACGTGATTTTGGCCTATAGATTAGTTTCGTTTGACCAATTTCGTTGGTTAGCTGAATAAAATCAGCGAAGACGTCATGACATGGTCCATGACGTCATTTGCGTCATTTGGTGTTGTGGGCTAGAATCCAGAAAAAATTGGTCTCCGCGGGAAACACTGATTTCACATCAGTATACTAGACTTGGTTGCATTTATAACCGTTTTCGCAAAAGATATATGCGAAAATAGCACAAGCAAACGTGCCTGCTTCAGAATCAAATTACCACAGTTGAATAGCCTAGGATGTACCCTTTCCAACAATGTATAGCACGACATCGTGTGTTGCGCCGATGTTTACTTATGATGTTTTGTAATAACGATCCCGCCTTAGCTGCGTGTAATTTTCCTCCGGACAAATTGCTTAGCGAAAAATCCCCCTAATAGGCGGACAACATATTCAATAAGTTCCCGTCTCGCAACGATTTGGCCTCACAGACATATCAGCGGCTTATCAATTCCTTCGAGATAAATGATTGAACCAATCTACCCTAACAAGGGGGATTTTTTCACGGTTGTATGTCGCGCGAATAGTATTGGCTGGCTGCCAGGTATTCACACCCAACATCGGAACGCGGCTTATTATTTGAAATCATTTGTGAGCAGTGGTGGCGGCGAGGAAGTCAAATTATATGTCCATCATAACATGGGTCGCCTTCGTTGTAGAAGACGGAATTAAGCCTCAACCAAATTTGTTGTCAAGTTGATGTGGGGGGCTTATATGACCTTGACCTTGGCCATAAAACGACCTTGACCTCTGTTGAAAGACATCTCACTTAAATGGCCATTTTGCTAGATATGTGTTGCGATGTACGCGCTCATGTCAATATTCAGAGGCCTTTTATAGCTATCCTTTAGAAATATACCGGTATCGAGGCTCCTACATACTCGAGTCTGTATCTGACGAACAGAAACATGGGAGTACGATATCAATTTAAACTTGACCTCCATAAAGAATCTATCATATATTTGAGGAAAGTTTGTGGTCTGTGCGTGTGGGTGTGTGTGTATGTATGTGTGTGTGTGTTTCCGCGATGGAATCGACTAACCGATTTTGACGAAACTTGGTACGGGTATATAGTTTGACCTGAGGACTAACATGGGTATATCCGTTTGCCCGTCCGGCGTGACCTTGACCTTCAAATGACCTTGAACTCAAGTTCTCCGCTGAGCCGATTTTCACCAAATTTGGTATGTGGGGGTGTTTCAGGCGCTGAGCAATTTCGTCACACCCGGATGCCAGTGCGGCGTGAACTTGAGATTTTAAATGACATTGAACTGTATCTGGGTATCCACTGGGGCGATTTCCACCATTTTTTGGGGGTGTTGGTGTAGATGGGGATGCCAACAACAAATTTCGTCTCACCCACATGCCCGTCAGACAGGTACCCAGCTAAACCCTAATGTATAGTTTGTGACTTTTGTCTGTTAGCTATGGCCGGGAAAACTTCCGGACGGATTTCGACGAAACTTGATACCTAAGTGTACGTTTGTCCGGGAAGTGTTTTGGACGGGTCAAAGTGTGATGCTTGATCTTCAAAATGGTCGATTCAAGATCAAATCGGGTAATAGTGGCGGATTTCGACGATATTCGATAGCTAGGGATACTTTTGTCCGGGCAGTGTTTTGGACGGCTTAACTCGTAACCCCGACCTGACATTGACATTCAAAACGGTAAATTCAAGGTCAAATCTGGTCAAATTTCGCATAACTAGATCCGACGAAGCACCGCGTGTGGTTGCCCCGTTACGTGTCACGTACGATCATATTAATACTATTTACCGGGCCAGACTGTCGATTACAATATATTTATAATTGACTGCAATTGGGCTTAACCTATCAGTAATTACCTCGTATAAGTACACCTATCAAAAGATCCTTTCTTAACACCTGCAGCATAATTTACTAATATATTAATAAACTCATCGAGGACATCCATTCGCGTCTATTAAACTCATTTCACAATTTCGTCTAAAATTGATAAGTATTACATTAAATGTTTGATTGTTTATATTTTTCTACCTGATTGTTTTGATAAAATGAAAAGAAAGTTAAATTTAAAATCTGAACTTGTTTTCCTTCACCTACCCTATCTATTGAATTGATGTGAATCACTCATCTAGCGTGCTCGAATGGGAATGCACTATATTGTGTACTGTTATTATCAGCACGCAACGTTACTTTTAGAATGTTATGGATTATACGCAGCATCTTTATTTGGCAGAACCATTGCCTTTCGTTTATCTACGAAAATTCGTCGTGAAATTCATCGTAATCATTTCAATGTCGGAGCTGTGCTGGTGCAGCATTAACTATCATGGGCCAGACCATTATATATGCATGGACCCTCGCACGTATAAGATAATGCACTTGCTTACAAGGTCAATGCAAATGTGACTAGGCTAATTCATTCTCTTATATATGCGAGGCTCCATATGGAAGACTCGCATATACAAGAGAATGCATTGACACAGGGCCGTTCTGTTGGGTAAAAGGTTAAGTTGTCCTGCTAATTTGCAATGATGCTGATCGGTTCTTCTGATGCTGCTGAGGCAAAATGATGCTGTTAAAAATGTACCATTATTTTTATCGAAAAGATTGCTGTTCACATAATATGCTTATTTTAACAAGGCTAACGACATCATGAAGTAACATTTCGGTAGATCCACATGTAACGGTGCGACTGTAACACATCGCCTTAAAATACCAGTATGATTGTTTCTGACACATTGTTGCTTTCTATACCCAAATGCCTGCACATTATTGCTTGGTAAATTTGCGAGTGTATGAACGTACCCTAAGATTAGCTGCATGTATTCCCGTATGAACATAGGACGGAAGGTTCCGCATCAATGTAATGACATGCGTCAAGTAACATCACAAACACCGCGATGTACCATGCGGTTACATATACCTTCATATGCATTATGGGTGTCTTAACTTAATTCCGGATGCATATTCGTCACATAGCCTTTGTATTGTTTCAATAAAACATTTTATGTGCTTTTGATTTGCCAAATATTGTCAGCGAACAGAGTGTGCTATCTCTATAAAGCCATCGTTAATTATTTTACACTCTAAATTGCGTTGGATAAAATTGTACCCAACACGTTGGTGCATACAGCTGCAATATTATAGCACCACGCGAACGTTGGGTAAATTTTACGCAATGTTGGTCAATGTGTTAACTCAGCGCAGAGTTACAATTTACCCAATATTAATTTCCCTTCTGCGTTGGGCGAATTTTTTTACCCAAACATTTTGGTGAATAATTGCTTAATTATTGGTCAAATCAATTTCCCCACACATCGTCTGGGCTGATAATAAACGCTCTTCATTTATGATCGGTGTTAAAATAATTTATTTAGATGAAAGTCAGATCAAAGTCAGATTATATCTGGTGATATATATATACACATGTTCCTACATATCGTCTAAGCCTAAGCATACAAAAAATCGCCAAATGCATAATGAATACAATATTGGATAAATTGTAACCCTGCGTTGAGTAAAAACATTGCCCAGAATTGGGCAAAATTTACCCAACGTTCACGTGGTGCTATATGCACCGTTGTGTTGGGTTAAATTTTGCACATGCAAAGCGATTTAGAGTGTAGTTTGCGGCTCATCTGAAAACTCAAAAATCAACAGAGTAGAAAAAAACATTAAATCTGCAATCATCACTTATTTTAATTCCTAAAAATCTAATTGGACCTACAGCAAACGGAAACAAAATAATAATATTATTTACCGAGCCAGACTGTCGATTACAATATATTTCTAATTGACTGCAATTGGGCTTAACCTATCAGTAATTACCTTGTATAAGTACACCTATCAAAAAATCCTGTCTTAACACATGCAGCATAATTTACTAATATATTAATAAACTCATCGAGGACATCCATTCGCGTCTATTAAACTCATTTCACAATTTCGTCTAAAATTGATAAGTATTACATTAAATGTTTGATTGTTTATATTTTTCTTTCTACCTGATTGTTTTGATAAAATGAAAAGAAAGTTAAATTTAAAATCGAAACATGTTTTCCTTCACCTACCCTATCTTTTGAATTGATGTGAATCACTCATCTAGCGTGATCGAATGGGAATGCACTACATTGTGTACTGTTATTAGCAGCACGCAACGTTACTTTTAGAATGTTATGGATTATACGCAGCACCTTTATTTGGCAGAATCATTGCCTTCCGTTTATCTACGAAAATTCGTCGTGAAATTCATCGTAATCATTTCAATGTCGGAGCTGTGCTGGTGCAGCATTAAATATCATGGGCCAGACCATTATATATGCATGCGAGTCTGCCATGGGGACCCTCGCACGTATAAGATAATGCACTTGCTTACAAGGTCAATGCAAATATTATTAGGCTAATTCATTCTCTTATATATGCGAGGCTCCATATGGAAGACTCGCATATACAAGAGAATGTATTGACACAGGGTTTTCGCAAAACAAAAAGTCAGGAAGCTCCAGTCATGGAAAAAGTCCTCCAGTTTGTGTGCTAGCACTATTAGCAGCGAGCTTCATAACGTTTTGTGGGCTACAGTTTCGCTGCCTAAGCAAAATAGTGACATATGTCTGGTTATAGGGGCAGTGTATATACCCCCTGAAAATACAAATTATGCTAATAATAATTGGCATTCCGATCTGCAATTAGAGATCATTCGATTGCGCGAAATTAACCCAGTCATTCTCCTAATGGGCGATTTTAACGCGCGAACCGCTTTATTAAATGACCATATTGACGATAACAAAATCACTCATGGCAGAGGGGTAAGTATCGTATTAGATGAGTATATGTTTGATGACGATTTCGAATCCGACATCTCCATACCGATGCGAGCAAGCGATGGTACGGGAAAGCCCAACACATATGGATATAGATTAATCGATACATGTAGCTTTACCAATATGTATATTGTAAATGGTCGAGTTGGCAAAGATAAGGGAATTGGAAAACGCACATGTAGAGATGCCAGCTTAGTTGAATATGCAACAGCTTCTAAAGCTGAATTTGTACGTGTGTATGAATTTGAAATACTAGCATTTTCTTGTCTTTACTCAGATGTACACTGCGGTGTCAGCTTGGAATTTAAAGTACCATTAAAGACGGTAACTCCCCCAAATGAATTACACGAAGACGAAGTATGTGGCCAGGTAATGAAACACAAAATTAAGCCTTGGGATGACACAAAAGCGCGTGAGTACATCAGCCGAGTTGAAACGCGTTCATCGGAGCTGGAATCCAAACTTGAAGTGGTTGACAAAGCTCCGACTCAGATTGGTGTTGATAACTTTTCAGAATATCTTGGTAGAATACTTACAGACGAGGCCGCTAACACTTTTGGCTATTACAGCAATAACCATAAACCTCGACATATGAAAACATTGAAATGTAACAAGAAGTGGGTTGACTCAGAGTGTCGTCGTAAGCGCAAGGCATTCAATAGAGCCCGAAAGAAGTACTATGTATGCACATCTTCATAATATATAAATAAATTTAGAAAATCCAGTAAGGCATATAAACGAACTATGGATACAAAACGAGATACGATGCTAGAAAAGTGCAACCAAGAATTGAGGGAAATTCCGAAAAAGTCACCTGATTGTTTCTGGAAAACGTTTAAAAAGTTCACTACTGGTAACAGCAGTGTGCGAGCAACACACGATCCAATTGACCTTGAAAGTTATTCAGCCATTTTAAAACACTGAATGAACATACAGGCAGTGACTCTAATTTATCAGCCTTAATAGAAAGTATGTATGATCTCAACAGTTACGACATTGACCTAAATTCGCCGATTTCAGTACACGAGATTCTAGATGTTGTTAAATCTCTGAAAATTAATAAAGCTGCTGGTGTTGATCAGGTATGTAACCGTTATATTAAGTCCACAATAGATATTCTATTTTTCTATTCTACCTTTTTATTCTCGATTTTTCAATTTAGTACTAGATTCAGGTCTATTTCCAAATGTTTGGGGAACGGGTATGATAATGCCTCTTTACAAGAATAAAGGATGTAGAAACGACCCAAATTCTTACAGAGGCATCACTGTGCTGAGTTGTATTGGCAAACTATTCACCGGTGTTTTGAATCGACGCCTTGGAATTTATGTTGAGAGGAATAAATTGCTTAATGACAACCAGGCGGGGTTCAGAAAGGGTCGTTCAACAATAGACAACATTTTCGTTTTGTACAGCCTGTCTGAGATTTATTTACGTGGAGGGAGGAAATTATATTGTACTTTTGTTGATTTCAAGAAAGCAATTGATACAGTTTGGCGAGAGGGTTTGTGGGTCAAGCTTCTGAGAACGGGAATCAACGGAAAGATATTCAATATAATCCGAAGCATGTATCGTGTTACTAAATCATGCGTTCTTAGTAATGCTCGTATGACTGACTATTTTGTCTGTTGTACAGGGGTTAAACAAGGTGCAAAAACCTGTCACCCCTATTATTTTCTATCTATCTAAATGATCTTGAAGACTTTTTGGAAAGTTGTGCTATAGACGGATTGAACTCTCTTAATGATCGTATTTTTAGCGAACTGCAGACTTATCTGAAATTATGGTGCATCTTATATGCCGATGACACCGTCTTGTTTGCGAATAATCCGCACGATATGCAACGCATCCTCGATGCGTTCTCAGACTACTCTGATTCATGGGAGCTCAAGGTAAACACTCCAAAAACCAAGACAATGATTTTCAGTAACAACAAAATTAGATCCTCTCCAACATTCACACTATCTAATGATAAACTGGAAATAGTTGAGCGCTTCCCTTATTTGGGCATTGTGTTATTTTATAATGGCCGATTTTTCCAAGCAATCAAGTCGATAAAAATTAAATCGACAAAAGCTATGTACGGACTTCTGTCCAAGGTGAGAAATCTCCAAATTCCTGCAGATTTGGCGCTAAAACTATTTGACTACCTTATACAACCTATTTTATTGTATGGGTGCGAAATATGGGGCTTTGAAAATACCCGTGCTATTGAAGCCGTTCACCTAAAATTTTTCAAGCTTTTGACAAACATGAAGATGAGCACACCAAATTATATCGCATATGGTGAACTGGGAAGATGGCCCTTGCGTATCGAAATTGAAAAGAGAATGATCGCATACTGGTGTCGTTTACTGAAGAAAGACACATGCTTGCCACTTACTCTCTACAAGCTAATATTAGCTATTAAAGATGGAGGCAAAGATATACGATATATAAATACCATGACTGATATTTTTGTCCGCGCAGATTGCGAGGTTAGCTGGAAAACACAGTCACTAATTACAAATGGTTTGGTTCAAGCTATACATGGTAAACTACTGAACCAATTTGTATGTCAATGGAATAATGACATATCGAAATCCTCACGTGGAGAATTCTATCGTATGTTGAAGGAATCCCCATCACTTAATCGTTATTATATTGAACTTCCCTTCAATGTTATTATTCCTATACAGCGAATGCGTACAACTAATCACAGGTTGGGTGTGGAAACTATGAAATGGTCTAGATCTAAGACCAAATCAAAAGGGAAGTCACCATATAGCTCATGTAAACTGTGCGGTGCCACCATGTGCGATGAATTTCATTTTGTAATGGTCTGTCCAGAATTAAATGAGCTTAGAGCTAAATACTTCGACAAATGGCAATTGACTAGCCAATCGAGAGACACTTTCTACAATTTATTGAACTCTGACGACATGATAAATCTCCGCAAACTGTCGACTTTCATCAAAATTGGATTGAACAAAATTCGATTACGGTTCCAACTGTTTGTTTTTTTGTTTTTTGTTTGTTTTTTTTCTCCTACATAACTCACGCAGATATTGATATATACAACAAAATTTAATAGAACGAAACCTAATTGCATTTATGTAAATGTTGAATAATTTGCTTTCAAATTTCTATTAAAATGCATTTAATAGTCTCATGTTCTTACAAGCGAAAGTTCTGCTATACACTTAACAGTCCTTTTTTATGTTGTAGTTATTTAAGGAAGTACAGATAGTTTCACGCATATATATAATTGTATGTGTGTATGTATGCATAATTGTTGTTATATATTGGGTGTGATGATTGTTTTTCAGTATTTGCTGTTTGCATGTGTATTTTCAAATATTTGGACCGGAGCGTTCTCATTTGTACATAGTGTATTATATGTTTTCTCATGTACCAAATTACCAATTGGCTGGGAATAAAGCATTACTTACTTACTTAAAGGTTAAGGTGTAAATATTCACATAATTATGCTCAGAGTTCATACGCCGTGTTTTCTAAAATGGTAGGATCGGTAAGATTAGTTAATCCTGCATGCTTCCACTGAGGCAGATGCCTCTGATTCACTGAAATAAATACATACATTGTCTTTAATATAATTAGCAGTAAGCCAACAACACGAGAACTAATAACATCAATCAATGACTTATTCAAACGAAATGAATTTTTAACTAAAACTTAAGACCAATCCAAATAATCATTTTATGGGCACCAAAACGGAATTAAATTATTATCGAGCGGTAATAACATATACTCCCCAACCAGTGTTCAGCTGCAGTGAGAGACCAAACTGTTATCTTCACGATTAGAATGCATACACCCAGTCATCCAGTTCTAAATATGGGATATAGTTCTGTCGAAAGACATGTTTTTATTTCGAGTATTTTATTGGAAACTACCATCAAAGTTGGTAACTTGGCCCCATCAGTAAAAACATTAGTATGCTTTTATTAAATGATTGTTTAGTGAATGTAATTATATTGTACATGTACCTCTCTTCAATTACAAGAATTATGTATATTCGCCCATCAACAGTACAGTGATATTTAAGAAGCGGTTTACACTAGATACGTATATTTACTAACGAACCAAAGCCGGACGCTTTGGGTCATATATAGACTATATGTGACGTCACAAATTATTATCTAATACGACACAATGAATTTTTGCGAGCACTTTTGTCGCACAGTAGATCGGTGAGCTTAAAGCATTAATGACGTAATCTGAAATAAACGTGTGCGTCTTTCAATGGCCGGCGTTCCAAAATGAGGGGAGTTACTATCGAAATTATGCACCTTGAAATTCATTGGGTAGCCGCGGTTAGATGTTATTGAGAACATAATTATAACATATTATGGACTGTCAAATATTTGCATTGGAGTGGTTTAACATATAAATGTCGCGTGCAGTGGGAAAATCTCAATCATTATGGCTGGGATGGAGACAATACAGGATCGAAATCGAAATTCGTGATGCAAGCAAACGTTATTATATCGCGTTTAAATTATCCTAAAATTACATAGTACATACGTGAATCTGATAATCCTCAGATGTCCTTCTATTTTGATGAATCGACAAGACACACATACATATGAACAAAGCAGAAGATATCGCAAATTCGGTCGATGGTGAAAGCTACATGATGGTGTTGTTCGTCGAGTTTCGTTGAATCGACATGATGACATTTTATGAATGAAATGAACATGATGAAATCGACAAGCTTCTTCGTATAGTATACACCTCAATCGGATGGCGCACGCATGCAGCGTCAGTAATATAATTGTTTATTTTCAGTAAAATACTCCCCTCTAGACAGCAACCAACAATCTTGACTTTTGAATACTTTCAGTTTGATGTTGGTAGTTTATATTATATAATAATTTGCATAAAAGGAACAGCTTTTAATTTTGTTTCTCACATGCCTTGATGTATGATATGATTGACCTAATTTATACACGAAATTGCTATAGGACCCAATCTGTCGACGAACCCTTGTGCATGTCTGGAGTGTAATATATCATAATCACACCACGACTTAAGGCCTAAGTTAATCTTATTTGATGGGAAATCGCATCTATGAAGTTATTTTATAGGATTAAAAACTTAAAGACACAGCTATATCCTAGCTTATACGGGTGTTTAGCTGCGGTTCGTTAATTACGCTAGCGTGTGGTCATATTAACGCTCAAGTCGTAATATATACAATACATAATTGGGACTCAATTAATACACAATTTCTAGTTCAACATACTGTTGTGCATGCGTGACATTGTTAATAAAATCTGGAGTGTGGCAGTCTAACTCAACAAATGTATATAGTAATATCAGGGGGTGGGTTGTGTGGCCAATTGGATATAAACACTATATGTGGCGGTACCAAGGTGTGGGGCAATTGTTGAGTGATACAGGATCTGGTGTTTGTCCTCAGGGCGGGCGGGGTTCGTTACAAGTGGGACAGAATTGTGAGATAAACCGGTAGTTTAAACCCCAAAGGGGTTTTCTATTATGTTCGTGAAAATAGCGTTTCATTTGTGTGCATTTGGTCGAGTATCATAGACTGGTTTCAGATATGTTGTTCTAATATTGACAAGACTCTGACATGTTAGTACAATATGATATTCGTCGCCTAGCTCTTGGTTGCATTTTCTGTAGCTTGAGTTTCACCTGTGAATTATCGATCGATTCCCGTTTGCTGGTACCGTGGTGCCACTGGCGATGCGTTTTATCTCTATGAAACTGTGAGGGGGGAATGACATTGGCGAATTTGCTTTTGTGTGATGCGGATTATAACCAGGGACGTGTGTAGAGGGTCTCTGTTGGGGGTGTCCACCTTGGGAAATTCCTGCACCCCCCTTGAATCAAAATCAGACCAAACACTAGTTTTGCATAATTCCATTTGCACCCCCTTGCACATCAGTGCTCAGGCCTAATATCCTATATACTCATAAACCATGGTTCTATATTCCCGGTATGAGAACATTCAGATATTTTGACCTGAAAAATTGCATAAATCCTAACATTTATAGTGGTCTAACTCTAGACAAATGCATACGACAATGGGCAAGATACCAGGACACACCGGGCGGACCATGATTGTTCGGCCCGTTGTGAGAAAATTTTTAAAACTATAAAAGAAAATCGCAAATCCTAGCATCTAGACTGGCCTCAACTGAAGCTTTCCTAGTGTTGGAAATTTCAAACCTCATACTCCCCTCAGGTTGGAAAATTCTCCAACTGATGACCATTTCAGTCCACAAGTTTGACCAAATGTAGTAAAATATTGTTTTGTATTGGCCACAGGGTAGGGACAATGACATACCGGGGCGACCATGGTTCGGCCCGGTGTGCGAAAATTGTGAAATCTGAACAAGAAAATCGCAAAATCCTAGCGTCTAGACTAGCCTCAAGCCTTCCTAGAGTTGGATATCTCAAACATGACACCCCCACTTAGGTTTGAAAATGTCCAACTAATGACATTTCCAATGACAATTTTGACCAAATGTGTGACAATATTGTTTTCTTAAATTGACTAGCAGTTTTTGACTGGCCACTGGGGAGGGACAAGGGCACAAGCTTTCAAAGTGTTGGAAAATTCCAACTGATGACCATTTAAATCCAAAATTTTGACAAAAAATAGGAAAATATGCAAATATTGGTCCAAAAACAATTAATTCCCCCAATAAATTGATAGAAAATCAAACTACAAAAACAATTCAACCTATTGTTGGTGTGAAATGTTTTGGCAGGTATGAAAATGTTTGGCAGGTTGAAAATTTTGACCCTCCTGTCGTCTCACGTCTCTGATTATAACAGACAAATTGTTGCCCTACCCACCAGGTACCTATTGTGTGGCTAGGTACGACGAAGAGGTCACAGTACCAGTTACCTTGCTCATCGGTCACAGCGAATCTGCATAAACTCCATGAAAGCCCCCTACGTTGTCACTGCGATAGACCACTGCCGAAGGATGGTACTTTGCTCGGCGATACCTCTATTTGTACGTATCGTCGGAACTATATTTAGTCACATATTATCTTATTTTGACAACCAACAGTTTGCAATAATGATAAGTCTCTCGGTATTGATAAGAACAATACTAACTGAGCCAGTAATAGACAATAATAATCCAAAGAATATCCTCACTAATTGTCCGTGTGGCAGTGGTATTTCAGCGAAGCGATGAGAGATAACTCTGCCTGGAGTTTGGAATATGCAGTCAACACAGTTAACGTTGTGCAGTATGACACAATAGAGTTACCTCGCATTGTACTTGAAGAATTAAGTGGTGGTGCATGTTGCGCCGTGCTGACTAATTTTCAGACTTGATATGAGGCGCACGATGGACAACGCATTGTGATAATCCCACCGAAAGACGGAACTTACGAAAGAAACGGGAATTAGTTCACATTATGTAGCTATGAATACTTCGCTTTGTGTATGAGCTCTTATAATGTCGCAGCAATTCAGAATTGAACAGAATATTCGTACGCAATGAGTCCAGACTTACCTTGGTTCTTAAAAATCGAAACACACATATGTTCAATTGATTCAGGTGACATATGCACACAGTGGGGAATGACGTGGTTTCGAGTTTGGTGAATACCACGCATTCAAAATGTGCAAACGCACAACAACATAATATATGAGGAACTGACACAAAACGTATAGCATTTTGACTCTTATGAGCATATGCTATGTGCCTCTCGTGAATAATTTAACGTAATTCTCGGAACCAATTGATTACTCTCTATATAATCAGCAATATACTTGGGATAGCTGTACTCGATCGATTGACGTTGGGATTTTGAGGATCGGTTCCGGCGTTCGTGAATTATGGCCGTTAGAAGTGTATTATATACCCATGATTGTAATTATATAATCGTTTTCATTTCTGTTATTTGTAACTGGCATAGCTTAACACAAACCAAAATCAACATTATTGACATAATGTAAACGACAATAAACGAAATTGAAATTCTCAACTACACCTTTTACCGGGCTCGTCCTCGGCGTCGCACTACTGCTCGGCCTCGTGGTCGCCCTACAACTTTTAATGTGTCCCAACAATTAACATTCTATAAATAGACCCTCCCCATGCGCTATGGCAGCCCCCAGGCTAAATAAGAATTGGTACATTAGTATGTACACGCGGCGCGCGTAATGATCTATTCGATGATGTTGTCTCCCTTGTTACGTATGATATCTTAACGAAGCGTTTTTAAATTGAAATATTTTGGCATTTTTTAATTTATATTTTACCCTGTGTATCCAAGAATGTTCCATTACGAACTTACGGTTGGGAATCACGTGGTTTCGTGGTTGGTTAGTACCACGCATTAAAAAATGGTCGAGGCGAGTGCAAAAGCAAAAAAACGTACATTATGCGGAATTGACACAAAACATAGCATGTTGACTGTTACGAACACATGCTTGTTTATTTTTAAACAAGTTGATACCTTATTTGTTCGGAAATACTCACTAGTTTTCTATAACATTCTGACCAAAGTTGTCAGTTGGAGGTACGTGGAATACATTTAGGAGAATACTTCGACTGACAATTTGGTCAGAATGTTAGAGCAAACAACTGTGAGTTTGGACATAAATACGGTATCAGCTTGTTTGAAAAATATTATAGCATATGCTCGTAGCTGCCAAAATACTATATGTAATATATCATTGTCATATTTTATTACCCTTTTCCTAGTTTCAGGTCGCGTTTGCGAACGCCTCGGCCATTTTGAATGCATGATACTCATCAACTCGAAACCATATGATTCCCCACCGTGATGCAGGCGTCGAAGAGGTTTGTGGTGTTGTGTAATACTAGTATTTTAATTCACGTTTTCCACGACAAGTCCATGTTATCCACATTTCTTGAAAAAAGAATGGCAGCTTCCAATGAATACACAAATTACTACAAAGGAATGTTGAGAGGCTGCTATATACATGTATTCAATATACATGTACTGGTATATGTTATATACTTTACTTTAAACATGTTTTATTTTAATAATACGAAGTGGATTGGGGCACAAGTTACATGTACATAACTTAATGAGCCCTTTCCGGTATACATTGTTACAAAAATGGCACAATAAAGTAACTTATTTACAACTGTCTTAAGCTTGCAAGAGCGATGACTGGTCAAAGATGATTGCAGCGGATCATTAGGAAAGAATGACGTAAGGTGGTAGGAGGTGCCAACGTCGAAATTGTGCTTGTTAAAAGTGTTTAAGGCGGAAAAATACCAGGACGAAAAAACATGGATGTCTTAATTATTAACTAAGTTAATTTCAGTGGCCAAAACGTTTATTTTCCGCTATAAAATGTTGGACTATTTTGAACAATTTTACGATTTGTTTTATATTTATGTTATGGGTACCAGAAAGTAAATCATTCATGTCATATGCTAAAGTAAATAATTGATGTTATAATTATGCTAATGATATAGCGATAATTGTTTTTGTATTACAAAGAGTACAAATAGTCGAGCATTGTCGTTGGACAGTGAGATCGTGAAGTCCGATATGAATACTCAATTGTCTCAGTATACTAGTGTTGTATTTTGACTGAAGAGAAATAAATAATTGAACTGAACCTGAAACTAGTCAGCAGTGAAAACGTTATCGGATGTATGCGAGAATCTTAATGACTATTGCACGACACGATCAACTGAGAGCTTTCCGATGAATGGTAACAAGCCATATTTCCGTCTAAATCCTGAAAAGTTACCCATAATTCTGCTGTGGTTAAGGAGTCGATTATTTAGGGCATTACTGTACATGCAGACGGACCATTATTAAAAAAGATGTGTGCTAGCAACTATAGTACAAACTGGAGATTGGATATAATTATAAAATGATGCCATGTGTGTTGTACCTGTTGGTTCATCTCCAGAGAATATTAGTTGATCAAACTGAGTGCATGGACGAAACATTCGAACATGCTAGACTTGTCCGTTATCTCCGGTCACGTACATACATGTATGGTATATAGTTTAAATGATTTTACCAGTCACGCCGCGATTATTTAACTATAAAGTTATCAGTATTACTTTTGCGACACTTTAGTTTTATAACATTTATTTTATATATAATTTTGTATATGCGCTTTCAAAGGTCTTTGGACAGCTTTCAGTCGCATTTCTTGTTGAATTTCCAAAGGCTGTCGATCATGTGAAATTATGTGTTTAACCTCTAAACCGAATAAAATATCACGCAATAATATACTAAAATTGCCAACGAAGAGACGCAATTACAAAATGTCAGTCCTATTTGCCGAAGTAACAACCAAATAATTATAAGCTCTACTCCATAATAATAATTATGTAAAAAGACCGACACAATCTTAATTATAACAATTATACTAAAATCTGTATATTGTACATGCCATTTACAGCAGGCGTTAATGCACCCATCTCAGTGTTGCAATCAATAATATACCCATATTTTGCGATCAGTGCCAACGTTAAAGCTACTCAATGTTTTCTGAGTGGGTTCATGCGAAATAACATAAAAGTCTGTAAAACAACTGTCACCAAGAACTACTTGCAAAACTAGACTTTGTTTTAATAATTTCATTATTAATGGGAGTTCGCATGTCAAAATTGTAAACATTACTGTTACAGTGTAGATCGGTGGTCCAGTAGTTAGCGTGTCGGATTTGTATTTGCTATACACAGAGCGATACGAGTTCGCAGCCGTCGATGGTCTATTGTGAGACTTCACACAGCAGTGGCTTGGCCGATTTGAGCTACTTGCAATTGTCGGATTGTTCGCTATTTCAAATTCGGCGCCAAGTTGTTACCCTTGCGCAGTGTCACTAATACTGTATCTCATTTGCATCATGCGCTAAACGAATATCATCCAGATTGTCATACTAATGAGTATCATAGCATGTTCTGATCAAACTTGAGCAGCGCCTGTAATGGCTGCGCACAGCCGGTTCATTGGCTGGCTTGTACACGATGACTGGGGTAATAGTGTAATGTTTAAAAATCAAGCAATTGCTTAATCGCTATATAAATCTTTCATTGTTATTATATTTTTTACAGTGGGATTAACGATCGAAGTCAAATTAGTAAAATAAATACATTCCGATTTTTAATCAAACGCGACGGTAAACATTGGATAAAGGTCGAAGCATTGAACAATATTCTTAAAATCATATTTCGATTTAATTAGTTCTACTTTCGCGATATGTGCCGACACATCACTGTAATATATGTTTGCTAACATAACAATGGTTTCAGCACACGAAATTTCGTTATTGATGAACTATCAACAATGCATACATGTATAAGAACAAAGTTCATTTATTTATCCATGTTCTTCTTAATGGTGATGTTTTACAAATGTTATATTTTTCCACATATATAGTTATGTGATGTCACATAATTATTATATTACAAAACATTTCTGTATGCTTTATTGCTAGACATGATTTAACATATTACATGCAATAACATATCTACATATATACAAATGTGGATTAGGGTGCCTACACTGGGAGAGAGACACAAGCCATTGGAACGGCAACTCTATATGCCACCAAGTCCTTTGATGTGGACCAAACATGCATTGGCACAATATGGCTATTTTTGCATAAAGGGCATCGTGCACAGTGCACACCCACATCGAGAAAGCAGGGGCTAGATAAATGTCTCACTCCCTACAACTCATTCCCACTAAACGTGTATCCATAACAATACAGCTTGTCTATTTATCCATGTTATTCTTATTGGTCATGTGTGTACATACTTTCCTAATGTTTTCACTGTAACCCACTGCGAGTGTCATGGTTTCATGGTTCCCACAGGTCGGTTATTGATATTGGCTTCCTCTTGTGGGGCAAACTTTCTGCCTCAATAAGCAAATCGAACTGAACCTACAGTCTGATGTCATATGATCCCTATAGATAAATACATAATGCGTAATGTTAAATTCGTGCTACCAGCTGTCAGTTGGTTCATCGGTAAATGGCTATATTGCAGTCATTTACTGATTGACAAAACGGATTTCAGCGACGCGGAACATCCATCTAAGAGTACCAGAATTATGCATGTAACCAGTAACCTTACTGATGATATATAAATCAATAAATGGTATAGATCCAGATTACCAATACATGTATATAGTGACATACTTATATACAATTAGATGTGGAGATTCTCATCGGCGGAATCACTTAGTTTGTTTTTCTGTGCATGATTGACATGGGTAATGCCGCGTTTGGGGTCTATCAGCAACTAGTTCTTTGCGAGTGAATCACTAAATAGTTTCCGTTGTTCAGATAGTCATGGTAGTCATGATGTGGTTATATATTTTTTTTAAAATAAAAGTTAATAATTACATTATTTCAGTGGGAACACTGCCCACGTACAAAAAACAACACTGAACTATAATCGCACGTACATGTGTATGCATATTATATCTTTAACGCTTCTAGTTTCGATATGCAACAATAATTTGTTCACGCACATGACGAAGCAATGAACATATCATACTGAGCCATAAAGTATGTGCACATCATAACTTATTATATAGCTGCACCACACTCCGCATTTACTTAAAATCGAATTAGGGGATAAACATGCTGTCTGGTCACACTGGTGAGATCTTGGACGTTTATCGATGGATTTTGGGATGGAATTGCAGTTTTACCAGCAACACAAGGAGCCAATAAAACCGATATTTTTCAACGGATAATCCACCGACAAACGTCACAAAATCACACCAGCCAACGTATTTATCTAATTCACAAATATCACGATGTAGACAAGATAATCTGCCAAACAGTTGCTGATTTGGACATGATTGACAATTTATAAACAAACCATATCACTTTCTCCTATAAATTGTACTCCGCTCCATGAGGATATAAATAGTTCATATTTCGAATATAAATACATCGGGCAATTCAAAGAAATCTACGCAATCCATGGACTCAAATTCCATAACACACCAATTTGACATCGATTATGTATAATTGATATTAATAAATGCAAGTGTCGTGGCCAAGTGAATTGCATCAGTGCCAGTGGTCAATGCATCGAACTTCAAAGCAAAGCGAGCAACAACTGTTCGCTGCTTGCACGGTGATATCCACTGCCATTACCTCATCATTCCGGCGTCCTGCCATTGGTGACGAAAGACTTGTTCAGTTAAAACGGGTTGTTTGAATAATTGTCCCGACATTCAGGGAATCAAGCCAATGTACGATGCAATCACATACTTCAAATTTCCGGCTGTTTAAATTGTTGTCAATAGGAGCGAATGTACTTCTGGGATAACCGCGTAACGATTTAAATGTGTTTTTTTTATCAGTGATCAGGCCCCTATAGTATGTATGCATGCGTCACGCTTCGTAAACGCAAATGATTTCACGACAACTATAGCCCTGATCAACTTACACGTCAATACTACGTTAATTGGCTTTACCTGTTATCAGAGTGAATGAGTGTATTATAACCCGTAACTACTTGAATGTGGTTCCGTCGCAAATGTAACTGTGACTTTTGCCGGCTCTACGATACCGAATTAAAAAAACAATTCGTGATCTTATTTCAAAGTAATTATATTATTTCTTCATATCACTAAGCAGACCAGATATTCAGTCATAGTATTATTGATACAAATAAAGCTAATTTCAAAGTAATTATATTATTTCTTCATATCACCAAGTAGACCAGATATTCAGTCATTTGTATTATTTATATAAATAAAACTAATAGTAGCGTCGTATTATCGATAGAGTTACGTCCCGTGTTGTTATATAGATAGAGCTTAAGTCCCGTGTTATTATATATATAGAGCTTAGGTCCCGTGTTGTTATATAGATAGAGCTTAGGTCCCGTATTATCGATATAGATAGAGCTTAGGTCCCGTGTTGTTATATATATATAGCTTAGGTCCCGTATTATCGATATAGATAGAGCTTAGGTCCCGCGTATTATCGATATAGATAGAGCTTATGTCCCGTATTATCGATAGAGATAGAGCTTAGGTCCCGTATTATCGATACAGATAGAGCTTAGGTCCCGTGTTATCGATATAGATAGAGCTTAGCATCGTATTATCGATAAAGATAGAGCTTATGTCCCGTGTTATCGATATAGATAGAGCTTAGGTCTCGTGTTATCGATATAGATAGAGCTTAGGTCCCGTTTTATCGATATAGATAGAGCTTAGGTCCCGTATTATCGATATAGATAGAGCTTAGGTCCCGTGTATTATCGATATAGATAGAGCTTAGGTCCCGTGTTGTTATGAATAAAGCATCGTATTATAGATATAGATATAGCTTAGGTCCCGTGTTGTTATGAATAAAGCATCGTATTATCGATATAGATAGAGCTTAGGTCCCGTGTTGTTATGAATAAAGCATCGTATTATAGATATAGATAGAGCTTAGGTCCCGTGTTGTTATGAATAAAGCATCGTATTATCGATATAGATAGAGCTTAGGTCCCGTGTTGTTATGAATAAAGTGTCGTATTATCGATATAGATAGAGCTTAGGTCCCGTGTTGTTATGAATAAAGTGTCGTATAGAACCTACGAAATTCATGTTCGCGAACACTGGAATAAGGGCGCGTACACATGAAGCTGCAAGAAAATATCTGCTAGAAAATATCAGGTAAAATTGCACACTGATATTTTCTTGCTGTAAAGATTACGCCCGTGAGAACGCGGCGGTTTAGACGGCGTTGATTGAGCTCAATCAGAACAGTATTAGTCATGCTGGTTTAAGTGAATTGCATCCGGTAAATAACCTATAGTCCATTTTGGCAATTCATATATAGCTTTGGGAAATTTCCAACTGTTGACATGTATTACCGAAATCGGTGGGATTAGACACCCACCGACCTGTAGCAACGTTGCTGATCTCATGCATAAAGACCTTCTGCATAATGAGAAAGTGGTCACGTTATTTGGAAATTTGGAAATGTTATAATTTCATAGTGCATGTATATGTGGGGTGACAAAATGTTGTTATGGTTTTGTGGCAAATCGGATGACCCCACCCCCATTGAGACCCCATATGAAGTTTTCAGGAGATTGTTGCTTTGTTCGTGGGGCTGTGGTGTATATTACGTTACCGAACATTCATGGGTACATGCGGGGACATGAGACCCCCGCCAACTATGGTCAAAGTTTTTACCAGTTGGAAACAATATTAGTTGGAAATTTCTGGGGCTGTGGTGTACATTACGTTACGGAATTTACATGGGTGCATGTGGGGACATGAGACCCCCGCCAACTTGGGAACAATATTAGTTGGAAATTTCACACCAACAATGGTTTGAAATTGTTCTTGTAGTCTGATGTTTCAACCATTAATGTATGTGGAGTTAGTGGTTTTAGACCAACATTTGCATTTTTCCTACTTTGGTCAAATTATTGGTTTGGAATTTCTTCTAGGCCCCTCCCTCCCCGGTGTCCAGTCAAACTTCAAGGTATGTGAGGTACCATATAGGAAATTCAAAGACGATGGAATGTGTGCAAATTCAATTATGTGATCTTGGGTCTTCGGCCCGATTCAAGAGGGGGTGCAGTTGGAAATCCATGGACATCCTCCGTCAACGGAAACCCTCAGAAGATATATGTCCCCACACATATCCATATAGTAGCTCAGCGATTATGTCAAACAATCCAAAATGGAATTACGAAGTCAATTGTTGAAACAGGCGATAATATTGATGGATCATAACTCGAGTGCGTGAACGGTTACCAGCGTATCCCTTATAGAGATTAGTTAACGGATACCGATGGCCACCAATCAAGGTGAACACATATCACCAACTGGCGATACAATATCAGCTCGCTGCCTTCGTCGGATATTTTCCGGTATTATTTATTTGATTGGTCAAGTAAGTCACATGGGGCATACCTGATATTTTCTTGCTCGCCATGTGTACGCGCCCTAAACGTCATTACTTGCGCCAGTCCATGCTGGACGCAAGTAATGTTTTCGATCCGGATCTTTGTTTTTCCTTCCGCGAATATGTTACGTCATACCGGAAGTACATACCTTAAATAATGTACACGCTAATGTGAGATGATTGCATCAATTGTAATTTAAATCCACATATATTCTTAATTTGCATTGTTATCTGGTTTTATTTTGGTCGCAAACCACCAGACATGACTGCGTCGATGTCCAGACAGCTGAGACTCGTATTACACGGACTGGCTAAACCATTCCATCTGCCAACAGCTTCGTGTTTTATTATTATAAATATATATATATATATATATATATATATATATATATATATATATATATACTGCATGGAAACAAAAGAGGGCAATATATAGTACTGCCCATTAGAAGTATATTTTATGTAACTTGAAACTCGAGGAAATGAGTTAAGATCAAGTATAAAAAATGCGTGCGGAATCGTTCTTTTTTTTCGCAGAGACAGTGAGGTGCCAACAAATTTCTAGAAAGTTCAAAACATTTTCGAAAGATCCTAATGCATATAAATCATGTCCTACGAAACAGTCAAGCGCGTGGTTCAATTGAAAACAATTGCACCGAAAAATGTGAATGTGGAACATGGATTATTAAAATGCATTGTTAATTAACTGGGGAAACAAGCTTTCTGTTTCTCAACGCAATAGGCATTTTGATGGTATGTTCCCGAAGATGGTAGATCAGTCGCTAGTGAGGGAACGTTCCCATTGACACAATGTTAATCAAAGACTAGCCAATGGTCGCGTGTCTCTTATTTAATTGTGTCGGTATTTGTAATTATGTCATTCTAGTCAAACTAATAATTTAACCCAATAGGTATATAATATCAATCAATCAATTTAATCAATTTAATAGTAACTCTGGTCATCATGAAAGACATTACAGAGACAATACATATGCCACAATTACGTATCATCAATACATGTACATGTATACATACACATAAAATCATTATGATAAATATTATAATACATCGATGTCGCGTTTAATGGGTGTATACTTGTTTACTCATCATAATATAGCATCATCGGCAACCAATCGTTCTCACACCCTTTCTATAAATATGTCGAACAAATCGTACGTATCACTAAGACTAGCATTAGTGTAATATATCAACTTGAGATAGGAGAGATATTCTGTCCGTACACACAACTATTTCAGCAATGACTGAACTGAGATTTGATATCTAGAGTCTTGTTATCGATCTCTCTAAAACGAGAGGCCAACACCCGTGGTTCAAACTGTTGTTGGTAAGACGCCACAAAACATGCCAAATGTGTGATGAGCGCAAGTATAGGCAGCTCCAGTGAGTGCATTCTAGTTATGTTCTGTTATCGGCGCCATCGCGTGCGATTTCGCTTCATTATATTGTTGGATAGCGTGAATGTGATGTGAAACACTCCGGTAATCAAATAGAAACTGAGAAAAATCTTGATCAAAGTAGTTATTTTTTACGATTATTAAACAAAATTGACAACACACACCACCATTCTTATATATTAATTAAATGCAATGACTCTCGATGGAGAAATCATTTGTTTTAGTTTATCGCCGATAGTTGCGTCCCGAATCGATATGTAAATATTTACAATTGAGCGTAGTTCAGACGATGTTTTCTATGGAGTCTTATGACCGATTTCGTTGAAAATTTCGGCGATGTTAGTAGAATGCTACATTCTCCAGGTTGACATATTGCATGAGTACTAACTTATCAATTTCTCGCACCCGAACAAATCCATAATATGTCTTTAACCATATTCATACAATTCAACTGGTTTTGCAATTCGGCAAGTATAAGGATAAATGGACACAAAGAACTGGCGTATATAAGTTACATAGAACCGGATTGATACCGAGCCGCACTCAAGTACTTATAGAGTGCGTGTGTAGACGCCATTGTCGTGCAATATTTGTGACCCGCCATATCAAATCCAGTCGTAAGTCGGGATTTTTGTTTACCCTGTGCCAATGCATGCTCTTATATATGCGAGTCGACCATAGGGTCGCCTCGCATATATAAGAGAATGCATTGGCCTAACAATTTTGTTTTCATTTTTTTTCAATAAATGTTTCTGACAATTTTTAGGACATAAAATAAAAAAACATCCACACATATATAAAAGCATATAGAAGAGTGTCGTCTGCTCATGTTTGTCTGGGGCTCTGTATGGGTGAAATTATTAAATTGTTAAAGAATACAAGAAAAAATTATTAAAATTGTAAAAAATTGTTAGGCCAATGCATTCTCTTCTATATGCGAGGCGACCTATGGTCGACTCGCATATATAAGAGAATGCGTTGGCACAGGGTAAAAATAATCCCGACTTACGACTGGATTTGATATGGCGGGTCACATTTGAGTAGTTACAGAGCAAGTGCTCAGGTGTACTGTTTTAATAACGGTAGACGAGTTCTGTGTCGTAATTCGGTTAACACATTGTTACTTTCATAGACGAAACGATAACGTTGACAACACAGTTGTTGTGTAAACGTAAAACGATTAAGAATACATAAAACCTGAGGTAATTAAAAATATGAAAATCTTTTAACCAAAGCAAATGTTTGATGCATACTCTTTGAGTTTAGAAGACTACAATGGCGTTACTGATAAAATGTTGCGACGGAATTTAGCCTGGATTACCACCCATGATCGTAATCAAAAATCCGTTTATTGCATATGCTTCAGTTTTGTTGAGTAACAACATTTCTGCCTTGGCACTCAACTCACATCGAAAGGGTCACCGATGGAGATATACTATTAAAGAGTTATTATGCATATATTATAGAGGATAGCGTATTTAACGATGGATTATCTCTTCATATAACAATTTAAAAATATGTTCGTGGGTATAAAATATTAAATCTGAATTGAAGACTCGTGACCGGAAACGATTGTATCAATTAATATTGATTTTATTTCGAATATTTTATTATAAAATGAGATGATTAAATGGGACACTTGATTGATCATTTTTTAGAACAGAGCATGAAGGCGATACCATACAACGATGGGGATTATTAGGGTGTTCCCATAGCTATGTTCCGAGCGTCACATACCCAGATTGATTGTTTGTATTGTGTTATTACATTGTTATAAGCAATGAGTCTAATTAACGTTTATTTGTGTCAACAGTAACCATTATTGTTCGTTAGCTAAACAACGACACGTCTTTAGACAAGAAAATATTCGAAATATAATGGATATTAACCGATATAAGCATTCATATCTAATATTTTATACCCCGGTAACTGTATACCACATCTTTACACAGAGATAGACCATCTTTAATATTTCCATTCAGTTTATTTCTGATAACACTCAATTATTTCACGTTTGTAGCTATGGATCAAACATTCGTGATATTAAATAATTTATATAAATATGAATAAAAGGAACTCGGGCCAAAGCAAGATGTTAAACAGGTTCTCCGGAGTACCATTAGTTTTCGTACTCCAGAGTACCGACAGTTTGGTAATTCACACGGGACAAGTTCAGTACCTGCAAAGGTACTATTATTTTAAGAGTGTACAGCAACTATGCACCAGATGAACTGACCAATCACCGCCTCGAAGTACAGTATCCCTTTAACTTTGGTAAATAGCATGCATTGTTGCCGTTCATATTCCGAACAAATTTGTTTACCCTGTGCCAATGCATTCTCTTATATATGCGAGTCGACCATAGGTCGCCTCGCATATATAAGAGAATGCATTGGCCTAACAATTTTTTATCATTTTTTTTAAATAAATGTTTCTTACAATTTTTAGGACATAAAATAAAAAACATCCATTACCCTGCAGGGAGCCCCACACATATATAGAAGCATATAGAAGAGTGTCGTCTGCTCATGTTTGTCTGGGGCTCTGTATGGGTGAAATTATAAAATTGTTAAAGAATACAAGAAAAAATTATTAAAATTGTAAAAAATTGTTAGGCCAATGCATTCTCTTATATATGCGAGGCGACCTATGGTGGACTCGCATATATAAGAGAATGCATTGGCACAGGGTATATGGGTTGATTCTATTATAACCCGTAATTACTTGATAATAAACATATATTTATTAGTAATTATGAATTTATGCATAAATAATACATTACATATAATCGATTGGAGGACACGTTCTGTGAAACTTAGATGGACCTCCGCTCGCTACAGATCATACATGAAACATAAATATAACAATTTATTTTGGATTTATATCAGGATTTGGTGGGGCGGGTAGAATATATATATTTTGAGTGCGTGAGTATAACGGATATTTTACATGGGGTGTTAACTATTACACCCTAAATCTTGTTGGAGAAGAAGTTATCCAACAGTCAATCAACCGTTGTATGCCCACGGCACCTATCTACGTTGTGTGAAAAGTTGCATGACAATTTTGTTGGATACACTTTTACACAACGTTGCATATATATTTACTACCAACGGTTGTATGTTAATTATACAACGTGTTGGATGAAATTTCACACAACACTCAATCAACGTTAATTGCCCACAGCACCTACGTTTATTGAACTGTTGGGTGTTGGGTAGAGTTGGATGACATTTGTTGATTGGAAAGTTTACCCAACGTTGATTGAAAAGTAAAATGGGGCAAGACGTCGTGGATAGCTTTGCCGGTATAGTATACCTTTGTTATAATTATTCTTTGTACGATACACTGATTATTTAGGTTTTATGTGTTGAGTGTATGAGTGTACTACTATAGTCAAATTAGTGCGGTCAGCAGTTGTGTAAATTTGTAAACTTCAAAATTTGGTAAATATAAATAAATATACACTCAATACATAAAGCCTACATAATCAGTGTATCGTACACAGAATAATTATAACAAAGGTATACTATACCGGCAAAGCTATCCACGACGTCTTGTCCCATTTTCCAGTCGCTCAGGAGTTTTTTCACGCAATCGTCCATCTTGTTTTGAAATATTTGGAGCCAAAAACTCGCATGCTCGCCCGCACCGGAAACGCGCTGCTATTGGATGACCCGGTCACGTGGCGGTTTCATTCCAATGTTGTATGAAAGTATTACCACAGAAGACAGTTAACGCAATCAGTTGTGTACATCGTACTAAACTGTTGGATAATAAGTACGCAACAAATTCGCACCCAACGAGTTGTATACAACGTTCATCCAACTAGATTTAGGGTGTATAAATCGGTGATGTGGTGGGATAACGAGTATAATTATACACACATATGACACGTATGACAACTGGCAGCATATATATGTATATGGTGGGGGAAAGCGTTAGTTGGTGTGTTTGGGAAATGGTAATTACGAATGGGTCGTTTGAGTAATTACTTGAATGTGACTGTCCCAAGTTGTTTGCCTGCTCAACGCTACCGTATTTCGAAAGAAAATTTCGTTATCTTATTTCAAAGTAATTATAGTATTTCTTGATAACACTATACTGTAACCAGACCAGATATTCAGTCATAGTATTATCGATGTACAGGCCCCGTCTTGTTATGGATAAAGTATTGTACAAAACTGTTACGAAATTTATGTTCGAACACTGGAATAATTGTCATTATTTTTGTATCAACCCATATACCCTGTGCCAATGCATTCTCTTATATAAGAAAATGCATTGGCCTAACAATTTTTCATCATTTGTTATTATTTTTTACAATTGTTTACATCGACGTCATCGCATGAGTCTTCTCTGTATTGTTGGGTAACGTTAACCATGAGCTTTCGCTTCCCTGTATTGTTGGGTAACGTTAACCATGAGTTTTCGCTTCTCTGTATTGTTGGGTAACGTTAACCATGAGTGTTCTCTTCTCTGTAATGTTGGGTAACGTTAACCATGAGTTTTCGCTTCTCTGCATTGTTGGGTAACGTTAACCATGAGTCTTCGCTTCTCGGTATTGTTGGGTAACGTAAACCATGAGTTTTCGCTTCTCTGTATTGTTGGGTAACGTTAACCATGAGTCTTCGCTTCTCTGTATTGTTGGGTAACGTTAACCATGAGTTTTCGCTTCTCTGTATTGTTGGGTAACGTTAACCATGAGTTTTTGCTTCTCTGTATTGTTGGGGTAACGTTAACCATGAGTTTTCTCTGCATTGTTGGGTAACGTTAACCACGAGTTTTCGCTTCTCTGTATTGTTGGGTAACGTTAACCATGAGTTTTCGCTTCTCTGTATTGTTGGGTAACGTTAACCATGAGTTTTCGCTTCTCTGTATTGTTGGGTAACGTTAACCATGAGTTTTCGCTTCTCTGCATTGTTGGGTAACGTTAACCATGAGTTTTCTCTGCATTGTTGGGTAACGTTAACCATGATTTTTCGCTTCCCTGTATTGTTGGGTAACGTTAACCATGAGTTTTCGCTTCCCTGTATTGTTGGGTAACGTTAACCATGAGTTTTCGCTTCTCTGTATTGTTGGGTAGCGTTAACGATGAGTTTTCTCTGCATTGTTGGGTAACGTTAACCATGAGTTTTCGCTTCTCTTTATTGTGGGGTAACGTTAACCATGAGTTTTCGATTCCCTGTATTGTTGGGTAACGTTAACCATGAGCGTTAACCATGAGTTTTCGCTTCTCTGTAATGTTGGGTAACGTTAACCATGAGTTTCCGCTTCAATGTATTGTTGGGTAACGTTAACTATGAGTTTCCGCTTCCCTGTATTGTTGGGTAACGTTAACCATGAGTTTTCGCTTCTCTGCATTGTTGGGTAACGTTAACCATGAGTTTTCGCTTCTCTGTATTGTGTGGTAACGTTGACCATGAGTTTTCGCTTCTCTGTATTGTTGGGTAACGTTAGCCATGAGTTTCCGCTTCCCTGTATTGTTGGGCAACGTTAACCATGAGTTTTCGCTTCCCTGTATTGTTGGGTAACGTTAACCATGAGTTTTCGCTTCCCTGTATTGTTGGGTAACGTTAACCATGAGTTTTCGCTTCCCTGTATTGTTGGGTAACGTTAACCTTGAGTTTTCGCTTCTCTGCATTGTTGGGTAACGTTAACCATGGGTTTCCGCTTCTCTGTATTGTTGGGTAACGTTAACCATGAGTTTCCGCTTCTCTGTATTGTTGGGAAACGTTAACCATGAGTTTCCGCTTCTCTGTATTGTTGGGTAACGTTAACCATGAGTTTTCGCTTCTCTGTATTGTTGGGTAACGCTAACCATGAGTTTTCGCTTCCCTGTATTGTTGGGTAATGTTAACCATGAGTTTTCGCTACTCTGTATTGTTGGATAACGTTAAACATGAGTTTTCGCTTCTCTGTATTGTTGGGTAACGTTAACCATGAATTTTCGCTTCCCTGTATTGTTGGGTAACGTTAACCATGAGTTTTCACTTATCTGTATTGTTGGGTAACGTTAACCATGCGTTTTCGCTTCTCTGTATTGTTGGGTAACGTTAGCCATGAGTTTTCGCTTCTCTGTAATGTTGGGTAACGTTAACCATGAGTTTCCGCTTCAATGTATTGTTGGGTAACGTTAACCATGAGTTTCCGCTTCCCTGTATTGTTGGGTAACGTTAACCATGAGTTTTCGCTTCTCTGCATTGTTGGGTAACGTTAACCATGAGTTTCCGCTTCCCTGTATTGTTGGGTAACGTTAACCATGAGTTTTCGCTTCTCTGCATTGTTGGGTAACGTTAACCATGAGTTTCCGCTTCCCTGTATTGTTGGGTAACGTTAACCATGAGTTTTCGCTTCTCTGTATTGTTGGGTAACGTTAACCATGAGTTTTCGCTTCCCTGTATTGTTGGGTAACGTTAACCATGAGTTTTCGCTTCTCTGTATTGTTGGGTAACGTTAACCATGAGTTTTCGCTTCCCTGTATTGTTGGGTAACGTTAACCATGAGTTTTCGCTTCTCTGTATTGTTGGGTAACGTTAACCATGAGTTTTCGCTTCTCTGCATTGTTGGGTAACGTTAACCATGAGTTTTCGCTTCTCTATATTGTTGGGTAACGTTAACCATGAGTTTCCGGTTTCCTGTATTGTTGGGTAACGTTAACCATGAGTTTCCGCTTCTCTGTATTGTTGGGTAACGTTAACCATGAGTTTTCGTTTCTCTGTATTGTTGGGTAACGTTAACCATGTGTTTTCACTTCTCTGTATTGTTGGGTAACGTTAACCATGAGTTTTCGCTTCTCTGTAATGTTGTGTAACGTTAACCATGAGTTTTCGCTTCTCTGTAATGTTGGGTAACGTTAACCATGAGTTTTCGCTTCTCTGTATTGTTGGGTAACGTTAACCATGAGTTTTCTATGTATTGTTGGGTAACGTTAACCATGAGTTTTCGCTTCTCTGTATTGTTGGGTAACGTTAACCATGAGTTTCCGCTTCTCTGTATTGTTGGGTAACGTTAACCATGAGTTTTCGCTTCTCTGTATTGTTGGGTAACGTTAACCATTAGTTTTCGCTTCCCTGTATTGTTGGGTAACGTTAACCATGAGTTTTCGCTTCTCTGTATTGTTGGGTAACGTTAACCATTAGTTTTCGCTTCCCTGTATTGTTGGGTAACGTTAACCATGAGTTTTCGCTTCCCTGTATTGTTGGGTAACGTTAACCATGAGTTTTCGCTTCCCTGTAATGTTGGGTAACGTTAACCATGAGTTTTCGCTTCTCTGTAATGTTGGGTAACGTTAACATGAGTTTTAGTTTCTCTGTATTGTTGGGTAACGTTAACCATGAGTTTTCGTTTCTCTGTATTGTTGGATAACGTTAACCATGAGTTTTCGCTTCTCTGTATTGTTGGGTAACGTTAACCATGAGTTTTCGTTTCTCTGTATTGTTGGGTAACGTTAACCATGAGGTTTCGCTTCTCTGTATTGTTGGGTAACGTTAACCATGAGTTTTCGCTTCTCTGTATTGTTGGGTAACGTTAACCATGAGTTTTCGTTTCTCTGTATTGTTGGGTAACGTTAACCATGAGTTTTCACTTCTCTGTATTGTTGGGTAACGTTAACCATAAAATTCAAACGATTACGAATATATGAAGCCTGAGGTAATTAAAATATGAAAGTCTTTAAACCATAGCAAAGGTTTGATGTATGATCTTTGAGTTTAGAAGTCGACCATGGCGTTACTGATGACTTGACTTGAAACATATTTTATTTGCATAATATACAAAAGGGATTGGGGCAGAAGTTTTTACAACTTATGAAGCCCCTCTCCCAACACAATATAGCAACACACATGAAATCAAGATGACGATACAAACGTATTTACATGGTGATAAGTTTTGATGTACGTAATATGTATTGCCTTCCAGAGATGATCGGGCTAGATCTAGGTTGGCTACTGGCCGTGGAAATTTGTGTTTAAGGACGATTTGAAGTATTTGGTACGATTGGCGCGAGTGTTAATATAATTAGGTATTGTTAGTATTTGTATTATGGCGGTAGAAACAATGAAACACTTGTATTCGATTTTTGGTTACTGTTGTGCTCAAGAAGGCAATACAGATAACTAATCAGAACGAATCAGAACGAAATGTTCGAATGTGAGGTTTGTCCATATGTGAGGTGACTGCCACGTAACAAATTTTAATTCCGGAAGCAATTTTAAGTGGATTCGGAAGTAAAACAAATAAGACCATTTAGGGATCAAAACGTTTGGTCGCTTCAATATATTGCTGTGTGATGAGAAATAATTTCTTATTTTTTTGGGACGAGAATATAACGTTGAATATAACGATGAAAATGGTACTGGCGATTGTGACGACGAGTAGACTAAGAAAGGAAATTATCCTCAAAAATGAGATAAGGTCATATTTTATTTTACATAAACCATATGAGGATTTATATGTAAATAAACTAGTCAGAACTCAAAGTTATACTTTTTATGGTTTCAATGCATCTTTTATCACACGGTACATACAATAATTATAGATACTAGTAAGTATATCATGTAATTTGGTATATCAACTTATTTCACCATGGAAGGGGGGGGGCAATTTTTTAAATGTATATCAATAAGTGCATTTTGGAGTGATTCTATAATTATTTTATTTGTTCAAAATGCTCTAATAGAGAATTACTAATAAAATGTTCTCTTCCCCCCACCCCAACAGAAACGGACCATTTGGCTATTATACTATCAACAAGCATACCAATAGTATTTGGGATAATAATTGTCATCATGCTGTGCATCGTGAGGAGGCGAAGGAGAAGACGAATCAGGGTTTTGGAAGACGAAGAGTCTATAGACGTTTTTAATCTTGCAGAATTCCGAAGGAAAGTGTGTAAAAGTGAATGATGTTATGTGTTAATGTTGTTGGGGGGGGTGGGGTGTGTACACTATCTATAACTTAAATATATAGAGAAAAAATGTCTATATGGCTGCTTCTCCTCCTTTCTAATATGCTAACATTAAATTATTATCCTGTTTTTTTTGTTTTCACAGCTGTACTAATCTCTCTAGTGACATTAATATGTGCAAGACTCAAGATATATCTGAAGGCTCAATTCGATCGTGCAATGATTTATATACAAACACATTTGATTGTGGATGAATCTACAAATAAACCTGTTACACCACTTCGAAGATCCACAAGGAAGAGAAGGAGACCTGTTAGACTTGAATACTATTAGTTACAAAATATACAGTAATGCCCTAAGTAATCAACTCTTTAAACACAGCAAAATTATGGATAACTTTTCAGGATTTAATCGGAAATATGGCTTACTGCTTTTCAATTAGAAAGCCCTCACAACCCATATTTCCGACTAATTCCTGAAAGTTACGCTTAATTCTATTGTGTTTAAGGAGTGATTACTTAGGGCATTGTTGTACCAGCATTGAATGTGGATCAATCTAGAAATAACTTTTAAAATATAAAAACTCTATTTGGTGATCAACAAGGAAGAGAAGGAGACCAGTTAGACTAGAATATCATTAGTTTTACATACCTCATTCTTTGCTTGTTCTGCACTCTCCACCATTTCACGTGCTGCCTGTACGATTGCAATGCTTAGACCATCCAGCATATGGACTTCTTCATTAGTCAACTCCAATGATGATGGCTTCACACCCTCACTTGTACACATCCATATGCTACACTTTGCCTTTGAATTGAGGATTTGGATATAATGCATTCTCTTGACTCCATTCGACACAACTTTGGAGACTTGCCACACTGAACCCCGTTGTCTGGTATCTAATTGGTGGATTATGTCTGGCAAAATTGCCAGAAAAAGTTATCTACATCTCCTCCATTGATAGAAAATGAATGCCCCAGTGTTTGGCAAAATACATGGAACCAGATCGTTCCATGGAAGAAATTCACCTTCGCTGTCTTCTTTCCAAAGTTTATTAGCAAATCTTTGTTGTAATCACGTACCATCTTGAAGAGATAAATTTAGGAGCAAAATGATCACAGAATGAGGTATGGCTACCCGGGGTAGGTATTTATAGGTGGGGCTAGTGTTGAGATAACAATTATAAGATTTTGGTTGTAACTGATACCTTTTGTTCCAAAAGTCTTTCATGTGATGTGAATATTTACTTACTTCAATTGGGGGAAATATAATTTGTCCTCAACTCCCTGTGTCAATACATTTTGAGAATGTTAATCACACAGCTTTGGACAAGAGATAGGTGTTTCAAATACGGTGATTAACATTTCTGTTACCATTTGGATGACCAGAAATTCAAAGAGACTTATTTCATAGATGTTTAAGAGAGGTCCAGCTATAGTAATGGTCTAACTAATCAACTCCTTAACCACATCAGAATTATGGGGGTAACTTTTCAGGATTTTATCGGAAATATGACTTGTTGCCATTAATCGGAAAGCTCTCGCTGAGAGCTTTCCGATGAATGGCAACAAGCCATATTTCCGACTAAATCCTGGAAAGTTACCCCGTAGATGTTTTTTTGAGAAAAAAAATGGATAGACATCTATTGTCATATACATTTGACAAACAGAACAAAAACATGATCTTTATTATAACAGTATTATCCTTCACATTTACAGAAATGAGGTGAGGCTTTCTCAACGATTCTATACTACGATATAACACCACCTCCTTCGTTACAGTTGGAAAAAGAGGACAATTTTCAACTCAAATCTCTTGATTTTTTTTATTTTACTTTAAAAACAAGTATTATTGTTTTATGGTGACATACATCTATGTCATTGTGTAAATAGTCTTCTATAGAATTTTAATGTTTTTTTCTTTTGTTTGTGCCTACCTCAAAAAACCAGTGTGATGAACACATAATTTTTCTACCTCAAAAGCCAGTGTTATAAGCAATATCAGTAGGGGGGGGGTGATGAACACTCATATTTTCTACCTCAAAAGCCAGTGTTATAAGCGAGATCAGTGGGGGGGGGAGTATTGGATTAATAAAGTACCATGATATCTGGCTTGTTTTACCTCTAAAACCAGTGTGATGAATGCTCATATCATTTTTTCTACATCATAAGCCAGTGTTATAAGCAATATCAGTGAAACCACGGAACAAATTCAAATTCAAATTCAAATTGTTTATTTGGTATAGAATCCAATATTAGATTATTACCAACACATATAAAGAACATAACAAAAGGACATTTACATCAATACATGTATACATTCAAGTACATAAAGTGAAATTGTAGGTTCTACAATAGAATAGAGGTTTGGTGGATCTTACTGATATTAAGTACATGTTTGCCTATATTTTGATACCATCCCAATAGCAGGTTTCAGTTCGCAAGCTCATTCCTTTTTTTATACATTTTATAAACTCCCATCATACATATTTTCTTTATGGATGTGTCAACTTCATTTGGACTTAATATGAAAGTAACTTTTTCATCATCGCTGTAGTTATTAAATTCAGGAATATTATACTGAATTTTATCAAGCATTGTCTTCCTCTCAACTTTTAGGGGCTTACAGTCTATAATAAAATGCTTTTCATCCTCCACTCCATTCTTACAGATAGGACAAATTCGACATTTTAGTTCAAGTTTTGATCTGCCCTTTTCAATTAATAACTGACTGTCACTAATCCTAATCTTAGTATACGTAGTTTTTACTTCATTATCTAAGTCAGCTAATAGGTAACTTTCACACTGATACAAATTTTTCAGTTTTCTATAAAACCTTAATTTGTTACCGTTGGGTTTATTCTCATCGTTAAATAGTTGTTTTTTCCAGAACTCGGTAAATCTGATTTGTAATTTCTTTTCAACTTCTCTAGATTCACCCCTGATAGTATAGTTATTACTATGTTTAACGGATTCACTACCTAAGTCTACTTTTTCCAATATTATTTTTATTTGATCACAAAAGCCCATCTCAAGTTTCTGATTTTCCAAATAAGCCTTGTGTACTAATGACTCAGGGTTAGATTGAACCAAGTGGTTATGGTAGTTTAAGCTGTTCTTTATTCCAGAAATGTAGACAGGAAATATTCCTAATTCTCCAAAACAGGCCATATTGGTGGCAGATCTGTTAACACCAAGAACAAATTTCATGAATTTCATTTGATTTTTATCTGGGAGAAATGTACTTGCTCTTGTCTCAAAATCAGATGCTCTCCGAACAATATGGTCGGGAGTGGTCAGCTCCCCGCCATATAAGGATATGGGTTTAACACAACTATGGTACAGTTTTAATAATGTCATGGTGTTTTTCTTAGCCCCGTAGAATTTACTTCTTATACAAAATGAGGCTTTTGTGGCTTTCTTATCTAAGTATCCGAGCGCAGCCGACAACACCCCTGATGGTTTGAAGATAAAGCCGAGATATTTATATTCTTTCACATTCTCTATGTTTTGGTTATTAATTAGGAAATTCATATTTTTTAATAGCTTACCAGATTTATTAAAAACCATGGGTTTAGATTTATTTATATTAATGGTGAGATCCCACATCTTACAGAAGTCTTGTAGCTTATTGAGTGAGGATTGAAGTCCATCTTTGGATTTAGATATAAGGACTATGTCATCTGCATAAAGAAGACATGAGAGCTTTTTGTCAGCGAGGGTTACTGGGTCACATGATTCATCAAAAATACCTGGGATATCATTAACGAATAATGAGAACAATGTGGGGCTGAGTACATAACCTTGTTTGACCCCCACAGATGATTTCAAATCATGGGTTATTCCATCGGGTAATTTAACTGCATATTCAACTTTCTCATACATATTTCTCAATATTTCTAGAAAATGACCTTTTATTCCATAATGAGCAAGCTTAATAAATAGTGCTTTCCTGTTTACTAAATCAAAAGCCTTTTTTAGGTCAATGAAGCATGTGTACAGATACTGATTATTCTGTACTGTTTTATCAATTAAAGTCTTCAGCGTAAATATATGATCAGTGGTGCGGCTTCCTTTTCTAAATCCAATCTGCTCTTTGCAAATAACTTTATTGATTTCGAGAAATTTGTTCATTCTGTTATTCAGGATTTTTGCGAAAAATTTTGCCATGCAGCATGATAGGGCAATTCCTCTGTAATTTGAGGGGTCAGATACACTACCCCCTTTAAAAATAGGTTTTATTAGATTTTGATGCCAGCTTTCAGGGTAGACTCCACTTTTCAAGACTAGATTAAATATATCAGCAAACATATTGGCATGAGATAAACACGTGGTTTTCGGCATGGAGTTTGTAATTCCATCTTTACCACTTGAGGATTTCACTTTAAGGTCTCTAGCGGCACTAACCACCTCTTGCGTTGTTATATCGTTGTTTAAAAAATTTTGGCTCCATTCGATACAAGGATGATCTTCAATCTGTAGATTGTCAAAAGCAGGTTCTTTTTCAGATTTGAAAAGAGATTGAAAGTATGAGACCCATTCTAAAGGGGTGATGTTTAGACATGGGTCGGGTTTTCTTTCTTGATTTAATTTACCCACCAGATCCCAAAACTCTGAAGGGTGACTGCTAGTGCATCCTACGATTTCTTTCATAAGGTTATTACGATAATTTCTCTGCTTGTTTCTTATAGTCTTCTTATATAGTTTAGATTCGAGTCTAACTTTGATTCTAAGGTCATTATTTTGTGGATTATTTGCAAGTTGCCTCGACATATGTTTTATGTTTCGGTATATAGCTTCGCAATCTCTATCATACCATAATTTGTTCTGTCTTTTCTTCTTTTTGACCGATTTTTGGCTTTTTGGTTTTTCACTTCCTGTGCTTAACAGTAAGTGCTGGTTAAGTGTATTTATAATATTATTTATCTGGTTTGGGTCCTCAGTACCCTTAGCACTAGTGACATCAGGGGCAAATTTAATCAATTTTTCTCCCACAACCCTCTCAAATTGTATTTTTTCAGTTTCATTCCACTTTAAGTTTTTAACTTGGGGTTTCAGTATATACTCAGGTTTATTTGAGACAGCGTCTTTTATTCTCATTTTTGCAGTTATCATACAGTGATCTGAAAGTTGTTGGTTGTAAGAGCCAACCTTAAAACAAACTATTTCCTTTAAAATATTAGGACTGCATATGCAGTAGTCATCAATTGCGGATCCATTGTAGCCATGATATGTAATTTTCCCCATGGAGTCCCCCAACGTTCTCCCGTTTAAAATCCTCATTTGCCCCCCTATACATATATCTAAAATGTTCTGTCCATATACATCAGTTGTTTGGTGGATTTGTGTATTTCTCTTGAGGTGTATACTGTCTGGTAAATAATTGTCGGGACAAAAGTCATTCAGTATGTTGTCATTGTCATTTCTGATAAAGTCCTCGTCATTCCTGTTTATGTGAGCATTCAAGTCTCCAAAGATCATAACTTCGCCCAATTTTTTGTAGGTCATAATACTTGTGGCTAGTTTGGTTAAAATAACCGAGTCCATGTTTGTTCTTTTTGTATATGTTGAGTTGGTTGGGGGTATATAAACAGATGCAACAAAAATATCTTTAGTGGTTTTAAAGAATTTTTTGTCTAGTTTTATCCATATAACATCTTTCAATGATCTATCAATAACTGTGACTCCTTTAGTAATAGTATGTTTGATAAAAAGTGCTATCCCTCCTTTAAGCCTACTTGTG
Source organism: Siphonodentalium dalli (assembly GCA_032622095.1). Classification (NCBI taxonomy): domain Eukaryota; kingdom Metazoa; phylum Mollusca; class Scaphopoda; order Gadilida; family Siphonodentaliidae; genus Siphonodentalium; species Siphonodentalium dalli. The sequence goes on from CP136067.1 coordinate 26,621,534, forward strand.
TTCTCATATCTGCATTGTAGGATGCACTTGTAGTCAGGGAGGGTGAGGATTTCATTATTACCAACATGAATTTCTTGTAGGAATATGATATCTGACTTCAGCCATCCAACGAATTCTTCATTATCTAATTTGGATGTCCTTTCATTGTTCACCTTTCTGATAAGGCCATTCACATTCCAGGAGCTAATTTCTAGTAAATTTTTCTGATTCATATTCATATTATACTCAATGTCTACTCTGAAAGAAAACAAATACAAATAATTCAAGTTCCAATAGCACAAATATCCCTTTTCAGGAACTCAGAAATTGACTAATAATTCTTGTTTTATAGATAATTGTTTTATAACTTGATGAAAATCACAATGATTACTGGATAAAATTACAACACTGTAATTTTACAAAACTGTAAAACTGCTGTGAAGATCGCTATAGTTACAGAATAAAATTAAAACACCATATCACGGGTTAATCTTATCATAGCCTAAGCATTAAATAATCATTGTTGTTTGGAATAGTAGTAATTAGAGATTAGACTAATAAAATATATGTAATGATTTGGCTAACAAGATTATTCAATTTCTGTGCTTCTGAAACTCAGAGTCTTCAATATTTATAAACTTTTGGAACTATAACAAAAACCCCAACTTTGGGGTAATAAACATCTTGAAATAAATTATTCTATTCAAATTAAACAATACCTGAACATTGTGTACCTTTGCAGCAAGTTCAGAACAACAAGCAGTCATCACAACATTGTGTACCTTTGCAGCAAGTTCAGAACAACAAGCAGTCATCACAATTTAAATTGTAGCCCTGTTCTATCCCCAAAAATGAGGATGTTTGTCTTCATATTTTAAGCCAGTCGGCTAATCTATAACTGAGTTCCCTCTAAAAAATTTGACTCTTACTGAGTTACTTAAGTTGTGTAGCTTAAGTTGTGTTGCTCATAAAAGTTTAAAACTTTAGTCAATTACAAAGTGTCCAGTAATGTAATATTGATTAATATTAAGGAAAGGATGCATGACCTTCTGGTCATTTAGATCAATACTGTTCATTAATTGACCTAATGTCTTTCAGGGATTGATACAATTGTGGTTGACGATTTGTTTATTGTGATACTTATTCCTCTTAAAAATCTTTAATAACGATGCTTATTAAAGTTATTTCCCCCTCCATTTGACTGTGACCACTGCCTTGTATTACCATGGTAATTACCATAATTACCATAATTCCCTGGGAATGGGAATTGCCCTTGTTTTCCTTGGGAATAAGAGTTCCCTTGGATGGGTAATTGGATATTTGAATTAGGTGGTTTATTATAATAACCACGTTCCGGATTTCCTTGGGAATATGAATCCCCTTGGAATGAGAAATGAGGCTTGGAATAGCCATGGCCCCCTGTTTGACGATAATTGGTCTTCCCATGCACTGGGGAGGAGGCACCAGTCTTTACATGTGAGAACACATGCCGTATGTTACCAGCCAGCAACCTAGTGCCTTCACCCGCATTCACATGGAGTCCATCACTGTCAAACAGGTTTTTCTTGAGGCTACCATAAGCTGTCTTAAAGTTATTGTTATGCACTATGTGTATTTTGTCTACATTGATATATTTGGAGATTAAAATGTCATTTAAATAGGCACATTTTCCCCTCAGGGGTTGAATGTCACATGGGGTCAATAGTGATAGGTATAGTGTTTGACATTTGGTCAATGCCAAGTCAATCAGTTCTTGGTATTGTTCCCATGTTTGTTCTGTGCTATCAGATTTAAGATTGTTAGTTCCCACATGTAACAGTATATCAAGCTTTTTTGATACTGGTGAGTCTTTTTCTAGAACCATAATAGCATCCTCAACTCGTGCTGTGAATATTTCTTCAGGTCTATGGTAAAAACCTGACATTAGACGATCTGTCTTAATATGTTTAAGTATTGAGTCATGAAGTACCAGAACATCACAGTAATTTGTGTCTTCCTCTGATTTATCTTGTTTACCTGTAAATGTCAACTCACTGATTTTTCTGTCTGATTGTTTCAACATATCATTTAGTGATTCACATTTTTTTTTCAGTATATAATTAGAGTCTTCAAGATGCTTTAGTTTTGATTCCAATTCCTTTTGCGTCTTGAGCTCACCCTCAACTTTCGTCACTAGTTCAATTTCACGGACTCCGAGCGACTGTAACTTGGTGTCTTTTACAGCATTTATTTTTTCGAGTTCATTTCTTTCTTGCTTAAGTTCGCTGATTTTGTTCTGAAGTCCTACTTTATTAGCTTTAAAATTTTGGTCATCCAGATGCTTTATTTTTGATTCCAATTCCTTTTGCACATTTAACATGCCGTCAACTTTCTTCAGTAGTTCATTTTCACGATCTTTGAGTGATTGTATTTTTTTCTGGAGTCGTTCTTTTTCCTCATTTTGTTTGGAGCTTTCTTTATTCACCGCTTGTATACTAGTTTGTTCCACAATATGTTCTTTTATTATAGTTAATGATTCCTCAAAAACATTTAGTCTGTTATCTATGTATTCTTTTATTAGATCTAGGTTTGACTCTTTTAAAGTTTCGGAATTTCCTGAATCTTTCTCTTCGACCTCAGGATGAGTAACACTTATCGAACACTTTGTCTTAATTTTTTCCAAATCATTATGTGATTTTTGATTTATTTTTCCATCCTCTGGCTGAATAATATCACCTTTCGCACAATTTATCTTCAATTTGACCGTATCATTATCATAAGGTGATTTTTGGTGTATTACTTCATCCTCTGTCTGAATATTATGATCACCTTTCGCACAATTTATCTTCACATTGTCCATATCAGTTGCTGATTTTTTATTCATTTCTTCTTGAATTGATGTCAGTGAATCATCCGATGAGTCAATAATATCTTTGGTAGCTTGAGATTCTGTACCAAGCTTGTTTTTCTTATTTTGTTCATCATTGTTGGCTTGATTAGAATTACATGTATTGATATCGGTAGCTAACAAGTCCACTTGCTCTTTTGTTGCTTGAAATTCTTCGTGGCACCATAATTTGTGTGCTTTCCCTTGTATCATGATTTTTCCAGTTGTGACATATACGATCACTTTATACAAGAATTCATCCTCTTTACTGGTAAGCATTTTATCTTTAATTATAAATTCAGTTGAGATTGGATTTGTGCCATGCGAATCCATCCATTCCACCTCAGTCTCTTTAATCGAACCTTTCTCGATATATAGTCTTTTCCATAGGGTATAAATCCAACAGTGAATTCTATCCTTGGTAGTAACAAACGACGTAGCGTGCGCATTCGGTTTATATAGATTATGATCAATAGCTTCGAAAGGCAGCAGTCTGCCATGTACTCTTGGTTTTTCTTTATAAGTGATGTTGCTAGTGTCATACATTTTTTTGATATTGTCTAAAGTAATGTTCATTTGCGCCTTATCTGAGTTATCATTATCGGTACCTGTGGTTGATTTATTCATGATTATGTTGGATGTGTTGAAACACAAGAACTACGAATTGCAGCGAAATTAGGTGAGGCAATATTCGTAGGTCAGCTGTTGGCATTGTTTGACGTTGGCCATTCTGGGTTTACAGTCACCTTTAATCTTTATATATTTTTTCATCTTGAGATGTGTGTAATAGATTATCTTTATTGCTGTTTATATTTGTTTTCTTTCATTTCGACATTGTTTGGAACTTACACGTGTTTGAAACCGGAAGTCATTTGATTAATCCAATACGCCCCCCCCCCTTTTTTTCACTTATCTCGCTTAGGGGTGTATTGTTGTGTGCTGAACACTGTGATTGTGTGCGTTATTTTCTATTTTTAAATAGAATATATATTTTTCATATTCTATATTCCATTGCAATATATGTTACAATCATATCATTTTCTACCTCATAAGCCACTCTTATAAGCAAGAACAGTAAGGGGGTGAGGCATATTGGATTAATTGAGTTCCGGTGTTGTGGTTTTAGCGCTACATGTACCTGGCACTAAACCGTGTAACCTGAAATTGATTAATCCAATACGCCCCACCCCCTCACTGATATTGCTTAAGGGTTTATTGTTGTGTGCTGAAAACTGTGATTGTGTGGATTGTTTTCTATTTTAAATAGATTATATATTTTTTCATATTCTATATTCATTGCAAAAAATACATGTTCATCTCAGATTATTTCTCTCCTCAGTTTATAAGTCTATAAGAAAGAAGATTGTTAAACCTATCACCATATTGATAAAATTATTCCATAAGGGGGAGGACACAAATTCTAGAAATAAGATAAACTATTCAGTCTTCCAAGTGTTCACATTTTATTTACATAAAGAGCATACATGTATACCAGACGGAGAAGGGGAATTATCTTGAAATGAGATAAACTTATCACTCTTCCAACAGTTAACTTTTTTTATTTACATAAACCACCTACAGTAATGCCCTAAGTAATCGACCTCTTAACCAAAGCAGAATTATGGATAACTTTTCAGGATTTAGTCGGAAATATGCCTTGTTGCCATTCATCGGAAAGCTCTCGGCTTTCCGATGAATGGCAACAAGCCATATTTCCGACTAAATCCTGAAAAGTTACCCATAATTCTGCTTTTGTTAAGAGATCGATTACTTAGGGCATTACTGTATACTAGGTGTATTTAATACTCAGGAGAAAGTATCAGGATACTGGTTTTTTTACACATATACTGTTATAAGTGTCTCAGGTATTTTTGTGATCAAAAGTGTTAGACTGAGAGGTGATTTACAACAAAATAATACAAGATTCAGAATAAAGCCATATATATTTTAAAATCCCATATTATTTTGTTGCAAGTCCCCTTCTTCAGCATTGTTAATTTGTATATTTTAAAACTGTTTAAACATTGTTTTTGTTTGTTTTTTACTATTATATTCTTACTACATGAAGATATTACTCTTATAAATGCCTCCAGTACTTTTGTGATCAAAGTGTTATACTGAGTGGTGAAATGCAACAAAATATTTTTATTCAGCATACAAGTTACCCCCCCCCCCCCCCACCCTCCAAGGTTGTGCTGTAGACTATTTGATTTAGATAGATGATGAGGTACATGTATAAGTAAGATACTATCACAATTTGTCCTTCCAGGATCTATTCTACATAAAATGGTGTAAAATTTTATGCTATCACATTTTGCCCCCCCCCCCCTCCAGGATCTATTCCCCAGTTGTGGTGCAGATGATTTGATTTAAATAGATGAGGGTATAAGTAAGCCACTATCATACTAAGTAGTTTATCCTTCCAGGATCTATTCTATATAAAATGGTGTAAAATTGTATTCTGAATCCTCTATTTACTTTGTTGCATTTCATCTTCAGATTTGTTGATTTTACATTTTACAAATGTTGATTTTTGTACCACTATATATTCTACTAAATAAATATATGTATGCATATATACATTTTTCTATCTTTCTATCACAAGTTAAGACGATACACTGAATATTTATGAATCACCAACTCCATATTTTGACGCTCGTTAGTCCACCCCTCCCCAGTTGAATATTTGTCTTTAAATATGGAGGTTGGTGATTCCTAAATAATGAAATATATCGCTTTAAAGAGAAAATAACTATTAATAATTCACTCCATTAGCATACTGAGTGAACACTATCCAATTATATCATATTCCTGTCTACAACATGTCTCATACCATATATATACATCACTATTCATTATCATTTTGTAGGCATGATTCTGAAATGATTGTATAGTGATCGCTCAGTATGCCTATATCTTATAGACATGATATTAATTAATTTGAATATTCATCTTCTTGTTCATGCTCTATTTTATAATGTCCATAAGCCAATGAATTCACTCCATTAGATAGGTAGTATCTTTTGTCACAGAATGTTGAAAGTGAAGTCTTGATGAAATGTGAACAAAAAAGTAGATGTTTCTTACTCGTAATTCGATTGAATGAATGTGTTTTTCTACTGCCCTCGAATAGACATTGTGCATATTCATCAAACTTCATTTCACTACTTGTTTTGTCAATTCCTTTTGCTCGCACTTTCTCTTGGTCTCCATATTTCAGAGCATACAATTTAGGTTTAAGGGCACAAAATTTCCAAATTGGAACTCCTGCAGTTTCATCCTTGAATTTTCCATAAACATTTTTATTGTTTGGATCATAAATGGAGTGTGTTTGTGGATAACTACTTAGGTCAAACACATGCTTGTTCTTATCCATATCTTCATAGATGTCATGAGTGTTAATTTTCAAAATAAGAGAATCTGTGTCAGTATATAACAAATTACTGCGTTCACCGGGGTACATTTTCTTGATATAATTGTAATAGAAGTCTGCCATAACATACTTAGAGATATCCAAGACTGCAGCCCCAGCAAAAACTGGTTTGTTCAACACAAGTTTAATTTTAGAATACTGCACTGCTACATGATCCTCGTTGAAAATTTCAAATCTTTTGAATGAGGGTTTTGCAATGTATTTCCTCAGTTTACCCTCATCTGTAATAAGTTTCAGATTAACACGTTTCCTAACATTTTCGAGTAGACGTCCATAGACCGAGTTGGTCATCAATTTCCAGAAAGATTTTTCAAACTGACTGCTACAGTTAATTCTTTGATTTATGTTGAAGTCAACATATTCCTTCAACCAACAACACTGATTGAACTTAAGAATTCTATGAATCTTCATGACTTTCATCCCCAATTGTACATACAGTTTCAAAGTCATATAATGAACCACATATTTCTTTTTGGGGTACAATGTTTGTATAAGTTTTTCAGTTGTATGATATGGTCTTGTACTATTGTGTTCCTTCCACAAATTTTGGCAGTAGGGCGATAGCTCTTCAAATTTTAACTTTCGTCTCTCGACTGCTAGCGGATAGTCATTGTGACTCTCATGCAAAGATTGTGGATAATCAAGATCAACTTCCAGTACATATCCTATTTCATCATTTATTTTGGTTTCATCCAAGTTGAATTTTTCGATTTCAACTTCTGTTAGGAATTTAAATCCTTTGTAAGGTAATGGAAATGTCATGGCCTTCCCATAGAGCGAGTTTGCATCATATGCCATCACAAATGAGTGATTTGAAGAGGAGTCATAATCAGATACATATGGATTATTTGCTGCACCATATCTCTGATATGCACTACAAATACCTCCTTTTATAGATTTTTCAAGAAATATATATTGAGTGATATCAGTCAATAATTCCAATTTCACTCCAGTTTTTCTCAACATGGCACTCCAACTAAGACCAGGCGCTGAATAAAAATGGAGGGGGTCCAAACTATGATGTTTGAGACATATATCTCTAAAGTTTTCAAACACACAAGCCAGTAGACATACATCGCTCTTCAAGTAAACATCATGATAATCTCCCAGATTTTCCATATTAAATTCTTTCCATACCTCCTTAGCATGATCATAATCAGAAGATGATATGTGTGTGTTATTCAATTTGTTGTAGAATTTCTCTTTAACAGGTAGTGATTTTTCTTGGAAAGAATCCATTGCAACTATATGATCATAACAGAAGACTCCTTTCCGTTTTAAGAGATCCTGTTGAGTTTTAGTAAAACCTTCATCCTGCAGATATGGAAAATTATAATTTTCCATTTTGTTGAGGATTTCCACTAAGTTTTCTAATGATGAATTTAGGAACTGATAAGAATCAAGAAATCGCAGTTTTCCTATAGTGAAAGAAAGATATTTCTCCATTGAATTCGGAATACATGTTATGTTCTCCTTGAATTTGCCTATGGCTTGACAAATGATATGTCCATCAAAATTCTTCAGATTGTGGAATATTACTGGGATAAATGATGATGTTTTAAGGTGCAAATTACAGCCGTGACACGAAGCTCCCCTGAAGTCCCCGGTCAAGTGACAATGGTCCCGGACTGGTCGATTATTGTTCGTGAATTTTCTTTTGCATACATAACACTCTGTTGCCAACAGAAATTCGTTCATTGTTTCTGGCGTCATTTGTATTTCTCTGTTCTGTTCAAGAATTTCTCTGATCTCCTCTTCTTCTTCAAATAATTTCTCAAGAAAATGATCAACTACACCAGTGTCAGATTTATATGTATATATAGGTTTTGTATATTCTTCACTCAGTCTACAAACCCTTTTTATAGCAAAACTACATGGTTCTAGTATAGCATATGGTGTAGAGCTAGTTCTGTCCGGTTGAGGATCACATTTTTCTATTTTGCTTGAAAAACATTCAAAGTCACAGTATATGGCTATTGGTACAACAAATTGTTTATGGTAGTCTTTGAAACTCAAAAATCTTTTGTCTTCTGATGGAAGTTCAACTTTTTGACAACCAAATTCTTGACACTCTGATATGTGTGAATCACGATCACTTTTCACAGAAAAAGCAAAAAGACAGTACCAACAGAAATGGTAGGTTTTATGAGAAAATTGTCTCTTCAATCTGTTTAGAAACTGATCCAAATTTCTAATAAGTACATAATGAGATTTTTCATCTTTGTTCAGTAATAACAAATTCACATGTTTTATTTCCTCTGAATAAGCAACCTTTGATATTCGAATAGGAAAAACTTCCTTGTCTTCATACCCAAAGAGATTTATAGAAATGTTGTTTATTTTTTTAAACTTTGTGATTTGATCGCATGTCATTGGGAATTTTATTCCTGTTGTCTTCAAAGAATTCAGGTGTGGTATATAATTAGTCACGCTCCTCACATTATGATCTTTTGGGAAAAGGGCTGCTAGTATAGAATATAGAAAACAGAAGTCATCATTATTGATAATATTTACAAGTGATTGTATATATTTCATTTCTTCTGGTGTTTCTATATATGCAGATACTGGCAATGGTATGTAACGAGCAATATTCACTTCCAACTCATCTATTTTATCGATCCTCCAACCACTTCCTTTGTGAACAAAAGTGTTGAATGTTTGATATATCTTATGAAATGCAGAGTTAATTTCATCCTCATCAAAATCATGCGAACTGTGATATTTGAACACAGTACTTCTAAAGTGTGTGGTAAGTTTCTTAACATCAGTGTCCTGTTCTCCGATTATCTTGACCATTTCCACCACAATATTGAGATACCATTTTACCCCTGCATGCCTTGTTGTCTGCTTTTGTAGAATGTTTTTTAATTTTTGATAATTATTCGAGAAAAAAAACAATTATGTCCCCTTTTTCACTGTCACTTCTTGGTTTAATTCTTTTTATTTTCACGGAATTGTTCAAAGCAGTTAAATTGGGTATAGTGTTGGAGTCGTCACCCAAAGACACATTAGTAGGTGAAACATTTGCTGAACTTTCATCTTTTCCTTCATTCAAAACATTTTGTTTTTCTATTGGAAATGTGTCAGTCCGGGGTTCTTTAGCATTCTGCTTATTATCTGCTGAGTTTCCGGTTCTTTTTTCCAGTTTATGAATGTCTTTCCTGTGCTTCTGTAGTGTGTATTTTGTTTTGAATTTTTTATTGCACAGATCACAATTTTGTTCACCATCCTTGTGAATACCTTTATGTTTTCCGAGTGTCCGATGATTTGCATAAGTCTTTCCACAAATATCACATGAAAGGCGTTTCGATTTAATCAAGCTAGGTGGATCATCCATGTTTTTCTTTCATTTAATTTGTGTTGAGAGGTAAATATAACCACCCCACGTATCTGATTTCTTTTCTTCAGCAACAACTATTTTGTATGCCAATACAATCCTGTTGAAATGTACATTTAAACTTCTGAACTGGGGGTAAGATTATTCCATTCTAACGGTTTGTGAGATCAGTCAACACATCAGGTTGGGATTTACTACAACAAGACACAATCTATTTACATTTGTATTGAAATAAAGTACACCTCTGCCCAGAATAAATATTTACACAATACACAGAGCAATTTTTACAGAAAGCAAAATCAAATATATGGGTGGAAGAAAAGAAAAGAACATCCAACTAATTTAACATCAAAGTAGCCATCAAATACAAAATCTGTATATACAATCATCAAAGCAGTGGTGACAGTTTAGGGGTTTACATTATATTGGTAAATATAGTGAGATTACATCAATTAAGATCAAGCATGAAATTCATTAGTAGTTCTCAAAGTAAATAGAATATACTTCAAAGCCTCCCCCCTTGAATAAATAGAATAGTAATTACATGTATAATGGTGTATAAGGATTTCACACTGTTTTTGTTAAATTTTAGTGAGATTACAACAACACATTCTTCAGGTTTTTATGTATTTTCATCAGACAATTTAAAGCAGTCCAATAAGATCAATTTTTTATTTTGACAGAAGACAACCTCAAATTACATGTATATATGCATAGGTGTTGCGTCTCGAAATAATAAACAGATCTCAAAGTTTCTCCCATTTAACCATTGAAAAGTCGTTTCTGGATTTGTTCCCTGTATGTTTTGGTATTTTACCCCTCTTGCTGTTATTTTGTTTTGAAACTGGAACAATCTCTATTTTTTTGGTATCAGCACCTGTACTTGGAGGAGGTGTGTCACCCTCGTTTGCGCCCATAACGTTTGTGATGGATTTTCTCTCATTTAGCATAGCTTTTAACTCATTAAACTTCTCTTTAGGAATAAGAATCATCTCCTTGGACATGCTTTTTTGAAATGTCTGAGTACTGGTCTGATGATGAATGGAATAGGCTTGAAAGCACGAATTAACAACTGTCTCCTTTTAGTCAGTGAAATCCGTTTATTTGTCAGTTCTCTCAGCAGGTGTCTAAACTTGTATAGTTCCAATTTCTCTCGATCAGATAAATGAACATTTCCTCTCAATATATTGAAAACACATTCAGCAATAAACTTAATTTCATTTGCTGATAACCCATTTATAAGTATTGGATATCCTCTGTTTCCACTACTCATAACTTTGGACAGGAAATAAGTCAGTTGAGTCAATTGCATTATGTGTCTCCAAAATTAGTAGGCAAGTACACAACAGTATTTTCATAGGGAAGTATATTTGTTCTCAGCTGATAGAGTTTGTCTGATCGAGGGTGAAAATCAATCAATATATACCCATAGTCTCTATTTGTTGCTTTTTCATAAGCATCCATAAAATATGCTAATTTATTAGGAAATGCTTGTGTGGCTAGCACCATTACTTGTCGCAAATCCCTCTTTGCTTTGAATAGAATATAATAGTGTGAATTGAGAGAGATTCCACGCATAGATGGCCCCTGTTGATATAAGTTCTGACAGATAATAAGATTTGAAAAATTGTTATGATGAGACTTCACAGTTATTAGCTCCAAAATATCTTTATTATTACTTACTGCCACCATCATGTCATCTAAAATAATAAGTTTATGTCCATGTGTTTCAGCATACCAATTATTAAGAATAGATTCAGTTGGTAGACCTTTGTGAAAATGAATTTTCACCGGCATATCATCATAGAGAGACTGCCAACTTTTGTAACAGAAATAAATCTTCTGAACTTGTTGTGTAAACATAGCATCAGCATTCTCCAGAATTTGTTTGACAAGAGTTGTTTTCCCACTTGATGTACAACCAACTATCATCATATTAGTGGGTGATTCAAATTTTAGTAATGCATCATTAACCCAACTGTCACTGATCATTTTTCTTATATTCCTATTCAGAAATAATTTCTCTATTCTGTGTGATCTGAAAATAACCAGGGAACTCTGCATAAACTAAACATGTCACAGTTTCAGTCAGGGCATCTTTAAACTGAATATCTAACCTGATATTTCCTGATTTTATAAGAGTAGTAAATTCTGGATTGTCATTGTATGGTTCCACGTTAAATACATAATATGCATATCCTCTTCCAAAATCAGTTCTTTCGATCATACTCCCTGAATCATAAGATTGATATAAGCTGAAATCATTTCATCATTAACCCCATTGCCATTAGTATCATACTTAAGTTTAAGTGGACTGGAATCGACAGGCATACCATCACAAAACAGTGATATTTGACTTACACCATAATTCTTGAAATTGAATGGGTTGAGTTTATAATCCCCTGCAACTGCTTTTGATGAAAGAAGTCCAACAACAACTCTCAGGGGGCGGACGGTTTGAAATATGTTATTCCAAGTAAATTCGTTTAACCCTGTTGCAATCGAATTCGTCTTTACGTCTGTCTTCTTAAATAGATATCTGGCAGGTGTCGTCTTTAAAAGTTCATTGTGAGCCATCAGAAGTGCTGGGTTAATTCGCAACCTGCGAACTTTGAGCACTATTGAGTCAATCCGAAGTTCATATGAAGGCGAAGCTTCTGGTGACATAAGGCAGAAACTTGCTTTATTCCTGAATAATCTGAGTTGAACAGTAACACCATTTATAAAATAACGAGGAATCTGGAACAAATCATGGAGAATTGGACCTTCCAATTCAACTTGTTGACTTTTTTTCAAAAACTTAGCTCTTTCATATAAACCAATATTATATCCTACCAAGTCAGGTGAATCCATAACACCTGGTGTATCCTTGAAAAACAACTGGCATTGTAGCTGCGATTCTTGAGCTGTAGCATCATTCTGTTGTATACAATAATGTTTGCAGATAAGCTTTGAAGCTGTAGAAAACATTTCCAGGTAAAAATTGGTTGCCGCATAAAGCCACATCAACTTGAGACCAAAGTGACTGCAGTAGCAGATTTATAGGACCAACTTTATCGGTTGCTGTTAATTTTGCTCCTCCGCTTTTATATATTCCAAGCTTCACATTCAGTCGAGAATTCCTCAGATCGAGATAGTCCAATCCATTCGAAAATTGTAAATTGAATTCTACTGGCGAGTCACCAGAAATCTGTGATATAGGTCTGAATTCTTGAAAGTAGAATTGTTCGACACCTGTTTGCGTTGGCGCTAGACTGAAAATCTGGAGTTCTTTTGGCAGCCCCTCTTGGAAATCATTTTTGTCAATCATCGCCATATTGTATATTTAGTCAAAAATATCTTTATGAATTTTACTTCTTGACTTCAAGACACTCTTGCGTTTTGTAATAAATTTAGACTTTTTTACTTTCTTTATACCTTTTTTGACAGTGTGTGTTCTTTTTTTGTATTTTCTCTTCTTTTTCACTGCAGCAATACCCCGTGCCAATTCATCTTTAACCTGTTCTACACTCTGAGCTATTGGCGATACAACTGTTATCACTGGCTGTTTAGGTTTTGCATCCTCTGTTTTTATCAGATTCTGTTTTCGCAAAAAGTTAACCCATTTCTGGGGGTCAGGTATATAAATTTCTCTATTCATTCTGCTTTAAATGTAGTGTAAGATAAACTGGATCAGTCAGAAATAATGCAGGAGCTCCTGTTTCATCACTTATATATACTTCTAACTCCGAAAATTCCAATGTTCTTAGTGCTATATATGGAGTAACATCTGAGTCTATTCTCCATGGACATGTAAGTGAGTTCTGTGTAATTTTTCTGAGTACTGGTATTTCTTTGTTGTTCATCACAGAATTTCTCAAAATATTAACACATACATACAGAATATGACTTGAAATCACATTTGATTTTGTGATAGATGAGCATATAAATTCAGTCAACCCCATCAACCATTCTCCAAATAAATGAATAGCTTTGTTCAAGTATATGCGAAACTTGTACGGCTTGTTCTGAGGATAAATTTCTGAGAAAGCATCGCTTTGACAGTATATATACATATCAGTCATTCTGTGGATACTAAATCAGACTTTGGGATCCACTGGTTATATTTTTCTGGCCAATCCTGAAACTTGACAAAATATTCCTGTTTTCCCTTTCGTTTTCTTTTTCGAATTATCCTTTCCACTTCCCAAAGTGAATTATTATCCTTGAAAACTTGTGTTAGTTCGTTTTGATACCACCAGCCTTTTATCTGTTCACCGTTAAAATCAGTCAGTTGATACATAGGGAGGGTTTGTTTCAAAAACCGTTCAGATATTTTAAAAATCTCCCCTGACCATTGTTGCTGGTAAGATCTTCTGAACTTATCTTTCAAGTAAGAAACTCTCACTAGATCACCTATTTTGTAGAGAAATTTGCCTTTCCTCTTGAATCCTTTGGGCTTGAGATATTGATATGCCCAGATATTTGCTTCATTTTTAGAGTTAACCTCATCTGGTGCAAGATAGTGTAGTGATCTGTGTGGAGTTTTGTTATAGCGACTGACGAGTTTCTGCAAAACATCAATATATCTATATGTTTTATTCCTTTGGAAATATTGGAAAATAATTTTCTTTAATGTATTGTTCACACGCTCTGCAGTGGCTGCATGAATCTCATTCATAGCATTATAAAAATAAATATTCTGTTCTTTCAAATAAGCACCAACAAGTTTATTACAGAATTCCATTCCATTATCGGATCGGAGTTTCACTGGTTTCTTTTTTGACGACTCAACAATAATTTTCAATGCACTAAGCACATTAGTTGCAGTTTTCCTCTTTAATGGTTGAACAAATAAAAACTTAGAGAAAGTGTCTATAACAATAAGTAGAAATGTTATACCATTGTTATCCTTGCTCAAATTTTGCACTGATAGAAGATCCATATCCCATAGTTGATACGATCCTGATAAAACCACTTTCAGTTTTGGAAAGTTTTTTCTCACTTGTCTATGAAGTGTGTATGAGTCATGTTTTTTTAACCAGTTGGCTAAAAAGTATCTGGTGTAGTTGAATTTTCCATCACTCTTCAATGCACGATAAAGTTTTTCAACACTGGAAAAAGATGCTGGTTTAGAAATATTGAAATAATAGTTTTCAAGATATTTCTCTTTTTCTTCCATATCTATCATTTCATATAGTATAGTTTATCTGCTTTTTTAAGAACACACACAATATATGAATAATCACATCGGAAAATCTTCTCCGGAATATTCATTTCTTGAATTTAAATAAGTCTGTAAACTGTGTATATAGTTGGCTGCATTTGAAAGTGACAGTAATGATGGAATGTTCAAAGCAAATTGGTTCCCATCTGAACAGAGTGAAATTGATGAATGGTTTCTAATAAGAAGTATTTTTAGTCTGTGGTTGATAGACACTTCTATTGTATTTGGTCCGCAAAAACTAATTTCGCATTCAGAACCTTTTAGTTCAGAATCTAGTTTTATTAGATCAGATTTCAACTGTGTCTGTGCCATTAGAAAAAAACTAAGTGTAGTCCTTTAGAATTTTCACAATTCATTGACTGATACTCATATATCAGCTTTTTTATGACTTATTGCAATTATAAATTTCATGGAGACCAATCAAAACCTTTGATCTGTAAACAGAGTAAACATTAATGGTCTGCTTATAGCGATAAGCATATACACACAAACCGACATTAGCCAGGAGGTGGGTGGATTCAATTTTGATACCATTCCAATCCATTAGGGTATTTTACTGGTTGTTGTCACTTGTGATGTATTATTTGACCCCTCCTCCAATTTTACTTGCACACATATTAAACACCCACCGCCCCCCTTACATGTATAGTTACGTAGCCCTGCGATTTACAAAGTATTATTTGACAAGAGTAAAGGTTGTTCACTGTAAGAACAATATAAAACAAGGAAAAGATATAATGCTCAAAGTTGAAAGTGAATCTGTGCCACACACCCGAAGTGTAAACACGCTCACGCTGATGTATTTGTATACCATTTTGTTTTACCTCGTACAAACATTAGCATTATGTACTCCCCACCTAATTCATACTACCAACATCAGTAAATGGCATTAGTTTTCAACATCAGACAAATAAAGTATACATAACATGGTAACTTACACATTAGGGATTTACATTCCTGTTCCTGTGCTGGTACAAACATCAGGTTTATATAAAGTGGAAAAGTGGTGACTGGTGTTGTCCTATTTTGTATACTACTCAGCTATGCTCACATCAGGAGCACGCGTTATGAGCTCATTCCAGTCGACTTGGGCAAGAAGGCTATTAGCATGGGAAAAGTTACCTTTTCTGTAGTTCCACACATTTCTTATAAAAGACGCTGCGGTCTTGTTTTCAAATGATAATGTAGCATAAACACCTAGGTGGTCTGAAACTCCGAGATCTAGGACGTCGGCGTCTATTACACGGAGAGAGTTTGATGTGATAATTGGGTCAAGCAATGTACTTGAATTAGCGGTAACTCTCGTTGGGACCTTTATAACATTTTTCATGCTGAAACCATCCGTTATATTTTTCAATTTCGATGAACTATTCATGAAATTGGAGTTAAAATCTCCAGTGATGACTACATATTCTTAGATTTCGAGAGCGGTTGCAATTGAGGATTCCAGGAGTGTCCAATAGTTTTGAGAGCAGAATTGATCAGATCTATACGATACTCCAAGAATAATTCGAGTTTTCTTTGAGTGGATTTCGAACCAGAGGCAGGAAGAGTCAAATTCTAATTCGGGCTTACGATTAAATATTAGGTGATCGGCGAACATTACACATATACCGCCACCCTTTGAATCACGGTCTTTGCGAATGTGGGTACAAAATCCATCCAGTTCTAGTTGGTCTGAATGATAAGATGGATCAAGATGGGTTTCAGTGAAACATAAAATGTCAAATTCGTTAATAAAGTCTGCAATCTTTACAAGTTTATTTCGGATACTCCTTACGTTAAAGTGAAAAAGTGATATACAGTTCTCAACGTTAGTCTGAGACAACGGTCCTGGGTTAACATGGATATCGCCGGATAAAAGTAGGAGACAGAGCGTAATTAGAAGTATCGACCTTGCGTTTGGTGGACTGAAGTATTTTCCGAGGTAATAGCTGCTATTTATCACAGTTTTAGATGCTAGTGGTCGTTTTGATGAGTCGAAGATACCAATTGCTGCCCTATACTGATTCAATGCACACGTCATATTTCAGACGGTGGTTCGAAATCAATATAGGGAAGCAACTGGACTCCGACTCAACAAACAATACTGATATTGGCACCTCACAAATGGACTTGACTGTCGTTCTTACATTCTGGATATTTTCAATAGGAAATGATGTACATGAATAATCAGAAGTGATCAATAAATAGAACAGAGAAAACATGATGAGAACATGGAGAAATTTGCAAATATTTACATACTGATATTTGGTGGTGATTGGCATGAGGGGGGTTTTCGGCTGAGTATCGGGTAGCTATGTTGAAAATAAAGGGATTGTGCTTGGGATTATTATCATGGAGATTTGTTTACGGGTTGATCCGAAATTAGTGGGGAATTTAGAAGTTTCATGATGAGGAAAACAGAAACAGAAAACATGTTAGAAGTCGACCATGGCGTTACTGATAACATGTTAGAAGTCGACCATGGCGTTACTGATAACATGTTAGAAGTCGACCATGGCGTTACTGATAACATGTTAGAAGTCGACCATGGCGTTACTGATAACATGTTAGAAGTCGACCATGGCGTTACTGATAACATGTTAGAAGTCGACCATGGCGCTACTGATAACATGTTGGAAGTCGACCATGGCGTTACTGATAACATGTTAGAAGTCGACCATGGCGTTACTGATAACATGTTAGAAGTCGACCATGGCGTTACTGATAACATGTTAGAAGTCGACCATGGCGTTACTTATAACATGTTAGAATTCGACCATGGCGTTACTGATAACATGTTAGAAGTCGACCATCGCGTTACTGATAACATGTTAGAAGTCGACCATGGCGTTACTGATAACATGTTAGAAGTCGACCATGGCGTTACTGATAACATGTTGCGAAGGAATTTATCCTAGATTACCACCCAGGATGGATCGTAAGCACAAATATGTTTGCAGCATCAGCTATATGCTTCAGGTGTGTAGAGTAACAGTGATTTATTAACGCCACCGGTGTATACTGTGGCCCAAATTATAAAATTCCGTGGTTCCATGTAGGATTGGGTCGCTTTAAAAGCTGTAGTGCTACCCCGAATGCGGTTATTTTGGGACGCTTTAAAATTGTACTGCGACGTCCGGTTAAAGCTGTAGTTGGAATGTCCAAGTTCGTGAAATTTCTATTGACTATGCCGATTATTTGAGAAGCTATATTGTGTTAGGATATTGTAGAAAGGCTAATCTAGCCATGTCAAATTGAGCTATAGCGATGGGATATATCGCAGGTCAACATATTTCGGGTTTTCGTGGGTGTGTATTCGCTGGATGTCTTAAAGTTGCAGTATGTAACCATTATGACCGCGTTAATTGCTTTCGACGTTTAGGTATGAACAATGGATGGGCCATGGACTCTTGGAGGGAACACAATACCTCCGATTTGTTCCGCATTTAGAAGCTATATGGTGTGGTGAATGAGAAACTTGCAGTGATAAGCCGTAGTTTTTTGTAATAATTTGAAGGATTATTTGTTTTAATTTGTTTGCATTCATGTAACCAATATATTTTATATTATAATTTATATTTATGGGTAATAATATGATCTTGGTGGCGTTACCATTTCTGACTATGGTTTTCTTGTTAATGCTTTGGCAGTGTTAAAACCACATCGAAACAGTCACTGATGGAGGTATGATTTGCAGAGCTCTTATGTGTATACGATAGAGCATAACGTATTTAATATTTCCATTTAGTTTATTTCCGATAAAACTCGATTATTTCACGTTTGTGGCTATGGATCAAACGTGATATTAAATAATGTATATAAATATGAATAACAGCAACTCGGGCCAAGGCAATATGTGACCCGCCATATCAAATCCAGTCGTAAGTCGGGATGTTTTTACCCTGTGCCAATGCATTCTCTTATATATGCGAGTCGACCATATGTCGCCTCGCATATATAACAGAATGCATTGGCCTAACAATTTGTTATCATTTTGTTTTTAAATGTTTCTTACAATTTTTAGGACATAAAATAAAAAACATCCATTACCCTGCAGGGAGCCCCACACATATATAGAAGCATATAAAAGAGTGTCATCTGCTCATGTTTGTCTGGGGCTCTGTATGGGTGAAATTATAAAATTGTTAAAGAATACAAGAAAAAATTGTTAAAATTGTAAAAAATTGTTAGGCCAATGCATTCTCTTATATATGCGAGGCGACAAATGGTCGACTCGCATATATAAGAGAATGCATTGGCACAGGGTAAAACAAATCCCGACTTATGACTGGATTTGATATGGCGGGTCACATATGTTAAACATGTCAAGCGCATCGTGAATTAAACTAGTATAGTCATATTGGACAAGTATACACATAATCTATTTCCATGCTTTTGTTGAAACTGTTGAATAGCACATCACATTGCACAGCAAAATTGCACTCACAAAAGCCTTACTGGAAATAAAGCGCATCCAGATAAATTAATTTTGAACCTTTTGCGTCAGCTTATTTTATTTAACGATGACACACATATAACTTTATAAATAGCATTCAGATGATGGCACAATCGGTTCTCCATAAACATTATAGTCCAGTCGATTGAGCCAATTTCTGGACCGAACCCGGAAGAAATTGTCACTGAACCAATTTCGATGTCATTCGACGTGGAGAACACAGTGCAGTATAAATAATCCAAACTCCAAGATAATGAAATCTTGGAACACATTTTAGAGCTCCTCAAAGTCAGATGCTTCTACTAACAAAGTCAGTTCTGGGATGTATAGTTTTGGCATCGATTTCACTGTCGCTCGGTTGGTAGTAAATAAAAGGCACGCAAAGAGCTCCTGAACCTCGGATCAGACAAGGTCAGAACATATTAAAATCGCAGCCATGAATGACTGTCAAAATGGCCGCAACTCCAAGCCATGCTAACACGAAAGCAACATGTCGGATAAACACATGGTAATATACAAGTTTGGTGCTAAATATAATTAAAGGTTATTAAACAGATCCACACGAAGGATGAATCGGTCACTGCGACGCAAGTAAAACCCAACGACTTTCGTCTTTAAAGTTCGGGTTTTCTATTTATAATACATATTAATTTCGGACTTGCAACACGTGAAGTAATGTTTACCCACACAGTACGTGGAAGTTTGATTCGGCATGATGATTAATTATTTAATGTAATGCAGAAACTGAAATGCATACTCTTGCTGTATACATACTGGTTTCATTTCCGGAATTTCCCACTCTCTCCGTAATAATAAACCGTAGGCGAATATCTCAAAGTGTATTATCTGCCATCACATTTGCTATAACAATACGGAATGCACGTAAACAAATTATATTATATTTTCCGTAAAAAAATTAAATTGATCTAAATTAACGGAACTTCCTTCAAACATATCAGTAATTTTACGTCACAATGTGATATTTTTGCTGCCGGCGCATCGTGCTATACAAATACGAAATGTCCGTCAAAAATGTAAATAATCGAATTCGCAATTTATGGAGAATCATATTAGTGACATTACGCATGCAATTATACATTGGTCAAATTGAGGTTATACACCATTAAGAATCTCACTAAAATATGACAATTATTCAGGTTGGTAATTCTAGGTATTTGATATTTGTTCAATACTGTTTGATTCATTCAATCATTCATACATGTTATTTAATCGCAGGCAAACATGCAGTACAACCATTTACATATCAACAGGTATAATTGTGCAAATTATTTTAAACCGAATATCATCTGGACATCATAACCTATTTTCTCAAATTGAAAATTCCAACTATTTCAGTCATCAATCAATCGGTCTATGAAATCATTTATGAAATCCAAATGAACATGTTATCACAATGAGTGAAAGAAAACACCAAACCCCAAAATCGCCTCGTCTCTGGTGAATGCAACAGCTTATCCAGAGCTCCATCGTCTCCAGAGCGGTAAGTATATAATGTCGGCCAATATAGCAAACGCGAATAACAATTTATCTATATAGCATACATCAATATTGTTGCAGTTGGCTCACCATAAATTATCAGTCGATGTGCAGAAATCTACCCCTGAAACAGTTTGCGATTACAAAACGTGTACCGATACGGGTAACTACCTGGATACGTACCCGTATGTGTACCGGCTTGAAATTTCAAACTCGTGAAATGAGATGCGTGATCATACAGCGTCCACAAAACAGTGATATTCAAATTCAACTATAATAGTAAATATTACTGTAATAGTTGAAATCAGGATCTGCATGTCCTGATGTCTATCATATTGATGACGTGACGGCCGACACCTTGCTATATTGGAACAGGATTGGCAAGGAATGAAATAAATAAAGGCGAATGTTTATGTATGTTAATATGTTTAATATACCAAGGAAGTCGGAGACTCGTACATAACAACATAATATAAAATGATTTCATACAGTACATAAAGAGTATACGATAAGCAAGACACTTAACACCGTGGCTATATTTTTGGGAGAGTGATTCACGATGAACCTCACTATATACGACCACATCGCATTGCATTGGTCTACATTTCCGCAAATTATTGTAATTTCCGGGGTCATTACAAGTTTGAACAGATCAAGATAAAATAATTATCAATATTTAGTCAATACTGTAAATCAATAAATCGACAAGACGTACAATATTGTAGGTAAATGTCGGTGTTTTACAGCGATTGTCAGTCGTTCACGGTTATTGTGTAGGGCCGGTCAGTGTACATGATGTATGTTAATTCCTAATACTAATCCACTCCACGTAAGTACATGGTGGATCACAGAGAAAAATCGAAGTCCGGTTGATCCAGTGGGCTTATTGGGGTCACCCCGGTGTTGAGTGTTTTGCTTATCGCACACTCTTTACATACTGCACATATAACAGACAATTAAATATTCTTAGTAGTTGTCGGTGTTCTATGGCGATTTGATGATTCGCGTTGATTCTAGTGCTGGATAGTCTACATGGTTTATGTTAATTCGCGAACAATCACGGCGAATACTGGTGGCCCATTGTGGGCTTAGTGATGTCCCCCGGTGTTGAGTGTTTTCGTTATCGTACATTATTTATGTACTGTATGTGTGAAGACTAGATGCATGAACCGGACATAAAGCACCCACAGTGGGTAAAAGTGGTACACCAGAAAGGTTTATAAAACAATCATCAATAACCCTTTCAGTTCCAGGTCCGATTTGTGTATCAACCCATATACCCTGTGCCAATGCATTCTATTGTATATGCGAGTCGACCATAGGTCGCCTCGCATATATAAGAGAATGCATTGGCCTAACAATTTTTCATCATTTGTTATTATTTTTTACAATTTTAATAATTTTTTCTTATATTCTTTAACAAACTTATTTTGTAGGTTCAGAGCCAGGGAATCTTACGTTTTTCATGGGCATCAAAATTATTACCATGAATACTTGGTGATTGATTTGAGTTATAACATGCCCCTAAGGTTTTATCCAGTTTGTTTTTAAATTCGCTATAGCATGCTTAAGAAAACCCAAAAAAAATTCAACCCAAAAAAATTATTAAAAAAAACAATTTTTTTTTTTTTTATTTCAATTTTGTTTAGGGCCGATTTTACATACCGCCGTAAATTAGGGCCGATGAGATCGGCCCCTGGCACTGAAAGGGTTAAAGACACTTGGCGGTTTGCACTCCAAAATACACCTACTAATATTCGCTTTTGAATTTTTCCCGGCATCAAATAGGTCAATACATACTTGAACTACTTTTCTACGAGCGTTGTATATCACAGAAAGACGCATTTAAGTAATAAGAAATAAAATTTGAAAAATAAGTTTGGGTCCCAAACAAAAGAATCATGCATTTTCACGACATGGAACAGAACAGAGCGTTATAGGTTAGTTTATTAATGATATGGTATAAATAAAGACAGTTTATTTCACTTCTGTGCAAACAATTTAAAACAGCTGAGAAAAGGTTGTGACCAATGACGTATATTCAGAGCATGTGAAGCGTATCAATATGAATTCGTGTATTTAGTTAACCTATCTTACACCTCCTTCCAAATTACTTATACTTATAATTTAGAAGCTCGAATGAGTCATGCCCGTTTAAGAAGACCACAGATAGTCTATATTCGTATTATTCTTCCTGGTAGCTATTTAAAGATGGATTATCTCTTCATATAACAATTTTGAAATAGTTTCGTGTGTAAAGATAATAAATATGAACTGAAGACCCATGTCCGGGAACGCTTCTATCAACTAATATTGATATTATTTCGAATATTATATAATAACATGAGAGGATTAAGTGGGACACTTTATTGTTCTATTTTTAGAACAGACCAGTCAGGCGATACCATATAGCGATATAAATAATTATGGTGTTCCCGTAGCTATGCTCCGAACGTCAGATGTCCCAGATTGATTGTTTGTATTGTTGTATTACTTAGTTATAAGCGATAATGAGTCTAATAAACGTTTATTTGTGACAAAAGTACACAATAAAATTTCCACTATTGTTCGTTTGTTAAACAATCACACATTTTTAGACCAGAACATATTCGATATATATTCAATATTAATCGATAGAAGCATATCCGGACAGGGGTCTTCGATTCATATATAATATGTTGTACCCCGGTAACTATGTAGTACATGTTTACAAAGAGATTGACCACCTTTAACGTAAGATTTCGCATCCTGGAACCATTGTTACAGTAATGCCCTAAGCAATCGACTCCTTAACCACAGCAGAAATATGGGTAACTTTTCAGGATTTTGTCGGAAATATGGTTTGTTACCATTCATCGGAAAGCTCTCACCGAGAGTGCTGTGGTTAAGGGGTCGATTATTTAGAGCATTACTGTATGTAGAGATTACTGTTCCAGTTGAAGTCATTTTATCAACAGACATCAATCATGTGAAGCCATATGCGTTTTTTTTTCTTCAAATCAAATCTTTTAATTGAACATTTATGTTTTCTGGAATATTGTTCATTGCTCGTACCTTTTTGAATGTACACCTTCATCATTTACCAGAATGTGTTCAATTTGTTGTTGATAAAATGACTGGCATCATAACCGCGATGTTCGCATAACACAAGTTTTAAAACGTGAAGTCTCTTCATTGAAGAGGTGTCAATAATTAAAATAAGAAATTCTATATATTTATTATATATATATTATATATTTATTATATTTGTCGATGTTATGTTTAGTGTACGATGGTTGCAAACACTGTTTTGATCATCTATCAAATGAACCCATTACGGCAGAGAGGGAATCAGGAAATATATGCTGGATATTTTGTGTTAATGTGTGTGATAACAATCAAGTTATGTTTAATTACTCACATCTGTTTATTATATGAGTAGGTCCCTATATATACCCAATGCACGGATGCAAGTCACAATAATAAAGGAAATATATATTGTTCAACGTTCGTACCGTTTAAAGTCCTAGACTAATTAAATGAGCTGACATTGCCATAATTGAATGTAAACGAAACAAATAAAACCAGTGAGAACAGGTGGAATGGCTTTTTTCAGTGCAATGTTTTGACCTCGTCAGAAGTTAGGGCCACCCCGTGATATCGTGTTATAAAAGAACAAATATTTGGTGATAATTGAAACTGGGAGCCACCTTCTCTTGATTAATGCTATATATTTACACACTAAGTGTTGTCATCACTAAATCCAGCATTCTGATTGGTCGGCGCCCACGTGGCTAGTTGCAGTTATTTCTCGGTGAATGCGCAACGCCATCATAACACCAAGCTAATAACACCATCGGTACGTCATTAGGTTTGGAAAGACGAACGCGTAATGTTTTGGGCGCATTTGGACTCGCGCAGGATTGATTTAATACATCATCGGGTTTCAATATGAAGAGAAATTGTTCCTATTAACTTTTGGCAAGGGTGCTATTGGGTATTTTGGGCTGATCTTGTCACGATACACTTTTCGATTTAAATATAATTACAAAAGTGGCTTTCTCGCTAAATGTATATAAATATAAGGATTAACTGTCATGTGGACTATTTTTATGGAGATGTAACGGTGAGGTAAGTGGACATAACTTGTATGTAAAACCCTTCGGGTTTTACACAAGTTATGTCCGCTTACCTCACCGTTACATCTCCATAAAAACAGTCCACATGACAGTTAATCCTTATACAACTGACAAGCCTAACCATTACATAATTTTTGACAGGGATATGGACTACTAAGTGCGCATGATATATATAGGAAACATCTTCGATCGGGTGAGATGCATCCACCCAGCCTGAACTTATATCCTGGATTTTTTCGTGACCACCGCCCCTGATTGCGAGTACCTCATGTCCCTATGAATAATGTATGAATGAAACCCATCGTCTATCATTACATGTCGTATAGCACTAGTTTATGGAATAGTGTCAGTATCCTAATATAATAACAGTTTGAAAGCATGCATCGTGCTGAATCAAAACTGCGAAGCGATTTGTTTTATAGGTTAAACTGTGTAGGTAAATGGGTGTCTGTCCAGTGTGTTATATGTTAAACTTTGTAGGTAAATGGGTGCTGTTCAGGTGTTTTATAGGTTAAACTTTGTAGATAAATTGGTGTCTGTTCAGGTGTTTTATATGTTAAACTTTGTAGGTAAATGGGTGTCTGTCCAGGTGTTTAATATGTTAAACTTTGTAGGTAAATGGGTGTATGTCCAGGTGTTTTATATGTTAAACTTTGTAGGTAAATGGGTGTCTGTCCAGGTGTTTAATATGTTAAACTTTGTAGGTAAATGGGTGTCTGTCCAGGTGTTTTATAGGTTAAACTTTGTAGATAAATTGGTGTCTGTTCAGGTGTTTTATATGTTAAACTTTGTAGATAAATTGGTGTCTGTTCAGGTGTTTTATATGTTAAACTTTGTAGGTAAATGGGTGTATGTCCAGGTGTTTTATATGTTAAACTGTGTAGGTAAATGGGTGTCTGTCCAGGTGTTTTATATGTTAAACTTTGTAGGTAAATGGGTGTCTGTCCAGGTGTTTAATATGTTAAACTTTGTAGGTAAATGGGTGTCTGTCCAGGTGTTTAATATATTAAACTTTGTAGGTAAATGGGTGTCTGTTCAGGTGTTTAATATGTTAAACTTTGTAGGTAAATGGGTGTCTGTCCAGGTGTTTAATATATTAAACTTTGTAGGTAAATGGGTGTCTGTTCAGGTGTTTTATATGTTAAACTTTGTAAATGGGTGTCTGTCCAGGTGTTTAATATGTTAAACTGTGTAGGTAAATGGGTGTCTGTTCAGGTGTTTTATATGTTAAACTGTGTAGGTAAATGGGTGTCTGTTCAGGTGTTTAATATGTTAAACTGTGTAGGTAAATGGGTGTCTGTCCAGGTGTTGTATGTGTTAAACTTTGTAGGTAAATGGGTGTCTGTCCAGGTGTTTAATATGTTAAACTTTGTAGGTAAATGGGTGTCTGTTCGGGTGTTTAATGTGTTAAACTTTGTAGGTAAATGGGTGTCTGTGCAGGTGTTTAATATGTTAAACTTTGTAGGTAAATGGGTGTCTGTCCAGGTGTTTAATATGTTAAACTTTGTAGGTAAATGGGTGTCTGTCCATTACTGTAAAACTGAAGTCAGAATTGAGGACTGGCTGACTGACTATAACATGGAGGACTGGCTGACTGACTATAACGAGGACTGGCTGACTGACTATAACGAGGACTGGCTGACTGACTATAACATGGAGGACTGGCTGACTGACTATAACGAGGACTGGCTGACTGACTATAACACGGAGGACTGGCTGACTGACTATAATATGGAGGACTGGCTGACTGACTATAGCATGGAGGACTGGCTGACTGACTATAACATGAAGGACTGGCTGACTGACTATAACGAGGACTGGCCGACTGACTATAACAACGACTGCCTGATTGACTATAACGATGACTGTCTGACTGACTATAACGAGGACTGGCTGACTGACTATAACATGGAGGACTGGCTGACTGAATATAGCGAGGACTGGCTGACTGACTATAACGAGGACTGGCTGACTGACTATAACGAGGAGTGGCTGACTGACTATAACGAGGCCTGGCTGACTGACTATAACGAGGACTGGCTGACTGACAATAACGAGGACTGGCTGACTGACTATAACGAGGACTGGCTGACTGACTATAACGAGGACTGGCTGACTGACTGTAACGAGGACTGGCTGACTGACTATAACGAGGACTGGCTGACTGACAATAACGAGGACTGGCTGACTGACTATAACGAGGACTGGCTGACTGACTATAACGAGGACTGGCTGACTGACTGTAACGAGGACTGGGTGACTGCCTATAACGAGGACTGGCTGACTGACTATAACGAGGACTGGCTGACTGACTATAACGAGGCCTGGCTGACTGACTATAACGAGGACTGGCTGACTGACAATAACGAGGACTGGCTGACTGACTATAACGAGGACTGGCTGACTGACTATAACGAGGACTGGCTGACTGACTATAACGAGGACTGGCTGACTGACTATAACGAGGACAGGCTGACTGACTATAACGAGGACTGGCTGACTGACTATAACGAGGACTGGCTGACTGACTATAACGAGGACTGGCTGACTGACTGTAACGAGGATTGTCTGACTGACTATAACGAGGACTGTCTGACTGACTGTAACGAGGACTGGCTGACTGACTATAACGAGGACTGGCTGACTGACTATAACGAGGACTGGCTGACTGACTATAACGAGGACTGGCTGACTGACTATAACGAGGACTGGCTGACTGACTATAACGAGGACTGGCTGACTGACTATAACATGGGGGACTGGCTGACTGACTATAACGACGACTGGCTGACTGACTATAACATGGGGGACTGGCTGACTGACTATAAAGAGGACTGGCTGACTGACTATAACGCCTTTCCGTTTGTGAACTTAGGTTTAGTGAAAGAAATAATGGTTGTCAGATAATTTCCCCACATAATGAAGTTGTTACATGCATGTATGTATGACACGAGAAAGGGGAGGATGTGCTATAGGAACATTAAAGAAGGGATAAATATAACATTGACCAAGGTCCCAATTTATCGCAGACAAATTGCTCCTCGTTCTAATAATATTAATTTTGAAGAGGAAACTGGATCCTGGAACGGGTTAATAGAATTTTGAAAACAGTTTTAGAACGTACCACAAACAAGCCAATTTTATTTTATGCCAAAAGTAGCATTTGGACATTTTTGGAAATGAGTTGAAAAGATGCCAAAATGTTTCGATAGAATCATCATCAGTTGCAGGTAGCCGACTCTGTATTATTAATTAGGCGTATGTCAGGTTTCGGAACGTTACCCGTAAGCACAGTTATATAACAGTTCGTGGTCGACACGATACCTTTAACCCTTCGATGACTGGAGCTTCCTGAAATTTTGCCAAAAAACCTGTGCCAATTATTTATCGCAGGGGAGTTTCGCATATTTAAGAGAATGCAATGGCCTAATGATATTTAATGCTGCAGTCGTCACTAGTGCAGCCGTCCTGATATCAACATTGTAAGCCAGTGCATAATCTGTTTAATCTGGTAATTTATAGGACCATCTCCTTTTCTACTCAACAGAAAATATGCAATAAATGAATGAATTTGAGCCATGGATTAGTGCAAAACACTCATGTCCTCTATGAACGATGCAGGCAACATGATAACTAATGAAAATTAATTTATGACTAAAGTCATAAATTCATTATCATTATTATTACCATGTCGTTTTCATCGTTTATAGAGCACATATGAAAGGAGATGGTCCCATAACTGACCGGATTTAGGGCACAGCCCCCTTTAAATTATAGTAGTAAAAAACTGTAATAGTTTAATTCAGGGTGTGCTTTACCTGATAGCAGTAAAATATAACAATAATAGACGAACAAAGGATGTACCTGGCCCGTTACTCGCAAGACATGAACGACGAACGGACATAGCCGATTAGTACTTGTTATGTGTACCTCTTTCGGCGGACATAGCCGATCAGTACTTGTTATTTAACTCCTTTCGGCGGACATAGCCGATCAGTACTTGTTATGTGTAGCTCCGTTCGGCGGTCATAGTCGATCAGTACTTGCTATGTAACTCCTTTTGGCGGACATAGCCGATCAGTACTTGTTATGTAGCCCCTTCCGGCGGACATAGCCGATCAGTATGTGTTGTGTAGCTCTTTCCGGCGGACATAGCCGATCATTACGTGTTGTGTAGCTCCTCCCGGCGGACATAGCCGATCAGTACGTGTTGTGTAGCTCCTCCCGGCGGACATAGCCGATCAGTACGTGTTGTGTAGCTCTTTCCGGCGGACATAGCCGATCAGTACGTGTTGTGTAGCTCCTCCCGGCGGACATAGCCGATCAGTACGTGTTGTGTAACTCCTTCCGGCGGACATAGCCGATCATTACGTGTTGTGTAGCTCCTCCCGGCGGACATAGCCGATCAGTACGTGTCGTGTAGCTCCTCCCGGCGGACATAGCCGATAAGTACGTGTTGTGTAACTCCTTCCGGCTTGACAGGAAACACTTTGATTGATAGATTGATTGTTTGATTGATTGACGAACAATTAGCACAGTTTATAACTGGTTTCTAATACATTAAACATACTTGCTAGACCAGGCTGTGGTGGAGGTATGTAGTCACAACGTGCACTGTATATGGCCAAAATAATTCAGTAATGGAAAACAATTGTCTAAAAACTAGTTATGAAGATCTGTTGTGTCGTACAAGCGGCACATTACTCTAAATGTATTGGGGTAAACGCTATATGTTATTTAAAGCTAACACTATAACTTTTTCAACATTATTGGATTCATTGGTTTTGATGTTTATACACTAAAGGCCCACTTAATAGTCTAATGACCAGATCACATTATTCACAACATATTCCATATTATATACCATTTGGAAGAGCAACAGAAAATATATATACATATGCCACCAGAGTATGGAACAGCTGTGGCCTATGAGTGCCCCCCCCCTAGTGATAGATATTCTCAGATTCAGCCAAAGACTTCACCAGTTATTTATCAAGAATAAGTCATACGTCACAACTAACATATAGAGTTATTCCCCTTCCATTGACAATAATAGACTGCAGTCCAAAACATATCGACATTAAGTACATACCACACGTGGGTACTCTGACAAAACAAAATGTTCACAGTTTATTAAACCGGATAAGTCGATAGTGCAGTGTTTTGGAGCTCCCCCTTCAATTATGTTGTATATAATAATAATAATAATGGAATATGTTGTATATAATGTGATCTGGGAATTCGAAAATGTAAGTGGACCTTTAAAGATGTATTCAGATTACAGACAGATTGCTATGAAAATTATTTTGACATCTTATAAAAGTGACGCAAGGCATTCAATGTGGTTTTTAAAATTGATAAAATTCGCCAAAATCAATTTATCGCAGACAAATTGCTCCTCGTTCTAATAATAATAATAGTCTTGAAGAGGAAACTGAATACTAGAGCGGGTTAATAGAACTCTGAAAAGAGTGTTAGAACGTATCACAAATAAACCAATTGTATTTTATGCCAAAAGTAGCATTTTAACATTTTTTGGAAATGAGTTGAAAAGATGCCAAAATGTTACGATAGAATCATAATCAGTTGCAGGTAGCCAACTCCGTATTATTAATTAAGCGTATGTCAGGTTTCGGATCGTTTCATGTGAGCACAGTTATTTTTCAAGAATACATCACAAGTCACAACTAACATATAGAGTTATTCCCCTTCGACAATAATATATTGCAGTTATCACCTATACTAAATGAACACATTTACTGATTGTGTTCTTGTTTGGATTATTAATAGCTCTTCAGTAAAGAAATTTCACATATTCAAATCATTGTTATGTAACTATGTCTGTTACAGTGACATTGCCAATTGAAATCCAATTAGATACCAAATTGTAATCAAACCTTGAGGGTAAACATTGGAAATGGTTAAAGCATTGACAAGTATTCTGAAAATCACATTTAAATCAACATAGTTAACTTACTTTCCGACCAGCGCTGTTTTTTGACAATTCAATGTCACAGTTTGGTTTAGATAACATTGGTTTCAACGTGCGAAATTTAGTTACAGGAGAACTATTACTAATTGATGTAAGAACAAATTTGATCTATTTCTCCATTTTTTCTTGGTGGTAATCTTTTACTGACATATAGTTTTTTGCATTTTAGATTATACCCCTCTTAGAGTACCTTGTGTCCAGTTAAGACTGTAGTATATAAAGTAGCACATTTGGAACGAGAAGTGCCACATGGGACATGACTAATTGGTGTACCATCGCAAGTAGCGGATCGCAATTTATACTCTGGATTTCACCATGAACAAAACTATCAATCACCCCTCTACCTCCACCAGAGCCTTGTCTAGCTACAGTACCAGACAGCAGAAGCGGTATATTGAGGCGCGGCTTTATTGCGATATTGAGCGCGATTAATTTCGAAAACGGCGCGATTATAATTAAATTCCAAAAATCTGTCGCGCTTATTATTGCGATATTGAACGAGAAATATTGCGATACTAAGCGCGCTAAATTTCATACAGACCCGATATTGTTATATTATGTTAGATAACTACTGTGCATATAGTATACATACAATGTATAGTGTACATATAGCATTTACAACTATAATTATATACAAATCTAAAACATTGTCTCTAGTTATGCGATAAACAAAATAGAAGAAGCAACAGTTTGATTTAAATGTCACAATTTTGAGCGCAAGATGTCGCAATAATAAGCGCGAAATATTTCAATAATATCACAAACAGCGCTTATAAGCGTTTCAACTTGCAATATTATTACGATATTTGGCGCGAAAATAGCGCGCTTAATATACCACTTCTTTTGACTGGTACTGCACCAGCTTCATTCCAAATAGTTCTCATCATTTGCACATGAGTTGCAGTCAAGTCGAGCTTTCATCGGTAACAACTTGCAGGTTAATTTATTTTATCACGAGCACCTCTCTGTCTGTTTTCATTTTTGACCAGCGACGTCTTTTAGCACTATTGCATTCACTTCGTTGCCGCGTGGGCAAACAGATGAATCAGAATCGGATTCGTTGCCGAAACGACACCTACACATGTATTTTATAAGTTGGTTCCTGAACTTTCTGCCTGTCAAGAAGTAGAGGTAAAAGTTAATCGAGAAACTTAAGTCATACAATAAGTAACCGAACTGTCTCGTGAGGTTGTATCTGGCAGTTTCGAAGTCGCTACCTTTGTACTCCCAATAACGTCTCGCTATGAAAAACACCGCTAATGGCACCGTCAAGACAACGAACACGATGCACACTGTTAGCAACATGATGGTGATTTGTCTTTGTTGACGACTAGCGGCTTTCGGGTGCTTTTCGTTTGCAATTTGTTTCTGGAATTTAAGCGCTTTTCGGAGTCCTACTATAATGAATATGTTGCAGCCTACCAACAATACGCTTGGAATAGCTGACGTCACTATTGCTTCCATCCAAACCCAGACGCCATTGGAAAATTCGACATATTCGTCTCTAAACCAGCATCCGCTGCCGGTAGATTTCGTCGCCGGTAAATAAAACGAGTTCATACCCATAATTAGAAACCACGTGACGATTATAGAACACATAGTTCTCTTTTTGGTGTATATGAAATTAACTTTTAATGGCAGCCACACAGCAGTCACTCGTTCGCACGCCATCAACACGATGACCCAATTGGAAAACATAGCGAAAGCTGATCGTAAAAAATAAATTAGTTTGCAGGAAATGTCCGACAACTGCAATTTCGCAGTCGTCATTTCGAAATAAACTAACATCACAATTAGAACCGTGGTGTCGCTGATTGCAAGAACGCCGATATGTAAAAATGATGACGTCATTGGTTTCATCCTTGTTATGATCACAAGAGCGAGGATATTACCAGGGATACCGAGAACACATATAATCCTCAATGTGTAGCGCCCCATGGAATCAGCGAGCTGCTGTTGCCAGTACGTTATCTCAGTTTTTATTTCACACAGCTCTGACGTGTTGACGTAATAGACTCGAAGAGTACTCATAAGTGACGTTACTGAGTTATTTAAATATGTGGACGTCATCGAACTTAGAGTTGTCGTTCTTGTTTGAGCACTAGATATGTTGTCGGTGAGATTGCATGAATCGAACATCCCTATACGCACAGAATGGTCGGTGAACGTTCCACACATCAGAGAGATATTCATTTTAATGACGGAGTAGTTGGTGAGAAGTGTTCCATCGGCCATGAGATGTTCCTGGATTTCTTGACACACTGATAATTCGTTGCTTTGATTTGTCGGGATGATGACACAGCAATAATTATCTGTGTTTTCTCCTGTTGAACCAATCCAGCAAAGTGCGAACATCACCGCGATTACCCCTCGTGACCTTTCACCCATGATCCGCTGTTCTGCATTAAACTGGAATGACAAAATATAACTAGTTGATGCATGTGTTTTGGAGACAATGCACATTTTTTTGATTGGGAGGTATTCGAACCCCGACCGCAACGTCATTAACGTCCGCCACACACAATCAATCTTACACAAATACACATTGAATTTACTTTATACTATTGTGAGTCATTAGTGACCTCAAATCACTACATAACTCGTAGAATTAACTACAAAAGTCATGCCTGTCGTGAGCGACCACATAATTCGGCGATTGTTGCAGCATAACTTGTTAGCTACCACAACTCATCAGTAACTACAAAACTCGGCGTAACAAATGCGCATTTAATACATACACGGGAGTTCATGGGTTCGTATTTTGACTCTTAAGTTTATAGAAAAGACGTTTGAAGTCGAGAGCTAGTTTTATCGATAAGCTCTTTTCTCACGCCGTTATCTTAAACCAACCGTATAACTCCATGAACTAACGTAATACAAATGTCCAAGATGTGTACGATAATACAATTTGATAATGATAACTGATAACAGAATATACTATATAGTATACGATAACCGGTGTTCCCGCACATTATTACACATTATATGTACTATATCTCTAAACATGCAGTATAAAGCAGCTTTATTGAGTCTCTTTTATTAGACGGTCTCGATCGTTATTCACATACACACTCACATAAATGCTTCGTTATAGCTGATATCGCGAATGTTATCTTCAAACACAACGTGGTATTGGAGATTCGAAGTTCGAACAGACTCGAAGACATAAAGCTGTCAAAACTATTATTAGCGGATGACGTTGATGTATACGACTGAACGAGATCCATTGTGGACAACTTAATTAAACTATAATAGTATTAGCTGCACGGAAATGAGAAAATAGCACACAAAACACATCGCATGTGAAGAGCAATTATTACTGCATGAGTATAAATGAGTATGAGTATGCATGTCAGACAGTTTGATGAGTACACGAACAAGTGGAATTGGTGTGGATAAGTGAATAAGAGTAAGTATGAATGTGGTGTCTATGATCTACATATACTGCAGACTAACTTGCATGTTACTACGCATGCACGATTACGCACTCACACACACGGAAGCAATTCAAGTGTACGAATTCTACTATTAAAGTGACGTGAAACACTCCGGTTTTGTGATACAATATAGAAATGGACATACTATTGCTCAAAGTAGTTATTTTTATGAATATTAATCCAAATTTACAATTCAGTCTTGTATATGTATCAAATGAAATGAGTATCGAATTTACAATTCAGTATTGTATATTTATTAAATGCAATGAGTATCGATGGCGAAATTGTTTTCGTTAGTTTATCGCCGATTGTTGCGTCCCGAATCGAAATGTAAATAATTACAATTGAGCGTAGTTCAGACTGTGTTTTCTATGGTCGATTTCTTTCGAGATGTTGGGCGATATTAGTAGAATGCTACATCCCCCCAGTTGTCATAGCATCTGAGTACTAATTTATCAGTTTCACGCACCTGAACAAGTTCATAATATGTCTTTAAACATAAGACGTTTTGAATGCTTATCGGTGTTGAAATGCAATCCATGTTCTACCTCGTCCATGTTCTACCTCGTCCATGCACGACACGTTCATAGCAACATATAATTATTGGCGTGTACGTCGGTGACATAACCGTGATAGATTAATCCTCTTTATACTAATTTGATTCTCCCACCGCTTATAACAGTATACATGTACATTGGAATTATATATTATTATAACAGTATACATGTACATTGGAATGATATATGTGACCCGCCATATAAAATCCAGTCGTAAGTCGGGATTGTTTTACCCTGTGCCAATGCATTCTCTTATATATGCGAGTCGACCATATGTCGCCTCGCATATATAAGAGAATGCATTGGCCTAACAATTTTTTATAATTTAAAAAAAAAAATGTTTCTTACAATTTTTAGGACATAAAATAAAAAAACATCCATTACCCTGCAGGGAGCCCCACACATATATAGAAGCATATAGAAGAGTGTCATCTGCTCATGTTTGTCTGGGGCTCTGTATGTGTGAAATTATAACATTGTTAAAGAATACAAGAAAAAATTATTAAAATTGTAAAACATTGTTAGGCCAATGCATTCTCTTATATATGCGAGGCGACCTAGGTCGACTCGCATATATAAGAGAATGTATTGGCACAGGTAAAAAAAATCCCGAATTACGACTGGATTTGATATGGCGGGTCACATTTTATTATATCTTCCGTACGGAGAAAGGTTACGTAAACTCTGACTTATATGTCAATCAAATATAGACGTGTTCGATGTGATCTATTAGAAGTGTTCAAACTTACACACGGAGGATACACTATCGAAGAAAATGTATTCTTCGAAAAGTGCAACGACTCTAGAACTAGAGGGCACAATTATAAATTCCAAATAGAACAATGCAGGAATGACGTTCAGCTATCGGAGCTAATTGGATTAATCTGAACAGTTTTGTGGTAGACTCACATAACATCGACGAATTCAAAAGATCGCTTAGATTCTCACTTGTGAAATATAAGATACGATTTTGATGGTAACTTAACTATGATCGGACAAAAGTCACTGCGACTTACTTTCGTATATTTGTACGTATGTGTGGATGTGGGAAATGTTCAGATAATTTGTTGAACTAACGCATATTGAACTTATTATCTGAACGTTTAAAGGGGTACTGTACACTAAATTCGGTAATTTATGGGACCATCTCCTTTTATACTCAACATAATATATGCAACACATGAATGAATTTGAGCCATGTGTTTGTGCAAAATACACGTGTGTGCCGTGCGAACGATGCAAAAAACATGGTCATTATAATGAAACTGAATTTACGGCTGGAGTCATAAATTAATTTTCATTATAATTACCATGTTTTTTTGCATCGTTCGTACAGCACACTAGTGTATTTTGAACTAATCCATGGCTCAAATTCATTCATTTGTTGCATATATTCTGTTGAGTATAACAGGGGATGGTCCAATAAATGGTTGGATTAGTGTGCAGTACCCCTTTACTAAAGGAATGACATGTACATATCAATGATTATGTGGTATTTAGTATTTAGTATAGAAAAGGATACAGATGCCTACTCAATAAAACGATTTTTTTTCAGGAACGATGCAGCACATGATTGTGGTTGATTTTCTTAGCAGTGCCGCAGCAGTCGTTGATTGTTAAATTCGTCCATCTGGTATAACATAACTACTCACTTAACAGCGGAATCAAGGTGTTAAATTCGTCCATCTCGTATAACATAACTACTCCCTTAACAGCGGAATCCAGGAAATAAACGCACACGTCTGTGATATTAAATCCTGGTATGAGGAGCTGCATGCTTTGTCAGAATAAACACATACTCGTTCCAATTTCGATAGCTTAAAACTCACACATCGCCGCGACAAATGTATCTTGGTATACACAGCGCAAACCGAATTATCATTGCGTCGCTAACCTCTCGCACATTATCGATGCTGTCCATGACGCAAGCTTCCTGAATATTTGCAGAAACCCTGTGCCAATGCATTCTCTTATATATGCGAGTCGACCATAGGTCGCCTCGCATATATAAGAGAATGCATTGGCCTAACACATTTTATATTATTTTTATAATTATTAAAGAATGTAAGAAAAAATGAAACAAATTATAAAAATTGTTAAAGAATGTAAGAACAAATTATGAAGTATAATAAAATTGCTATTAAAGAATATAAGAAAAACGATAAAAATTGTTATAGAATGGAAGAAAAATTATAAAAATTTATAAGAATGTAAGAAAAGATGATAATTTTTTTTTAGCATTTTATAAAAAATTGTTAACGATTGTAAGAACAATTGATAAAAAAAAAATAAAAAAAAAAATTGTTAAGCCAATGCATTCTCTTATATATAGCAATACAATGTAAGCATACATCGAACTATCATAGCATATCATAGCGTCACTAACCTCTCTCATCTTATCGACGCTGTCCAAATACCAGAATTTACAAGATTCTTGTAAATTGGAGAAAATACATGTTCAATAATAATGTTGTCGCCGACAGATTGATCACATAAGACCAGAATCGTGTTCAAACCGGTCGATAAATAATGAGTTTCCCAAATAATTGTCAGATTTCCGTGGGACTATTTTGTCTACTTATACCGTTGTATTAGATATCCTATTGTATCGGTATGTGAATGACAAGTTCCACAGAGAAATAAGATGCACCGCATTGTTTGATACGATACAAGTTTCAAGTTTCATGCATTAACTCGGTGATGTTATTATATTAATTTAATAGCAGACGAAAATTGTATTGGTATCTTGACAAAGGCATTATTGGCAAGAAACATTTCCGGTATAGAGATCGATTGCAGACTATAGTAATGAACCGAACATGCTTATCTCCCTTTGTGTCTCCATGTGGC
This sequence comes from Siphonodentalium dalli, assembly GCA_032622095.1. Lineage (NCBI taxonomy): Eukaryota > Metazoa > Mollusca > Scaphopoda > Gadilida > Siphonodentaliidae > Siphonodentalium > Siphonodentalium dalli. Next base: position 26,659,247 of record CP136067.1, read on the forward strand.
GCTCACGTGGATCACTTCAATGCGGACATGCACAAATTGTAGCACCGTTATGTGTTCAGACAACAACAGCCATAATCACAAACAAAGACCACGGCGTCACGCATAATATTTCTTGATTGTCTCAAATGATTGTTACGAATGAGTTATTGTGCTTCCTGATTAATCTCACCCAGAAAGGCATACTCATTCCATTATTAAAGTGATGTGAAACACTCCGGTTTGGTGATAACATATAATGGAGAATACTCTTGCTCAAAGTAGCTATATCCAAGTAGACAACACACACCATATTATATATTAACTAAATGCAGTGACTCTCGGTGACCAAATCGGGTTCGTGAGTGTATTGTTGATAATTGTAGTTGCATCCCGAATCGAGAAATAAATATTTACAATTGCGCGTAGTTCAGACGACGTGTTCTATGGAGTTGGACGGCCGATTGGCTTGAGATTTTCTGCAGTGTTAGTAGAATTCTACATTCTTCCAGTTGGCATAGCGCCTGAATACTAATCAATCAATTCCAAGCACCTGAACAAGTGCATACGATGTCTTTAAATAATGTAGTCGTTCAATTTTATCTAAGGCTCATATAGGTAACAGTGAATGAGTGTCTAACCAGATGAGACATCAGACGGAGTCGGCGACAATCACTAGCCCCCCCCCCCGGTATGACAGTAACAAGTCAAAATGGAGGACTGCATGGCTGACGGAATATGTATAGGTTACACTGGTGTAAATGTTTTCCATAGGCCTCAGTGCTAACGTTTTTGCGTATACTGTTGGCAATATAAATGTTGGTCCAAAATGTTCTTTAAATCTGAAAACATGACATTTGGGGAAACTTTTTACGCAAAAAAATCATGTCTGTCTCGCAGGGATTTCGCCTTTAATTCTTGTGTTTTCGTAACTATTTTCAGATCCCCATAAAAATACTGTCATATTTTAGACAACACCAAAAAAATCAAACTTCACTACAAAGGCTTAATTCTTGTGCCAATGGCTATTTTACCTATGGGAAATCATAGGGAAGGGGTGTGATGATTTTTGTATGCAAAAAGCACACAAGGCTATTGACCAATCAGGGCCCAGTGTCTATTTTATTCTCTCCTATATATTTTTTCCCGCATCCGCTAGACGTCACTCCGAACCCTATTTACAGTGCAACCTATAAAGCCTTTCCGTTAATAGTCGACATAGGTGTAGTCAAAGAAATACTGGCTTACAACATATCCGTCTTATCATCTCCGCACATGATGTACATGCATGGATGACATGAGAAGGTGGTACATACATGCATGGATGACACGAGAAGGTGGTACATACATGCATGGATGACATGAGAAGGTGGTACATACATGCATGGATGACATGAGAAGGTGGTACATACATGCATGGATGACACGAGAAGGTGGTACATACATGCATGGATGACATGAGAAGGTGGTACATACATGCATGGATGACACGAGAAGGTGGTACATACATGCATGGATGACATGAGAAGGTGGTACATACATGCATGGATGCAGGGGCGTAGGAACCTGGGAGCAAGGGGGGTATTTACCCCCCCCCCCAATATTTTCCAAAGGTTAGTACAAATATTTGGCAAACTAATGATGTATCGCCGACGATCGCGGCAATGCACACCCCACGATACATACCCACACCATACATACCTCCATGATACATACCCACACTATACATACCCAAACGATACATACCCATACTATACATACCAACACTATACATACCCACACTATGCATACCCACATTATACATACCCACACTATACATAGCCACACTATACATACCCACACTATACATACCCACACGATACATACCCACACAATATATACCACCACTATACATATCCACGCTATACATACCCACACTATACATACCCACATTATACATACCCCACAGTATACATACCCACACTATACATACCCACACTATACATACTCACACAACACATACCACCACTATACATAACCACGCTATACATACCCCCACTATACATACCCAGGATACATACCCCCACGATACATACCCACTATACATACCCACGATACATACCCGCAATATTCATACCCACACGATAAATACCCCACGATACATACCCATGGTGATGTGTGTATCCATGTATAGTCTACTTTCTCATGGTTGTGTGTGACATATTTACTTTCTGAATATCTTATCCCAGTTATGGAAGTAATTTCACATTATTAATGACTAGATAATAACACAACATGAATTCCCATATACCTATTTGTTCATTACACTTTCAATGGCCTACCATTTTATGAAATTACAATTGATAAATGATAAGAATGTTGATCTAATCTATGATAATGTAGTGGGTGGGAAAACAATTTCAGATGGGTCAGGAGCCACCCGAGAGCCACTTTAAGCTTCCAATGTCAGAAACTTTTCCGGGGGAAGACCCCCGGACCCCCCCCCCCCATCGAGAGGGGGCGACCCCCCTCTCGTGATCTCCCCCACCGACGCCTTCGGCGTCGGGTCATCGCTTCGCGATGAATGGTTATACCCCCCCCCCCCAATAAAATTTGCTGGCTACGCCCCTGCATGGATGACATGAGAAGGTGGTACATATATGAATGGATGACACGAGAAGGTGGTACATACATGCATGGATGACATGCGAATGGGGAGGATGTCTGCTAGGCATAGTCAAGTATAGGCTAAATGTTATAATGAGCAAGGTTCCAATTTGTCTCAGGTAAATTGCTTCTCGTTCTGACGACATGCATTTTGAAAATGTAAACAGGATCCTGGAGCGTTTTAATGGAATTTTGAAAAAGAGTTTTCGAACGTTACCCTCAAATAGCCTATTGTATCTTATGCAAAAGTGGAATTTATACATTTTTGGGAACTGACTCGCAGTTGAAGTTGTGCACTCATGGAAATATATGTTATATTATAATTCATATATATGCCTAATAATAGTATCTTGAGGGCACTACAATTTATTATTCTGGTTTTCTTGTACATGCTGCTGTATTGGTGGATTTTCGGGTGTGATTAATTCCATCTGAGGTATTTACGTCAACGACACATATACGAAAAACGATACACCAAAACACACCAAGTAAACCTGAATTTCGAAAAGAAAATTATTGGCAATTGGGGTGAATATTCCCCGACCTACATACATACCTTTCGCATTACTTTCCATCTGCCGCAGACAGAACATGTAGTTCCAAGTTTTGGTCCCGCGGGACTCAACACTGTATACAAACTGTTTCGAACACGGGTCAGATTATTGTGAAGCCAACTAATTGACATCGAATCGTTTGATTTCCGGTGACGGGGAACTTATATTATATCACTGTGGGAAATTCATTCCAGTCACTATCCCACTGACTATATGTGACCCGCCATATCAACTCCAGTCGTAAGTCTGGATTTGTTTTACCCTGTGCCAATGCATTCTCTTGTATATGCGAGTCGACCATAGGTCGCCTCGCATATATAAGAGAATGCATTGGCCTAACAATTTTTTATAATTTTTTTTAAATAAATGTTTCTTACAATTTTTAGGACATAAAATAAAAAAACATCCATTACCCTGCAGGGAGCCCCACACATATATAGAAGCATATATAAGAGTGTCGTCTGCTCATGTTTGTCTGGGGCTCTGTATGGGTGAAATTATAAAATTGTTAAAGAATACAAGAAACACTTATTCAAATTGTAAAAAATTGTTAGGCCAATGCATTCTCTTATATATGCGATGCGACCTATGGTCGACTCGCATATATAAGAGAATGCATTGGCACTGGGCAAAAAAATCCCGACTTACGACTGGATTTGATATGGCGGGTCACATATAGCTGTCTATTGTTGCATCCATGTTGATAACATGTTTTTGTGTGGATAGCACTCTTACAAGTTGAAACTAACTACGCTCACAGTGGGTATATCTTGTCAAAATGGTCCGATAAAACTGACAATTAAATAGCTTAACGATCCCCTGATAAATCCTAGCCATCAAATGGACCGACCGTTACACATCTCCGAGTGTCGATACACAAACCCAATTTGGAGGCCGAAATAGTCAGCGTTATCCCGTATAATCACTTCATAATCCTCGCCTGTCAATACTTCATCTTAATGGTCGCATTAAATAAGTAACCATAAGATTCCTCGTTATCCCTCAGATGATTAAGTCGTATATATGCAGTAATTGAGCTAACTGTTAAAGGGGTACAGTACACTAAATGGGACCATCTCCTTTTATACGCAACACAGTATATGCAACAAATGAATGAATATGAGCCATGGATCAGTGAAAATACAATTGTATGCTCTCTAAACGACGCAATAAGCATGGTAATTATAATGATAATGAATATATGACTCCAGCCATAATTACCATGTTTGTTGCATCGTCGTAGAGCACGCGAGTGTATTTTGTTCTGGGGACTGGCATAAGCCGTGATGCCGGTACAGCCTTAAGCCGTGGACGCATGAGACCATGATAAGCCATGACGCCTGGGACCATCATAAGCCGTGATTACGGTAACATCATAAACCGTGATACCTGGGACCGATATAAGCCATGACGCCGAGGACCGTCATAAGCCATGACGCCGGGGCCGCCATAATCCGTGACGTCGGGGACCGCTATAAGCCATGACGCCGAGGACCCGCCGTAAGCTATGACGCCGGGTACCGCCATAATCCGTGACGCCGGGGACCGTCATAAGCCATGAAACCGAGGACCGTCATAAGCCGTGACGCCGGGACCGTCATAAGCCGTGACGCCGGTGACCGTCATAAGATAATCCGTGACACCGAGGACCGTCATTAGCCGTGACGCCGGGACCACCATAGGTTACGACGCCGGCGACCGCCATAAGCCGTGACGCCGGGGACCGGCATAAGCCATGACACCGGGAACGACCTAATCCGTGACCGCGGGAGTCGGAACCGCCATAGTCCGTGACATCGGGAGTTGGGACCGTCATAAGCCATGACGCCGAGGACCGCCATAAACCGTGACGCCGGGACCGACATAAGCCGTGACGACCGTCATAAGCCATGACGCCGGGAGTTGGAAACGCCATATAGTAGGGCGGCTCCGTGTCAAAAACAGGGTGAATCGTGCATTTTATGGTAAAAGCAACAAACTTTGTATACAACATCCTGAGGTGATATCTTGTGGATTTGGATATCATGCCAAGCTAGGGAGAGCCCATGGTTGCCATGGTAACCACCGAAAAACATAGTTTTTGGAATGGGAAGATCGAATATTGATTCTTTCCACATTCATCCAAATGTTCACTCAGTGAAATTTTGCGATATTCTCGTTGATTTATCTCGAACACCAACTGTATATACACGCAAAAGAAACTTTCCACACCTGGGCACCTCGGATATACGCGGAATCTTGTTCTTTAATTGCCTGTTGGATTGTGGGACTTTTATGAATTTTGCTTAATCCGTAAGAGCTGCATTTAGATAGATAGATTAGATATATTTTTAATGGCTAAAAGATGCAAAATTAGCAGACATATGAGCATAAGCATATATACAAAAGAGTAACACAGAGTGTGACATTCATATAGTATAAATATAAAAAAGTATAGATATATAAATATAGCAAGAATGCAGCTTGACAGTTCTGTAGAGGGGACAAGATATTGAATAAACCTAGCTTAGTAATGACTACTAAATAGATACACTCGTACCTTTATATATGAAGAGTGGGAGAAAGGCGCCCTGGCCAAATCTGATAAACAACCATTAGCCTATTATAGATTCTTGGACGACATATTTATCATTTGGACTCATGGTCTGGATGAGTTTAGGGTGTTCTTGGACATCTTGAACAGTCATGACGAATCAATCAAACTCAAAGAATCAATATCGCAAACCAGCATTGATTTCCTTGATTTAACAATATTTAAGGGCCCACAATTTACATCATGCAACATTTTAGATACAAAACTTTTTACGAAACCAACGGATTCTCACCAGCTACTTCATCGTAAATCTTTCCATCCGCCAAAACACTTTCAATGGATTGATTAAATCTCAAATCATTCGATATCACCGGAACTGCACGAAACAGAAGCGACCTAAATCAAGCTTGTTCAGTGCTTTTCCAGGCTTTACGACCGCGCGGCTACTCTAGTAGATTACTAGCGCCAAGTAAAGTCCGAAACTCTCAGAGAATTGGACTCGTCACGCCATGACCCAACATCGACTGAACCAACAAGGATACGGCACAACCGGCCGTGTTGGGTAATGGTTCAGCCTCATTTTGTCACAAAAAACGATGTTACATCAATACAATAGGATATATCAATACTAGTAACACTTTCACCAGCGAACAAACACGCATATCGTATCAAATGCATAGCGAACTTAATTGTGATTCTAAAAATGTAATTTACTTAATCACATGCAAAAGATGCCGTATACAATATGTTGGACAAACAAAAACCTCTCTCAAAGTTAGAAATGTCTAATCATCTTTCCAGTGTTCGCAAAAAACTCGACATGCAAATTTCCGATCATTTCAACTCATCTAATCATGACATTAAATCCCATTTCAGCTTTCAGCCAATAGAACAGACACCAATTCTAGCCTCGACGAAGACCAAACCGATTCAATACGCATAGAACGCGAAAATCATTGGATGGGCGTACTTAAAACATATCTTCCGTTCGGACTTAACATTGACTACAAACAAAGGTGTTTTCTCGAAATTTCTTGTGCTTTCCTCTGATCTACAATCGTAGAAATGTTTGAAATCGCAAACATTTTCAGAAAAAACTTTGCATTATTAAACACTAAATTGACCGAGCCTCTCGACAAACGGGTTATTATTGCCTACAAGAAAAATCCCAGTTTTGAGAGATATGCTCGTTCGATCTAGACTCAGACCTTGATTAACACGCAGTTCAATTAGCTTTTTAGCAATTTCAACATCATTATCCTTTGTTTGTGCTCAACACAATATTTTATGTCAATTTCCGACACAACCTAACAAATTTAGCTAGTTCCATAGAAATAATTACATAAGAAATCGGATAACCGACCTGTGCCAGCGCTCTCCACACTTTCCAAATATATATTACGCCTGTGCCAGGGATATGATTTGTTTCTATTTACTTAACACATAATTATGTATTACTGTCTAATTGCGCGCTGTCACTAGGATTTGGATTAGGGGCTTCCGGTAGCCATTACACAACCCATTAAGAACGCGCGATCTTGAGGAAACATGAGCCTCGTGTCGGCGCCAAACATTTTGTAAGCATTGTTTCACTGTGTGCTTTACACACGAACATAGCTGTTGACACGTCTCTCGAAACCCTGAAGCACAATGTGAGCTTATCTCATACGGGTATATAAGATCCACGGAAAAAACTTAAACATTCGAACCTAGCTTGCTTCCTGAAGAAGGTAATTCTACCGAACGTTGAGGCAACTTGACAGTGCGCTCCTAAGTACTTTTTTCATTTTATATCTTCGCGTTCCGTTCTTTGTGTATTATATGTTACTAATCATTACCTTTATTCACAGCCAAAATTCAAGTCCTGGATCAACATGACTCAAACAAAACAACCTAAACGTGGAAAAATTAACCGCCCAGAGCGGCAAAAAGACCAGGCCTATTTAGACCATTCTAACCTTTGTGAAACTGATGTACAAGCTCCTACAGCTATGGCATCACATTAATTTCTTACAGGACCGTTTGGAGAAGAAGGTCCTGCCGAAAGGCTTTTCATCCATCACAGAGTCAGGGCGAACGAGGACCTTCCGACCAGTACTCCCCTGTGAGGAGGTCTTCAATTCGCTTAAAGCGGACGCAATTTGAGTGGGGCTTATCCTCCATGAAAAACTTTGGTCAAGTATTATTTAAAAACTGAATCAGAAATTGAAGTCAAGGTTTCTTTCGGCACTCTCTTCTAAAACCCTTGACTTCGACCGAGCACGAGACACGGCATTAAAATGGGGACTGAAGAATTTTGGCACCAAATTAACTAACGAAACTAAAACAAAGTTCTTGAGTATCATCAGTAAGCTTCAGTCCTCGGTAGGTTCACGAGTTGGCGTCCAAAACTCACACGAAACGTGCTCGGTCACCCTCCCCTCCCCCACTAACCGCTCACCAGCTTCAATTCCAGGATGGTCCAGGCCAGTGATCAGACAACGTCACCGTCTCTGATGTCAACGCCAAAACGCGTCAAATCTACACCACAGCCACAGCGACCAAAACCACGCACACGAACATCTGCAACTGCTTCGTCACGCAAATCCACTCCACCGAACACGCCAATTCGCAATTCACCAGCCAAGAAAACTACACCACCGAAGCACGTCTCTTCCAGTCCTACTTCGCCTGTTGGTTCCATTGCTTCGATGACATCGCCAGCGATTTCAACATCATCACCATCGTATGCCGAGGTATTATCAACATCACCTAAGGTATCCAAATTTTATAAATTTCGTCAACCTGGCCCTAAGAAGGATTGGTCCTTCCCTAAACAGATAAAAAAAACCCTGTTGTTATTTTAGGCTCTTCTAATGTGTCCCGGATCGATGTCGATCCTCCCAAAAATGTTTGTATTGCTTCTTACCTAGGTGGCAATTTAGGTCATTTCTGCAACATGGCCCACAAACTGAAATCGAAGCCAGAAAAGACACCTCGACACGTCATCATCAACATTGGCATCAACAACAGAGAGGACTGGAAGACAGACAACGACAAAGGCAAAACAGCAGGCACCACAGCTAAAAGCAGGGTAACTAACATGGTTTGTAATTTCCGAAAAGTTTTTCCTAATGCGACACTTCATTTTCAGGAAATAAATATCTCATTTAGTTTAGATTCTAGGGACCAGGATGTTCTGCGTGCCATTAACAGCCAAGCTCGTCAGACACAGAACCTCAAGCTCATACAGGCAATACCCCCCCCCCCCCCGCGACTTTCACGTGGAGAATGACAACATCCACTGGACATCACAGACGGCGGCGAAAATCTACCAAGGCTGGACCAACATCTTTAAAGGTCATTTAAACTAATTCCTCAGAAGGGCATCAGCCATGCGGAAAGAGTCGGTCTCGGCACCGAGATAGTCAATCTTGTACCCGATCTTTCCCTGAGCGCTGGTGAGAAATCAATACTTAGGTATGGTCTAACCTTTGTTCCTACCCCACCCGATCTCAAAGAAACACCACATGTTGTTGAGACGGAGGATGGAACATTGGTTTTACCAGACTCTATGTATGCCATGGAAATGAACGGCGGTCCAGCAAGCATGCAATTTAGGGAAGTAACAGCTATGGCTGATTTCTTTCGCAATTCGACAGGTTTAAAAGATCAATTTAAAGAACCTTCGATGTGGACCCCCTCTGACCGCCAGATTGACCACTCCATTCCCGAGGTCGCTGGCTTAGTCAAAACCGACATAACAAATTTACCAAAATTTCACAACGAGGATAACCTCACTAAAGTTGAAAGAACTGCACTAAAAACTCTTCGCAGCAATAAAAACATTGTAATCAAACCTTGTGACAAAGGCAGCTCGCTCGTCATCATGTCTAAAGAAAATTACATTCTAGAAGCGACGCGCCAATTAAGCAACACTAAATATTACAAACCATTGGATGAGCCAATTTGGAAATTCAATGTTTTAAAATTCAATCTCATTCTCAAAAGCTTGCTGGACCAGGACGTTTTAAAGAAAAAACATGTTCAGTATCTAATTGCAAAACCTGAATCCAATAATAGGACATTTTATTTGCTACCTAAAATACACAAACCTTTGAGCTGTTGGACTAATCCATACACACCACCCGGTCGCCCGATCATCAGCGACGTGGCTTCGGAGTCGTACCACATTTCGGAGTTTATTGATTTCTATTTGAAACCAATTGCTACCCGCCATCCGAGCTATCTAAAAGACACGGAGGACTTCCTCATTAAATTGTCGAAAATTGAAGTTCCATCTTCTGCTTACCTAATTAGTCTCGACGTGGAATCTATGTATACAAATATTGGAATCGATGCCGGATTAAAGTCAATTAAGAATGCATTTGATTTCCACCATGATCCTCATAGAACTGGAGATGAACTACTTCAATTATTAGAACTTTCTCTTAAAGGGAATGACTTTGAATTTAATGGACGATATTATTTACAGGTCTCCGGCTGCAGTATGGGCAAGAAGTTTAGTCCTAATTTTGCCTCAATTTTTGTTGCAGAGTGGGAGAAAGGCGCCCTGGCCAAATCTGATAAACAACCATTAGCCTATTATAGATTCTTGGACGACATATTTATCATTTGGACTCATGGTCTGGATGAGTTTAGGGTGTTCTTGGACATCTTGAACAGTCATGACGAATCAATCAAACTCAAAGAATCAATATCGCAAACCAGCATTGATTTCCTTGATTTAACAATATTTAAGGGCCCACAATTTACATCATGCAACATTTTAGATACAAAACTTTTTACGAAACCAACGGATTCTCACCAGCTACTTCATCGTAAATCTTTCCATCCGCCAAAACTTTTCAATGGATTGATTAAATCTCAAATCATTCGATATCACCGGAACTGCACGAACAGAAGCGACCTAAATCAAGCTTGTTCAGTGCTTTTCCAGGCTTTACGACCGCGCGGCTACTCTAGTAGATTACTGCGCCAAGTAAAGTCCGAAACTCTCAGAGAATTGGACTCGTCACGCCATGACCCAACATCGACTGAACCAACAAGGATACGGCACAACCGGCCGGTGTTGGGTAATGGTTCAGCCTCATTTTGTCACAAAAAACGATGTTACATCAATACAATAGGATATATCAATACTAGTAACACTTTCACCAGCGAACAAACACGCATATCGTATCAAATGCATAGCGAACTTAATTGTGATTCTAAAAATGTAATTTACTTAATCACATGCAAAAGATGCCGTATACAATATGTTGGACAAACAAAAACCTCTCTCAAAGTTAGAATGTCTAATCATCTTTCCAGTGTTCGCAAAAAACTCGACATGCAAATTTCCGATCATTTCAACTCATCTAATCATGACATTAAATCCCATTTCAGCTTTCAGCCAATAGAACAGACACCAATTCTAGCCGACGAAGACCAAACCGATTCAATACGCCTAGAACGCGAAAATCATTGGATGGGCGTACTTAAAACATATCTTCCGTTCGGACTTAACATTGACTACAAAGGTGTTTCTCGAAGTTTCTTGTGCTTTCCTCTGATCTACAATCGTAGAAATGTTGAAATCGCAAACATTTTCAGAAAAAACTTTGCATTATTAAACACTAAATTGACCGAGCCTCTCGACAAACGGGTTATTATTGCCTACAAGAAAAATCCCAGTTTGAGAGATATGCTCGTTCGATCTAGACTCAGACCTTGATTAACACGCAGTTCAATTAGCTTTTTAGCAATTTCAACATCATTATCCTTTGCTTGTGCTCAACACAATATTTTATGTCAATTTCCGACACAACCTAACAAAATTTAGCTAGTTCCATAGAAATAATTACATAAGAAATCGGATAACCGACCTGTGCCAGCGCTCTCCACACTTTCCAAATATATATATATATGCACACAAACATGAAAAATCCACCCGTGCTATCCCACCCTCCTCCCTCAATAGGACTGTCGTGTTGCTTAAGAGATACTAGTAAGAGAACTAACAGCTCTTCGCCACCTGCATATACACACTGCTGCCATTTCATCTCAAATTTTGTAAGATATTCGGCTTCTTTATCAGTTAGGCATTTAGAGAACTTTGTGACAAACTTCTCCTCATTTGTAGGAAGTTTCTTGTAAAAACGATCGTCCAAGAGTGTATCTTCCGATTTGTTGGCATGTTGTCAGAACAAAGGCAATTTTTTGAACAGCTGGATGGGCGTATGTGACCCATTTTGTGATTTCTAGATGGACTGGTGGCAGCACAAGAATACACAAGGATAGCCCCGTGGCTGCTGTGATTATGCATACATATTGGAATTTGGCAACGAGAAATTTTTAATTTCCTCCACGCACGACTTACACCCAATTTTTGAACAGCTGGACAGGTTAATTGTGACCTAGTTTTTTATTTTGAAATGGACTAGTAGCGGCACAAAACGAATCCAGAACAATAGCCTCGTGGCTGCTATGGTTATGCCTACGCAGGCGATTTAGCAACGAAAACTGACCTTTTTTCATTATGTTGACCCCATGCACGACTTACGCCCAATTTTGAATAGCTAGACGAGCGTATGTGACCTGGTTTGTGATTTCTAGATGGACTAGTCGCGGCACAAGAAGAATCCAGAAAGGATGGCACCGTAGCTGCTGTGATTATGCATACATACATGTGGGCAATTCAGTAACGATTATTATCATATTATGAGAACTGGGAACTAGAAACTGGGGTTGGTCTGGGAACTAGTAACGGAATTCATGGAACTTGTGTAAGGGCAGATATGAAGCTACTCACAAACAACCTTCAACGGCATCACAGCACAATAAATTGGGTTGATACAGTGCAATGCTAATATGGGTGAATCTGTGTTTAAAAAAAAAATAAGAATTAAAAGATTATTTAGCTGGTTTTGAATGAGATGATATATACCGAACCACGGTGCCACACACCAATGCGAACTGTATGTACTCTATATATGTATACATCAGAGGCTACATAGGTGAAGCTGTACCTCCATGGTGTTACTTGTAACAATCTTAGTCGACGAATCTTAATGCGTCATAACGTATGGAATTATACCTGCTAAGTTAATGGCACCTAATCGTATCGTTGTCTCCTAAAATTGTGTGGACCGAACAATGAAGAGCATTTGTTTGATAATTCATGTTTCCGATGGGTGGGAAAGTAGTGTGGGGACCGTGGATATATTCTAGGAATCTGGTACTGATATATACGGCGCGGCAATGCCGATAGTTGTGTGGTTTAGAATAATTCAAGTGTCCGATGGGTAGTCGAGTTGGATTGTCTTCATCTAGAAATGATACACTGATATGACCGTCGCAAATCATATTAAGTAAAAGGTCGACCGACCATAATGTCCCTGGACACGGTGGCTAGCTGAAGGATTGGATATGTCCGGCATAAATGTCATCATCCGGAAACCTCAAATGTTGAAAATCAAGAAAAATCGTCAAACTAGGGGCCATAATTGCGGTAGAAAAGATCGGATTAAGTCTGGTTTTCGAACTAGTTCAAGATATTTTTTTAAAACAGCTCTTACGCAAAACATTGTTAAAATCGGTTAATATATGTTCAAGTTATTGCGCTAACCAGCTAGAAAAGTCGGTAAAAATGGCAAGAACTCGACAAAAATGGTTCCAACCAATCTCATAATTGCAGGTTCCAACGATGTTTAATATCAGTGCCAAATTTTATAATAAAAAATGACTGGATAATGACGGAATATGTACACAGGCTCGGGCTAAAGTTGGGTCCCAGGATGTATGATGCTCTGTCAAAAATGTTTTCTATTAAATATGTATGGCAGTGTGCGTTTTAGTCATGGTTCGGTCGATGAACCCATTTCTTTGTGATAGATGCCAAGATTAATCAATTAATATGCAATTGAGTTAAATGGAGGTAAAAGCTATTCTGCATCATAAGTTTCAAGATCTATCCAAGTAGACACACGGAGCGTCGATAAACCTAGCGGTATTTTCAATTAGGAGATTCATTTCAACAGAACATTGTGTGTCAGTATATAAAGAGTGATTTTTAATCACCTCTCCAATTCTGTTCGCTGGCGACCACACAATGCCACCAGTCTCATAAGATTAATATATGGATTTCCAGAATAACAGGTGCGCCTTGGGTGGTAAAAGCCTTTTGTATTTATCACATTGAGTGTTTCTTTCAACGGTTTACATTTCAACATCAGAGAGAAGACCAACAACAAATATGACTACATTCCATGCATGTAGGTTAAAATAGTACATTCCTTGGAGTATAAATAACATTATTGAATAACACAATCAAACCACCAAATACATGTAGTGTGCTGTCCAAAATGTCTTGTTTTTATATGTAGTCATGCGTGTTTGGTACTTTTACCATAAAATGCACGATTTTGTCATCTATCCGCCCCACTATTTGTGCATTAGATTAGACGCCTTCAATCATAAACAATCATGCGATAAGAAATTATGTAAGATGGTTGGGTGTGGGCTGGGGGGGGGGGGGGGGGTATCGAATAACATTATTCTCAATACTTGGATGTCATATGAGTTTGTTATTTTGTGCATAATATTAGATAATCCTTCAATCAAAAACAATAATTTTTAGAACTGGAATTGCGAACAAAAATCTTCGATCTGAATTGGGTGGGGGTGGCGAATAACTTTATTAATCAAACTTGGAGTGGCGAATAACATTAGTCTTTAAATTCGGACGTAGACAAGTTTCTTACTTTTTGTATTTGATTACACGATCCTTCATTCATAAACAATCATTTCATAGAACTGGAAGTCGAATTGCGAATAAAAATCTGCGATCTGAAATTATGTATTGGTTGGTGGTTTGGCGGGGTGGTGAATAACTTTATTCTTAATACTTGGATGTCAGATGAGTTTCTTATGCTGTACATTGGATTAGTCGATCGTTCAATCACAAACAATAGACAAGAAACAATAAACAAATGTGTTCGTTACAACTTGTGCTATCTAGTTACTTAACCCACAACAGCGGTTCTGGGGTTAGGACGAAAAGTTGCGAACGGACGGACGGATAGATAGACAGATCTCATAATATGTCTATATAAACATACATGTAAACACACCAACTTTTGTCTTTTCGGATAAAGCATCTTGCGGAAAACCACAAGCAAAGTGGTGAAACTCGCGTCGAGAGACATGCCATTTGTCAGATTTGTTTAAACGCAGAAAAAGAATGGACTAGTGGTCCATGATCGATACTTGTTTCTCAATGAATACATATCGCTCGCGATAATTTATGGAGTGTCAATAAGCGTTTTATCGGCCTGTACATTGTTCCGATTGGTAACAAAGTAGTTCGACTGCATGTTCATACCACCGAATAGAGTTATCAATTAAATGACAACTGAACGACAAGATGCGCCCTTTGACCACCAATGTAGGTCTAAACCAGGTTTAAACTTGGATGTTTAAACTGGAGATGATGACTCCGGCCTATATGTTCAAACATAAAACCCAACATCATAATTTTGCATATATACATAATAACTGCTAGTATACAATTTATATGCATACGTAAAAAATGAAGCACGTAACAAATACTGCTCAGTTGTATGTATTTGATTGTATATATCGATTATAACATGTCATACAAGTGGGTTTATTCATAGGCCATGTTAAGTGATACATGTTTATCTGGCTGGTATATATATATGACATGCACCACGGATACCGACCAAACATTTGGTAAAACATTTTGTCGCCATCAAATTGTTTCCATCAAATTGCCGTTCGATTCAGGGATGTGAGAAGGGAGGGGCACACATGCTATTACAAGTACTTATAATTTATGTGCACATGACAATGGTCCGGTTTTAGTCTGCACATGTCATGCCGTTACTTTCAGACTTTAAGTTGTGAACGTATTGTCTGTATGTGTATGTAGCCTTACCGATAGGAGTAGAGGCAACTTGAGCCTCACTGCCACATATTCACGATCACCTATATTGACTGGCTACTGTCGCTTTTTACCGATCCAGCAGGAAGAGAACTTTTAATTTGTAATTGAACAACTTTAAATGAATAACTCGACACGACAAACACAAAGGGCACTTACTACCTCCAAGACACACCTGTTGTGTTGTGATGTTGTAGATCGCTCATATGAGGTTGGTGGCCTTTTGTTGTCGATCGATTATCGTGAAAGGTAAGATTTGGAGAGTGGTCCAAAATTAGCCTTTAGTTTATCAAACAACGTTCTATTGAAATTAAATTTCTATGGGAAATACCATAATGCCTATCGAATCTCTCCAGGTCTACCTTGATAATGACTTTGCTTAGAATAAACTAGAACAATAAACCGTTAAATTTTCGAAACACAATGACAATTCAATTTTCTAGAAGGATGCAGCCTTTATGTCTTTTGCAAAGAAACTGGCTGATATTGACCACTTTTACACACTAATTGGTTAATTATTCTAACAGCCGATCCAAGACTAACAACTCACAAACTCTAAAATATTTTTAAAAAACGTTGATTGAGTTACTAAACACGACAAGCACAAAGGGTGTTTACTGTCCAACACATACTTGTTGTTTTGTGATGTTGTATATGTCTCTTATGAGACTGGTGCCCTTTTTGTCGCTGGATTATCGTGAGAGATCAGAATTGGAGAGGGGTCCATAATTAGCCGTTGGTTTATCAAACAACGTTCTATTGCCATTAACGTTCTATAGGAAAGGCCATAATACTCATAGAAGCTCTCCAAATCTACTTGGAAAATTGCTTTGTCTGGAATAGACTAGAAGATTAAACGGTGAAATTTGCGCACAATGGCATTCAAATTTCGAGAAGGATGTAGGCTTACGTCTTTTGCAAAGAAACTGGCTAATATTGACCACTTTTACAAACTAATTGGTTGATCGTTATAACGTCCGAACCAGTTATTCATGAACTCTAACACATTTGACGAATATGGCACTGCATGAGCATCCATGTATGCATTTCCAATGGCATAGCGTCCAATTAGAACATTAACATCAAACGGATTTAGTGGTAAGCTAATATACTGTTCATTAATTATTATGATTATGTATATATATCCACAGGTTTATAATTATTATGACTAGAACACTTGCTTGAATACATAATGCTATCATGAGAATGAGTATCGATGAGCATGCCATGCACAATTAGTTGTCATCGATAGCAACATTCAGTAAATTCGCCTCTTATCGTATTATCAAGACCTCATTTGAACGAGAAAGTTACCTATCAATAACAAACCACCGAGTCGTGCAAAGCGTCCTTCTTTTCCGAACGAGGAACCATAGACTCCCAATAGAATATGGCACGTGGACCAATGCCCCATATTCGGATAGATTATGTGCCCTCTGCAACTCAGAGATAGGCGACGAGTATCATGTCATCCTTAAATGTATTGAACCCCAAGACATACGCGTACAATACCTCCGACCATACTATTACCGGAGACCAAACGCTAACAAGTTAGCAGCACTATTCAATAACCACAACAGAAGAATTACCAAGAATCTCTGTTTTTATAAAAAAAGGTCATTGATATATTTCGGAACTCTTGAGGCTACATTTTCGGACAAACAAGTAATCCCCCCTTCAAAATATACCGTTATAATATACTTGTTTCTTACACATGTACCAACATTTTATAAAGAAGGACCCCAACACCAATATAATATTTTATGGCTGCAGATGCGCTTATTTGATAAGCACAACAAGTAAAACAATCTGATTCCTCTTGAGGCTTAATCACTTAAACCATTCAAAATCCATATCCATTGACTGAACACGCAACCATTACGCCGAAATTAATAACAATAACTCTATATATCTATCAGACAAAATATAAATATAAAAGAAGCATCTTTCCCTTCCCGCGCTCTCTCTCCATTCTCCATCTATATACCTTGTCTTTCACTCTATATTATCTCTCTCTCTCTACGTCTGTCTTACATATAATGTTTGTGTTCTATTGAAATAGTGTTCAACTATCCTTTCCCAGTGTTCAGTCAGTCGAATTTTTCAAAGCAATCAAACAGAAACAAAAGGCCCATTGCCTATTTAAAAAAAACTTAATGTCGTTTTCGCGATATATAACTTGAACAAACGTCGACCGATTTAATGCATAGTTGATAAACGGATTTTTCATAGTAACATCTCGGTCGTTCTCGAAAAGCGGATGTTTTACCTGAGATATGGATTTTAAATTGTGTACTTGAGTAATCCCAGGGCGATAACTTTAAAGCACTTCAACTAAACTGATCCCTGTTCTACGACAATATATGGAAATAAATAAAAACATCGATGCTCAACTGTTGTTAAATATATATTATTATTATTATTGGCGTACATGCGTCATATTACCATACTGTTGGGGATAGCATTTTGAATCTACCCATATATAAAATTTATATGTTCTTACAAGTATATGACCCAATCAAAATAGATGCACGGCGAATAGTTTTTATGAGGTTGCTGGTCATTAGCAATACATAATGGATAGAGTATGACAAAAAACAGGTGATTCACCAAAATGGTTGCCATGCCAACGGTGTACGTTATTCGGATCATGTCCAAAATGATATATAATGGTGTGATATACATGTGTGCCAACTGCGATGCTTTTATAATAAAACTGACGATTGTGTCCTCTTTCCACCCAACTAATGGTGTGGCCATTGTCTATCGGGAAGAGCAATTTCTAATTTTAAGGGTCGCCAATTGGCCTGGTCACATGTTTCGTAAAATCTCTCACACAAGTAATAATCAGTCTATGGATAAGATATGTGTCTCAAAATAAAGGCTATGATCTCCAGAATGTAACAAAATATTAATATGATGCAATAAATTGAGAAAGGTTCCTCATAAAGACAAATAATAGCACATGAAGTGATAAAACACTTGACCTTTCATAGTCACCTTGACTCTTGCGATCAGTGCTGGAGGTTCCTCTTGGAGAATGTATGCATGCAAGTATTATTATATAACCATATCCACCAACAAGTCCACCGTTCTCACTAAAATAATTCACATATGATCATTTTCCAGAATTCTCAGAACCACATACTGTTGCTATGGTAACGCAATTTTTGAGGCTACTAATCGATAAGAAGCTTATCAACAATGGTTTCCAATGTCTCTAGTATATGGGATTTACGATTAACTACATTGCACAAAATCCCCAATTTTGTTTACGAAACCCATTTTTTATATATCAATCAATCCTGGAGCATCCAAAGGTTGCCAATAACTATTGCGATGTGGTTGCAAGAATGGGTGCAAAAACAATTGTAAATTCTCGAGGGCATCATTACGCTGCCCTGCTCTATGCAGTTGCAATTGTAAATACAGTAACGCCCTAAGTAATCGACCCCTTAACCACATCAGAATTATGGGTAATTTTCAGGATTTAGTCGGAAATAAATATCCTTATTTCCGACTAAATCCTGAAAGTTACCCATAATTCTGCTGTGGTTAAGATGTCGATTACTTAAGACATTAGTGTAAGTGTTGCCAACAGTGACATGTATGCAAATATTTCCAACTCTTTAGGGTGCGTTCACACAACTAGCAGAATTGACTGGCGATTTGTCATGAATTCTTCATACATGACTATCCATTGCACATTCTTGAATGCCACTTATCGCAGAATGAGTGTCTTCGACTGTTTTATCCTATACTGGAGCGGCGCAATGCCACGAGTTATTGCACGATTGATTCTCATAATATATTAGAATCAAATTGTTTAGCACACTTCAGTTGTATAACAACTATATATGGAATTACATATATCTCACGATATTGCTATTGCAAATTCACACAATTCATATCATACCTTGTCGCACATAATTCGCACCTACGCTCGTAATAAAAACATTTGCTTACCTCTATTTTGAAGAATTATAGTTAATATCATAAATATGTAAAATTTGCGGTACTTGTATGTTGCGCATATAATACCACAATGATTAGCAGCTTGTCAAATTGTGAGTAAGTGTTATTATAGCTGCACAAAGGTAATCGGGTAGCTCCATAGCAACGGTTGCCAAGCAGTTTTGTACCAGACCAATATTGTCCACACACACTCGCTAAAATGATATGATATAAATTTAACGCGGAAGATTGTCATAATCAACTTTCAGATAGTTTTATATCATAGAAATGCTTCACGTGTCATTGTAACCATCAATTATAGTAATCAAAACAAACAACCCATTGTTTTGTTTTTTGCATTATATTTACGCTATTCCATCATCTTCTGGCCTATCATTTTTGTTTTGCAATCCTTAGAATTGTTATATATATACAGAGTGATTTATCAGTTTATATTTTCTTGTCAAAGTACATTTTATAATAAAAAATGTACACACATCTCAATAAAATGTTGATACACGCAGCCAATAATAGGGACTTTCAAACAAATGGCGGCCATTTTATCCGCCATTTTGATTCTACCCAACTATAACGGACACATGAGCCAATGGATATATAGCCTGATCCCTTTTCAGTACAAATAGGTACATAAAACATTGTTTTTCGATCGGAAACTGAGTCATAACGATGCATACTTGTTGGGATTGAGAGAAAAACAAGATTTGTTGTCAAAACGGTTGCCATGGCAACCATGGGCATTCTCCAGCTTGGCATGATATCAAAAATGTCTTATTTTTATATGTAGTACATGCGTGTCAAGTTTGGTGCTTTTACCATAAATTGCACGATTTTGTCATCTATCCGCCCCACTAATAAGCCACGACGCCGTGGACCGCCATAGTCCGTGACGGCGTGAGTCGGGACCGCCATAATCCGAGACGCCGGGAGTCGGGACCGCCATAAGCCGTGACTCCGGGGACCGTCATTGGCCGTGACACCGGGACCGTCACAAGCCATGACGCCAGGGACCGTCATAAGCCATGACGATAGGGACAGTCATAAGCCATGAGACCAGGGACCGTCATAAGCCTTGACGCCAAGGACCGTGATAAGCCATGACGCCGAGGACCGTCATAAGCCATGCCGCCGAGGACCGTCATAAGACATGCCGCCAGGGACCGTCATAAGCAATGACGCCAAGGACCGCCATGATGCCGAGGACCGTCATAAGCCATGACGCCGGGAGTCGGGACCGCCATAATCAGTGACACCGGGACCGTCGTAGGTCGTCCAATGTTGACTAAACCATAGCTCTATAATTGGTTATCCACACAAGTGTTTAATGCTGTATGTCGGGGTATGGGTCCTCTAAGTCCCCCACTGACAACTTCATGATATGACCTATACATCAATTGAAACGACGATAAACACCAACCAGTTGACCAAAGCTTTGCCATAACCAGCAACATTATCATACTTATAGCGACAGCCAATCACTTCATCTTTATCCTAATTGTACTCAGTCTCAACTTTGGTCAGCTGGCCCCAGTAACACGCTACGATGTTGAATAGCAAAATAAGCAATGCTGATATCGGAGAAAGTACCGTTATTTTTCTGAAAAATATAACATCTCTGAGGTCTAGCAAGCTGATTTAGGACAATCTATGCAAAACAAAACTTATTATAATTTAGAAGCTTCCCGCTGCCTTTTTAAACGCCCAGTTAAACATTGATGTCGACTTGCACCAAGTATACCATTAGCTGGACCACGTTATTGCAGTATGTCCACCACAAATCGACCATTTTACAAACAAATAATCAGACACAAGAACGTTTTCCAGGAGCCTCTCATTTTAAAACAAATTATAATTATTGATATGTTATTTCTCATGGTACCGTTAATAATAGATAGAATGTCAACCCTATTTATCAATATCTTGAGAAAATCGAATCTTGTTTAGCTATAATTTCTTTGAAAAATGCTTCCGTATATAGACCAGTTAAACATTGCCAGAGTCCGGACACGACCGCTAATTAACGAATCGTAAGGTAGGTGCCCGGGGATATTGACAGTTTTCTAGTTTAAAATGTGATGACATATTTGTTTAACCTATATTAGGTGTGTTCGATTTTGTGGCACGAAACCCGTTCAAGGACGGAGATCAGCGACCAGAGGATGCTTGTCTATCATTGAACTAAAACAGTGTTGTATATCATGCCATTAATCTCTACTCTGGATATGCCCGCCCGTATAGTTCGTATTCAGGCAGTTCAAAAGTGTACTGTTAAATGTTTGGTGATTTATACCTCAAGATCACAAAGTGGTGATATTGTATTTGTGAGTGTATACTTTGTCAACGCTGCAAATGAATGCAGAACATGGATGTATACATATAGACAATGGGTCACTTATACATCATCATCGCCATCACCGTGACCATCATGACCATCATCATCGTCACCATCGTCATCGGCATCATCATCGTCATCGTCGTCATCATCGTCGTCGTTGTCGTCGTCGGCGTCGTGGTCGTGGTCGTGGTCGTGGTCGTGGTCGTGGTCATCGTCATTATTATTCTTCATCGTCGTCATCATCATCAACATCGCCCGCTGAATAAATAAGATGACAATTATTATTATGACTATTATTTAAAAGCAATGGAAGTTATGTCACTAAATGGTGACAATATGTGAAGTTTATCAGAGAGTTTTTTTGTGTTTAGAGTTATTCTTCTTTGATTTGCATGGTGTTCCCTTCTTTGCTACAAAGGCATTTGGGAAACAAGCATATTTTGGAGGAAGTAATATTTCCCAATCGGCCTCCATTGTCTAAACCAACTTGTTGTTAAAGAATATAAGACAAAATTATATAAAAAATTACAAAATTGTTAAAGAACATAATAAAAAATGATAACAACTGTTATAGAATATAAAAAAAAAGAAGTTATATTTCCCAATCGGCCTCCATTGTCTAAACCAACTTGTTGTTAAAGAATATAAGACAAAATTATATAAAAAATTATAAATATTGTTAAAGAACTTAAGCAAAAATGATAACAATTGTTACGCCAAAGAATTCCCGAAGACAATGTATTGGCACAGGATCGTTAATGTTGCGCCAGCGTAGCTCACGTCATGAAAGGGTTAATTCCACATACATAACAAGCCGAGCCGTGTTTAGCGATGGTCGATGCAACCATTTTGCTCTCAATTTTTGTATCGACCTCTCATCAACTTGTCAACAATAGGATGTAAGAGATGAATTATATAACGGAACAATAACGTTAGTTTAATTCAGGCCCGACGCAATTGACAAAGCCAAACGGTTATGTGTATTCGGTAATGTGCAGCATCCGGGAACACGGATGTCCGCCGTTCGCTTCTCGATAAAATTACACTTTAATTGTAACCTTTGAATTTCAAACTTATACTTAATGCGGCGGCAGTTTAGACAGATCAAAAAGCATGTCACTGTTGTAGTTGTTTCCGTAGTAATGTTGATGTGAGCGACAAACTCCATGCTTCACATTCTCCGTTATCACTGCGATAGATCACTGCCACAATGATGGTACTTTGTGGACCGATATAATATTTACATATCGTCGGAAGTATATTTTGTCACGTATAGTATCTTATTTCATCCACCAAAACATTAATTATGTCGGTACTGATAAGATCAATATGAACTGAGCCAGACATAGACAATTTTAATCCTAAAAACATAAGAAATAAGATTATGTCAGAAATCTTCACCAGATATTCTTGTGGCAGTGGTATCTCAGCGGAGCGATGTGAGATAACTCTGCCTAGAGTTTGTATGAGCGATAATTGTACCTCGTGCTTGCGGTGTAACATAATGATTTGCCCCCCCCCCCCCAACCACAGCACTGGAACAGTGTTGCGTCAGATTCGAAACAACGATTCAATAAATTATAGAGGTAAACTCGAGTAAGCTAGTTCAGTTGTACTTACCATGGGTGGAGTGATCACGTGATACAGATTCCCAGGCGAAAAATACTATTCCCAGAGTGTTTTTCAAGTGCAGCTGTAGATTATAACAACCAGGGGTCGATTCACTAGAGAGATGCAGTGACAGCACTGTTTACGCTATTACACATTTATGTGACGACATTTCGACAACTCAGCGATAACACAAACGTCACTATTAAGCAAAACATATATTATCAAAACTAGGCCGGCACTTTTTAAATAAGCTATCTGCGACTAAATTGAGTCCCTTTCTCCATACAAGCCGCTATATGATACCACAAGTCCCCTGGTGCGACAACACTAACATTCGTATATACCTTAATACAAGGTTTATATCTATCGCACTTGTATTGAGCACAGACTCACTTGAGATCAAAATTCATCAAAATCCCCTTTGCATAAGATAATGCCACATACCCATATCTTTAGACCATTTCTTTAGACCATATTCACTTTCGAAACCTGACAAACCTTTGAACAGATTCCCATCAAATATAGCATAGTAGTACTGCATAATTCCACTTGTCACAATGATTCACCATGTTTTGTCCTGCATATCTTGTGACAGATTAAATTATGCAGTGCTGCTCGCAGGTTCCCTGGTGCGACAACACTACCATGGGTATATGCCTTAATGCAAAGTTTATATTTATCGGACCTTTTTTTTATTATAGACTCACATGCGATCAAAATTCATCAAAATCCCCTGTGCATAAGATATTGCCGCATACCCATTTCTTCAGACCATATTTGCACCTTTAATTTGTATGTATCTCCCTCATCGATACATGTAATATCACCACACATATATATATATATATATATATATATATATACTAGCAGGTTGACCCGACTTCGTCCGGGATGTTTCCCCTCTGCTTTTCGGCTAATTGCGCGATTTGACCTTGAAGGTCAAGGTCAGGTGGGGTAACGATTTGACCCGTTCAAAACACTGCCCGGACAAAAGTACCCGACAAAAGTACCCGTCGAAATTCATCCGGTTTTACCCGATTTGACCTCGAATTGATTATTTTGAAGGTCAATGTCAGGTCGGGGTCACGAATCGACCCGTCCAAACCACTCAGTGGACAAAAGTAACCCCACGTATCAAATTTCGTCGAAATCCCATCAAAATTCGCGATTTTACCTTGAATTTACCCGATTTCAAGGTCAAGGTCATGTCGCACGGGCAAATGAATAGGCATATGAGACTCCCCATACGAAAGTATCCCTAGACACTAATTTTCATCGAAATCCCGTGATATTCGGGCGTTTGACCTTGAAATTACCACATTTCAAGGTCAAGGTGACGTCGCACGGGCAAATTAATATGCCTATGTCACTCCCCGGCCGAAAATACCACCACATACCAAGTTTCATCAAAATCGGGTTGGCCGTTTTTGAGTTCATCGATTACACACACACACACACAAATTTTCCAAAAAGATCTTCCAAAATATATAATAGACTAGCAGGTTAGCCCGCCACTGGCGTGGGTGGTCATAAACATGACATTTTTAAATTCTTATTTTTTGTTTTTGCATGAGTTAATTGTGCCTTTTTCTGGCGGAAAAATTGACCCGATGAAATCCCCCCCCCTTCCTAGAACGACAGACAACGCATTCTTTGTTTTTCAATGTGTTAATTCATGGTACCCGTCATAACCTTCCCCGTTCCTAGGAACGACAGACTTTTTAATCAAGAGAAATTATGATACCCGTCCAAAAAAGAGGTATGATTTTGTTTAACCTACCCGTTGCCATTGAGCAGCCCCTGACAGAGGTTGTCCACCCTTACGAGATGGTCAATAGTCCCCGCAAAGAGCGGAAGTCAATTAACCCCGCCGTGAAGCCCATCACCAACGCGACGTAAATTTGTTTGGTATCATGTGTTGCGTTCTAAAAATAGGTCGATTACAGTGGATTCGTTCATGACGAAATATGAGTGCGACAGAGAATATTGTTTGATCTAAAACAACTCGAACGAATGGCAGTCTAGCTATTCACACATAATTGTAAATCAACTGCGTCTAAAAGTACTATGACATCCAATAAATCTCTCCGCATAGGAAACCACTCAAAAGGATTGTTCCCGTATATCTCTCGACAGATGCTAAATTTCGAGCGATAACGTTGAATTGTAAACACACGCTCTTTTTATAGCGACGCGTCATATACAACGCTAATTAAATTATCACTTGATTAACCACCGCAGTGCCGTTCGCTGTGATTTTGATGATTGGGAGTGGAAAGGGGTGCTCAGAGCTTCTTCAATACGCGACAACTACGGTGTCCGTGGGATTTTACCCTTAGATAGGAAGTTTTATCTCAATCGAGCCAGCCGTTTTCGATTCTATAAAGTACTCACATACACATATATATATATATATATATAGCTATATATATATATATATATATATATATATATATATATATATGCACATATACGGAAGTCTCAAAATATATAGGAGATATATATAAAACCTTGAACAGATGTACATCAAATAACACACAGACATGCATGACAACACATGCATTGTGAATCATTGTGACAAGTGGAATTCTGCAGTGCTACTATTCTATATTTGATGGAAATCTGTTCAAGGGTTCGTCAGGTTTCGAAAGTGTGCACATATTCATATATATCTTTGATGGTCGATCGTGTATCGATGCAGGAGATACTCCAATTTGAAGACGCGAATATGGTCTAAACAACTGGGTATGTGGAATTATCTTATTCACAGGGGATTTTAATCGAAAATAGATCTATGCTCAATATAGGTCCGATAATGACCGATATATATAAACCTGGGTAGTGTTGTGGTAGATCATGCCGTGAATCTCTACTATGGCTAACGCCCGTAGCATTAATAGAGATTCGTGGCATGATCTAGTGTTGTGGTAGTGTAGACATTGTGGCTGAAACGATGATAAAGTCCAACAGTTCGATAAGTAACCAGTGCCCCTCACAGCATATACACATGTCGACAATTGCCTTTTATAATGTAACATGTGTGCAATTGTGCACCGACAACAGCAGCTGTGTATAGACACATGGCTATGTCTAAGTATACATCGACAAAGGCAATTCTATGATAGCAGACGATGGTGTCCAAAGAACACGACAAACTATACGAGATGCGTTATATGAATGAGCAGTAACAGGTGGTTGGCACGTAATCACATTGTTCTTGTACATAATTTTGGCAACAATGTTCATGACAGATAACTCAACCTAGCAAATCTACTGTAACCGTTGTGGAGACGAGCACCGTGTATTGCAGCACATGTGAGGAATTTTAATGAGATTTGCCACTGAACAAACATGTACAAAGCTATGAACCCATTATTATAGCGATGGGCACTGCACACGATATAACTATTATCAGCAACGGGGCGGTTGAGGCTACCACACATCAGAAGATTGTTTGGCAAAACATATACAACAATCGTAAAGTTAATGCCTAATATATTTACACAGCCCGTCTGTCGGTGATTGGTCAATTGCCAATTGGATCACCCGTTTAATTTCCCAATAACACATTGTGTCCCAACGACCACAGTGCCGTATCCCACAATAACACAATGCACTACATTCATTTCTGAAAGGAAGTGCAGTTGGCAGTTGGGTATGTATGTCATCCGAAAATAGGTTGAATTACAAAACAAATCTACTAAAGTGATGACATTTTTACACCTGGGTTCAAGTGTTCACACAATAGGGAGACAAGCGCACCCTATACCCCCAAATTGGCAGACGACACAATGCATAATGGAGGTGTCCAAGGAGAGCATATCACCATATTCAGCATCTGGGAATTTAAATCTGAGTCTAGGTGTCCTATAACAGATGAGGTTATGCAGAATGAGGTCACTAGAGGATAAATTTGGTGATGCTAGCCCGATGTGTGGGGTAGCGTTACTAAATTCAACCTAGATGGGGATCTCATTCTGCAAATGTCCGGCACCATATTGTCAGATCAGCATACAGGGATTGCGCTGTCGCTATCCAAATTTGCCAGATACACACAGAGTGGGGGGATGGTTGTAAAAAAATATAGGTATACATGTACATAGTGTGGGGAGGGTGGGGGTAATCCAACACAGGCCTGGATATTACAAAAAAAATGAGTAAACTATTTTTCGTTCAATACTGTTTCATGTTGATTGGCCCCGATTAAACAAAAACATCTATAGCTTAGGTAAGTCTTTAAATTGTACATCAATTCAACATAGAGGTATTCAGCATGTTTATCTACCTGTTGTGATAAATGAAACATAACAAAGCGTGCTGGGCCGGGGTAATCGAACAGAGTATAAATATCAAACCGCCTCTGGGTTTTATCGTATTGACATAATATGATCTATAATATTAATGACGAATTCCTCGTTTAATATGTCGTTTCATATTGACAAAGAACGCATCTTAATACCAAATATCTACCAGGATCCACTATAGGTGTCTACTATGTATAGCTGTTGCGAGGGTGGAAATCGTGAAGTAACGAGATGAACAACTAACTAAACATTCAATACACACAGATGATCAATTTACTCAAACATCAGAGGCAGCTCTGCGGTTTTTCCTACCTCGTATATAACATAACACGCCTTTGATTTCTAAGTTAGATATCAACATACTGTTGACAGGAATCTATCGCTTGATTTAAATTCGTTGCTAAGGAACCAATGGACACGTTGAGAGATATTAGCCAGGTTCGACCACGAGCACTTGTAAATTATAACATGCGTTGTCGTTGCCAACGACAGCCATCTGAATCACGTGACCATTCAACCTGCACGTACGCGATCACACAGTTACAAATTTATGTGTCAAACGTGTAGCATTGCGAAACTTGTAGCAAAGAGCATTAATTCAATGTATTACCCAAATCAGCGACCAACGCTAAGCAGGCATGGGAACTGCGTTGGCGCAACATTAAACACTCTGTGCCAATGCATTTTCTTAAATATGCGAGTCGACCATAGGTCGCCTCGCTTATATAAGATAATGCATTGGCCTAACACATTTTATATAATCTTTTTATTATTGTTAAAGTATGTAAGATTTTTTTTTTTTAAATGATAACATTTTGTTAAAGAATGCAAGAAAAAAATGATAAAAATTGTTAAATGAAAGTGTCAATGACACTGTAGCTCAACTTGGAAAGGGAATAATTTAATATATTACAGTCAATGGAGCGATTAGGAATGTGGAAAGTTGAATGTCTAATACTAGTTTATAGACATGAAGAGAAAAGTAAACTCCAAGATGGCTGCTGGCGGCCATGTTTTCAGCCGAATGACCCCAAAATGAGTCGTTCCCAACTACATGTCATCGTTAACATCAATGACAAATTTTATGACGATCAGACTAAAGGTACGACCTGTGGCCCGTGCTAATGGATTAAATTTTGAAATCCAAGATGGCCACTGGCGGCCATGTTTTTTGTCCGAATGACCCCGAAATCAGACTAAAGGTACGACCTGTAGCCCGTGGTAAAGGATTTAGTCATACAAAGAGTAAAATCCAAGTTGGCTGCTGGCGGCCATGTTTTTTGGCCAAATGACCCCAAAATGACCCGTTCCAATCTACATGTCATTATTAACATTCATGACAAATTTCATGATGATCAGACTAAAGGTACAACCTGTAGCCCGTGCTAAAGGATTTAGTCATACAAAGAGTAAAATCCAAGATGGCTGCTGGCGACCATGTTTTTTCGCCGATTGACCCCAAAATTACTCATTCCCATCTACATGTCATTGTTAAGAACCATGACAAATTTTATGATGATCAGACTAAAGGTACGACCTGTAGCCCGTGCTAAATAATTTAGTCATACAAAGAGTAAAATCCAAGATGGCTGCTGGCGGCCATGTTTTTGGCCAAATGACACCCAAAATTACTCGTTCCCATCTACATGTCAATATTAACATCCATGACAAATTTCATGATGATCAGACGAACAGTACGACCTGTGGCCCGTGCTAATGGATTAAATTTTGAAATCCAAGATGGCTGCTAGCGGCCATGTTTTTTGTCCGAATGACCCCAAAATGACTCGTTCCCATTTACATTCCAATTTCAACAGCCATGAAAAATTTTCTGATGATCAGACTAAAGGTACGACCTGTAGCCCGTGCTAAAGGATTTAGTCATACAAAGAGTGAAATCCAAGATGGCTGCTGGCGGCCATGTTTTTCGGCCAAATGACCCCAAAAGTACTCGTTCCCATCTACATGTCAATATTAACATCCAAGACAAATTTCATGATGATCAGACGAACAGTACTAACTGTGGCCCGTGCTAATGGATTAAATTTTTAAATGCAAAATGGCTGCTGGCGGCCATGTTTTTTGTCCGAATGACCCCAAAATGACTCGTTCCCATTTACATTCCAATTTCAATAGCCATGACAAATTTTATGATGATCAGACTAAATGTACGACCTGTAGCCTGTGCTAAAGGATTTAGTCTTACAAAGAGTACAATCCAAGATGGCTGCTGGCGACCATGTTTTTTGGCCGAATGACCCCAAAATTACTCGTTCCCATCTACATGTGAATATTACCATCCATGACAAATTTCATGATGATCAGACAAACAGTACGACCTGTGGCCCGTGCTAATGGATTAAATTTTGAAATCCAAGATGGCCGCTGGCGGCCATGTTTTTGTCCGAATGACCCCAAAATGACTCGTTCCCATCTACATTCCAATATCAACAGCCATGACAAATTTTATGATAATCAGACTAAAGGTACGACCTGTAGCCCGTGCTAAAGGATTTAGTCATACAAAGAGTAAAATCCAAGATGGCTGCTGGCGGCCATGTTTTTTGGCCGAATGACCCCAAAATGACTCGTTCCCATCTACATGTGATTATTAACATTCATGACAAATTTTATGATGATCAGACTAAAAGTAGGACCTGTAGCCCGTGCTAAAGGATTTAGTCATGCAAAGAGTAAAATCCAAGACGGCTGCTGGCGGCCATGTTTTTTGGCCGAATGACCCCAAAATGACTCGTTCCAATCTACATGTCATTATTAACATCCATGACAAATTTTATGATGATCAGACTAAATGTACGACCTGTAGCCCGTGCTAAAGAATTTAGTCATACAAAGAGTAAAATCCAAGATGGCTGCTGGCGGCCATTTTTTTGGGCCGAATGACCCCAAAATAACTCGTTCCCATCTACATGTCAATATTAACATCCATGACAAATTTCATGATGATCAGACGAACAGTGCGACCTGTAGCCCGTGCTAATGGATTGAATTTTGAAAACAAAGATGGCCACTGGCGGCCATGTTTTTTGTCCGAATGACCCCAAAATGACTCGTTCCCATCTACATTCCAATTTCAACAGCCATGACAAATTTCATGATTATCAGACTAAAGGTATGACCTGTAGACCGTGCTAAAGGATTTAGTCATACAAAGAGTAAAATCCAAGATGGCTGCTGGCGGCCATGTTTTTGCCCGAATAACCCAAAAATGACTCATTCCCATCTACATGTCATTGTTAAAGGTACTCAACCCGTAAAGAGGGTCCCCATCTCAACAGATTCCAACAACAACAATCCGATCAGAGGGTCCTATATTACTATTTCTTTGGCTTTGGGGGTAAAAAATATTTGATTCGATTCGAGGAACCCATCAAACAAAGCTCAGAGTTATTAGATATCGATTTTTCAAATTTGTTATGTTCTCGAGATGAGTACCAATAACTGCCGTAATCTGCTCTGGATGTGTACTCCAAATCTATTCAAACAGACAAGGATGAATAACTCTAAAATCAAGTGGTAATTTTTACGCAATTTTGACTGAGTTCTGGGCCAGATAGTATTCCCGATAATGAAAAATAATAGATTTCTAAAATCGATATCTAACAAATCTGAGCTTTGATGGGTGACTTCCTCGACTCGAATCAAATATTTTTGACCCCCGAAGCCATTGAAATAGTAATTGAGAGGAGTTTTATCGGGTTGAGGACCTTTAACATCCATGACAAATTTTATGATGATCTGACTAAAGGTACGACCTGTAGCCCGTGCTAAAGGATTTAGTCATGCAAAGAGTAAAATCGAAGATGGCTGCTGGCGGCCATGTTTTTTGGCCGAATGACCCCAAAATTACTCGTTCCCATCTACATGTCAATGTTAACATCCATGACAAATTTCATGACGATCAGACGAACAGTACGGCCTGTAGCCCGTGCTAATGGATTGAATTTGAAATCTAAGATGGCCGCTGGCGGCCATGTTTTTTTTCCGAATGACCCCAAAATGAATCATTCCGGTACAAATGTTGATGTCAACAGCTATGACAAATTTCATAATGATCCGATCAAAGGTACGACCTGTAGCCTCTATTGTTGACGCCTTACGCACACACGCACACACGCGCACACGCACACATGCACACACGTACACACGGACGACGGACGACAAAGCCATGGCAATAGCTCAAACTTTACAAAGTAAAGTTGAGCTAAAAATGTTAGAAATGATAAAAATTGTTAAAGTATGTAAGAAAAAAATGATAAAAATTGATAATGAATGTGTTGGCGGCGTTCGGACTGCGGACAACTTGTTTAAGGAGCTGCCACAAGTCGGGCCGACACACCAAAATGTGTAGCTTTAGCGTTGTAACATCGAATTACGTTTCCAGCCAAGTTTATATCCGAAGCAATAGCATAGTAACATATGTTACAAGTTACACGTATACGTGCGACATGGGAGCTGCGTTGGCGCATCATTAAACACCCTGTGCCAATGCATTCTCTTATATATAACAGTCGACCATAGGTCGCCTCGCATATATAAGAGAATGCATTGGCCTACTAAATTTTATATTATTTTTTTTTATAATTGTTAAAGAATGTCAGAAAAAATGAAATAAAAAATTGTTAAAGATGGATTATCTCTTTAAATAACAAATTTTAAATAGTTGCGTGGGTATAAAATAATAGATATGAACTGAAGACCCCTGTCCAGAAAAGCTTCTATCAATTAATATTGATTTTATTTCGAATATTAAATCGGGACCGTTTATGTTACTATTTTTAGAACAGACCACTCGGATGATACCATATTGCGATATAGAGCACTGGGCTATTCATACGGCTACGCACCGAAAGTCAAATGTCCCAGATTGATTGTTTGTATTGTTTTGTTCCACATATATAAGCGATAATGAGTATAATTAACGTTTATTTGTGACAAAATTGTACAATAAAATTTCTGGTCTCTGTTAACAGTAACCAATATTGTTCGTTAGCTCAACAACACACCTCTTTAGACCAGATAATATTCGAAATAAAATGAATATTAATCGATAGAAGCATTTCCAGACATGAGTCTTCGATTCAAATATAATATTTTACACCCCGGTAACTATATAATACATGTTTACAAAGAGATAATCCACCTTTAAATAATGTAAGAAATAAAAATAGAAACTGATAAAAATTGTTAAAGAATGTAAGAAAAAAATGGTAGAAATTGTTAAAGAATGTTAGAAAAAATGATAATTTTTTTTATAAAATGTAAGAAAAAATGATAAAAATTGATAAACAATGCGTCGGCGGCGGTCGGACCATAGTAACACATGTTACAATTTACCCGTATACGTGCGACTGAACATTGCTAATATTTATACTTCAGGCCGGTAATAATCTCCAAAGTGAGCGTCTAGTATACCCTGCATTCATTTGAATATTTGGAGTTATGCAGGTATATATACACATGTACCTGGATCCTACCATAGTTATTGCGGGGATGCACGTGGTACATTTCACACTCTAAATCTGATCGCGATATATTTAACATGATATACCGTGTTCGACTTTATCGAGTTTATATAACACGATAAAAGAGTCGTTATTAACACGACACAAGAGTCCGATTACACACCATACTTGTTAGCAATAACAATTTATCTGTTTTTAAATGATGGAGCGCAGGTTGGGAAGTTTAACGAGAGAAAAATCGAACTAACAACTTAATAAACACATGGTAGATGCTCAATTTGCTCTACAATTTAATGCAGCCATGTGTGTCGTATATATATAACATATATAGAACCTCTTTGAGTTATAAGTTACAGGGCGATAAATTTGACATGATTCTACAGATTGATTTAAATTCGTTGCTGAGGAGCCAATGAACACGGTGCGAGATATTATTACTTTAGACCGGCACAAATCTCAAAAAGAAAGCGTCTAGTTTTGTATTAACCCTGACTCCCTGAGTTGAATATCGGAATATTTCAGATGTACCGGGATTCACTATAATTGTGTCTACTATGCTTTATTGTGCCAATGAAATTCATGTAATATCAGCACAGGTGAGGAATTGTGGTGAGAGCAACAACCAGCTGAACATTCAATACACGCAGATGATAAATTTACACTATCATCAAAGGCCGCCCTGTGGATCTACCTGCATGGGATCTACCTGCGTGGCATTTATAACATAGCACTTCTTTGATTTCTAAGCCTGTTATCAACACGGCTATAATGCTGACAGGAATCTATCGCTCGATTTAAATTCGTTGCTGAGGAGCCAATGAACACGGTGTGATATATCATTACTTTAGACCGGCACAATTCTCAAAAAGAAAGCGTCTAGTTTTTTATATACCCTGACTCCCTGAGTTGAATATCGGAATATTGCAGATGTACCGGGATCCACTATAATTGTGTCTACTATGGTTATTGTGCCAATGAAATTCATGTAATATCAGCACAGGTGGGGAATTGTGGCGAGAGCAACAACCAGCTAAACATTCAATACACGCATATGATAAATTTACACTATCATCAAAGGCCGCCCTGCGGATCTACCTGTATGTGGATATACCTGCATGCGGATCTACCTGTATGTGGATATACCTGCATGCGGATCTACCTGTATGTGGATATACCTGCATGCGGATCTACCTGTATGTGGATATACCTGCATGCGGATCTACCTGTATGTGGATATACCTGCATGCGGATCTACCTGTATGTGGATATACCTGCATGCGGATCTACCTGTATGTGGATATACCTGCATGCGGATCTACCTGTATGTGGATATACCTGCATGCGGATCTACCTGTATGTGGATATACCTGCATGCGGATCTACCTGTATGTGGATATACCTGCATGCGGATCTACCTGTATGTGGATATACCTGCATGAGGATCTACCTGTATGTGGATATACCTGCATGCGGATCTACCTGCATGCGGATCTACCTGCATGCTGATCTACCTGCGTCGCATTTATAACATACTAGTAGCACCTCTTTGATATTTAAGCTAGTTATCAACACGGAGGGACAGGAATCTATATCTCAATTCAATTTCGTTGCTAACGAGCCAATGAACACGATGCGAACTATTGATGCTTTAGGCTCGTACTAATCTTTATGAAGGCTGTTATAGTTTGTCCTGAATTAATTAGCTCAGATCTACATTTGTACCATTATCTAATATGACTCTATACACCATAGTTATTGTGTAGATGAATGTCTGGTATTTCGACGCAGGTAGTAAATTGATTGTTAACGAGAATTGTAACTAATCAAGGACCCCCGACAATATATACTGAATATATATGCCTACAATTTATTCCTACTTTGTTTTTTGCTCGTTTTTCTGTCTTTGTTTTTTTCGTATATAGTTTGTTCTTACTTTTCTTTTGATTTTTTTCTTTCTTTATCACAGTTTTATTTATTTATATTATTCTCGAGTATTGAATGGCACACATTTATGCATATTTAATATTTATATTTATTAATAATGCTATAAATAATCAGTTCATAATTACCCCCCCCCCCCCCCCCAGAGGAAGGGAACACAGCATATCAGCAGGTCGGAGATTGTTAATGAGAGTGCCAACTAATCAAGCGTTCATAGTATACAGAGCATGAACACCATAGTACCACCTGTGTCGTATAATTAACATAACATATCTTTGACTTTTAATCTGTTGATAAGCACACAGGTCCCCTGGTGCGACTACATTACGATGAGTATATGCCTTATAGTATTTTTAAAAAGAAGAAATTCTCTGAGGTAGGTGACTGCTGACGTGAAGAATTGAACAATTTGAAAATTAAGAAAGGTATCCGTTCAGCGTTGAATATTTATTACATGTATGTATTTACAGCTATACCGGTTTCGGCACAACTTGCCTTTTCAATACTTTATCTATTATATATTTTGGGAAATCTGTCTGTGTGTGTCTGTTCGCGATGGACTCGAGAACGGCCGAGCCGATTTCGATGAAACTTGGTATGTGGGTGACTTTCGGCCGGGGAGTGGCATGGGCCTATTAATTTGCTCGTGCGACGTGAACTTGACCTTGAAACCGGGTCATTTCAAGGTTTGCCCGTGCGACGTGACCTTGACCTTGACATCGGGTCAATTCAAGGTCAAATCGCGAATTTTGATGGGATTTCGACGAAATTTGATACATAGGGTTACTTTTGTCCACTGAGTGTTTTGGACGGGTCAAATCGTGACCCCGACCTGACCTTGACCTTCAAAATGATCAATTCAAGGTCAAATCGGGTAAAACCGGATGGATTTCGACGGGTACTTTTGTCGGGTACTTTTGTCCGGGCAGTGTTTGGGATGGGTCAAATCGTGACCCCACCTGACCTTGACCTTCAAAATGGACAATTCAAGGTCAAATCGCGCAATTCGCCGAAAAGCAGAGGGGAAACAGCCCGGACGAAGTCGGGTCCACCAGCTAGTAGTATATATTCATGGTAGTTTTATCGCAACAGGGGACCTGTGGATAAGCACGGCGGAAATTTAGACAACAGTACTGTTACAAACCACAGGTCCCCTGGTACGACAACACTACCATGGGTGTATACCTTAATACGTTATATACTCATGGTTGTGTTGTCGCACCAGAGGACATGTGTTACAATCTATAGGTCGATTATATTTCGGATGAACACATTGCGAACTGACATAGGGGTGATGTATCGTGACAGATAAACACACAGACACACACACACAGACAGACACTTGGCTTCTATAACTATATTTTATTGATGATGTTTGAAAGCCTACTAATGGACGTTTCGCGTGTTAACGTGGAAAATAAACACAGCAAGAGGCATCACAGATCTCGAATCGGACGTTGACCCACCCCCTGTGCATGTGGTCAGTGTTTGCCTAATGGAACTCGTTACAGCTAATTAGTTTGTGTTGTGTTCTCGGTGGGGCCGGTCAGTTGGTGCTCATCATTGTGTATATTTATTATTTCATTTAGCATCTACGATCGCAGATTTAATTAGGGTCATTTATCTGAAGTGGTAGCCGGTTGTATTGCGAACTATTGTTTGAGATATCTTCATTAAAGGAGCTTGAATCAATTCGACACCATACAATGTCTATATTTACGTGTTCCATACCCACATAATATTGATATCGACATTTCTCTGTATCATTTCAGTTGAAATGAGGCACTTTGACAAAGAGAGTGGGTGGCTGAAGAACACGATCAGAGAAGAGAGATTATATTATGTGTGTTACCGCGAGTCGCCGGCTATAGTGTACATACAATGCATTATGTTATGTGTGTTACCGCGAGTCGCCGGCTATATTGTACATACAATGCATTATGTTCTGTGTGTTACCGCGAGTCGCCGGCTATATTGTACATACAATGCATTATGTTACACACTTAGAAATAACAAGCCATATAGGTACTAAGGTAGTGCCAATATGTCTGTTAGTACCAGACCAACGGGTACCGAGAAGAATTTGGTTCTAAATATTGATATAGTACCACGTATGTTGGTATTATCCACTCTCGGAACCCAAATGTTAGCCACGTGATGGCATGACGTGATAATTAATTTGGCACTAGCGCGATCTCGGTACCCAAGTGTTACCCACGTGATGGCATCACGTGATATAATTATTTTGGTACTAGCCGATCTCGATAAAATGGCGGCGTTCATCACTTCAAGTTGAGACGATTGAGATTTTTCACAGTATATAAACATGGACGAAGAGACAAACAAACCTCAGACTTAGACATTTTATGTTGGTATCGGAGTCGGCTTACACGCCTTAGTATCATGCCAGTGTCTAGGTACGTTGTTCGCTCGCTGGGTGGATTTAAGATTAGGGAAGTAACTTCTCTGAAATTCATCAACATATTTTTTGTGTGTGAAATTGGACCTAACTGGCTTCTCAATAACCTGGAATATTGTCAGCACTCTGTGGATTATGGTTGTACATGGACGGGACAAGATGATATATAACCTCCGAAAAAATAACGGGCGTTTACATTATTGAAAGAGCAAATTTTCGGTGAACCGAACCAGACCGAATTGAAAAGTCATTGAGTGCAGTGGTGTTACATGCACAACACAAAAGTATTGTGAATTACAAAAGACAGATACTTAAGTTTCACAACATTATAAACCTGAATTAACTCACAAGCGTCAACCACTGGTGACTATGATTACGAGACATCCGATTCTGTAGAAATTAGTCAGAGTCATGACGTCACAGTTCAACAAGTTTGATGGGTATAACGTACAAGTACCTGTGCAAAGGACGACAGATAATATTCTTCAATTTTCATCGAAACGTGATTTGAGAACCATGTCGCCATGACATATGTCGCCCAGTTACGGAGTCTGCTATTCTTTCGATCGAAACGCCTGTGATGCTGTGATACTGTTCTGATATATTTATGGAATGGTGGATAATCTCGGAGATATGGATCCAATTCTGGGCTCCACGTTATAACTGAATCAATCGCAATCGCAAGCTTTTAGTAACGTACTACCGCTATGCTCTAATTGATCACCCCCCCCCCCACTTTAACAAGGTTGTAGGGCATTAACGACATCGGTTATACCATACCGCCGTTCAACCATGGTCAAGTGGTTGATATGTGGCAACCGCAGATAATCTTACAGTATAATATTTTGCGACCACTGTACTTCGCACTAATTTATCACATGGACACCTTGTAAACACCCAGTCCACCTTTTCATCAGCGCCATGCACCATATTAACTATACACAAAACAATATTTCAATTAATAATTTGTTCATGATTTAATTAACATTCAAAGTTGGTCACTGACCATCATTCGCAACTACTCGTAATATCGGTGGCCAATGTCGTTAAGGGGGAGTGGTCAATTAGAGCTTAGCTGTATACATACATGAACATGTAGACCATTCCAATGTCCAGATGCTTCATGTTCTTATCAAAACATGTCTGGCTACATGTGTGGTTATCATTCTGAGCGATTTGGCCATTTCCGCTTTGCTAGGAAATAACCTCATCCATACACTGTAACTGGAAACCATATTAGCGAAATTCTACATTATATGGCTCTGGTGATCAGGCAATGCCAAGTGTTGACTTATTGACGCATAGATGCGAATGGAGAATAATTTATTAGCTATGGCTTTACCAAACTTTATCATATATTAAATACATTAAACTCTCTTTGTGTTACATGTATCTTAGTATTTGTTCATTTACTCATACAGCGCATTGGAAGTGTACGATAAACAAAACACTGAACACCGTGGCAATTTTTTTTGGAGAGTGATAATAATTCTGGTAACCCATTCAACATCTCCTTGTAGCGAGGACTAGTGAGCGCTATAGCGGTATGTTTCAAACAACCGTTAATTAACCAAAGTTACCGTAATGGTCTCCCCAATTTTGAGTATTTTGCTTATCGCACACTATTTACAAAGGTTTGGGAGTTTTCGCAAAGATTTGTTCCATTGGCTGTGAATGACCGATCGGTCTATTTTAGCATGTCCGGGCAATTATAGATTGATAGGTTGTTCACTCAGACCTGTTAAGATGTCTGATTTATAATGTTCACAGAAGCCCATTATCGGCAAAAAGCCTTTGCGACAAATCTCAAACATCTTTGCGTAAATCGCAGAATATAATCGCCCAGTACGTAGTCTGAGAGTTATCGTAAAGATCTTTGAGATTTATCGTAAAGGTTTGTGTGTTATCACAAAAGTGTTAGTGATTTATCGCAAAGATTTGCTCCCTCATCACTCATGCATTTGGCTGTGAATGACTGATCGGTCTATTTTAGTCCGACCGGGCATAGATTGATAGGTTCACTCAGACCTGTTTAAGATTTCTGATTTATAATATTCACAGAAGCCCATTAGTGCCAAAAAATCTTTGCGACAAATCTCAAACATCTTTGCGATAGATACAAAAATTTATTCACAGAGTACGTAGTCTGAGATTTATCGTAAAGATGTTTGAGATTTATTGTAATGGTTTGCGTGTTATCACGAAGGTGTTTGTGATTTTTCGCAAAGTTTTGCTTCTCTGAACATTCTTGAATCTGGCTGTGAATGACTGATCGGTCTATTTTAGCCCGACCGTTCAATTATAAATTGATAGGTTGTTCACTGAGACCTGTTTAAGATGGCTGATTTATAATGTTTACACACAAATTAAGATATGTTTAGCACCAAAAAATTTGCCACAAATCTCAAACATGTTTGCGATAATTCGCAAAATTTAATCACCCAGTACGCAGTCTGAGAGTCCTCGTAAAGATGTCTGAGATTTATCGTAAAGGTTTGCGCGTTATCGCAAAGTGTTTGTAATTTTTCGCAATGTTGTTTTGTGATTTATCGCGAAGGTTTGCTCGCCTTATACCACATGCATGCTTGCTGCCAACGAACGATCGGTCTATTTTAGCCCAACCATGCTATTATAGATCGATTGGTGGTTTACCCAGACCTGTTGAAGTTGTCGGATTATATTTATATTTATACGATTCAAGTCCATTAAAGCCAATGCATGAAAATATATCTGCGATAAATCACAAACCATTGCGATTAATCGCAAACATTTTGTAATCAATCGAAAACCTTTACACTAAATCTGATATATACCGGCACTTGTTGCAAAGTTGTTTGCGAATCGCAAAGGTTTGCGATTTATCGCAAGGTAGTTTTTTTATTTATCGGGCTATTCTAGATCGATCGGTGTTTCGTCCAGACCAGTTCCAAGATGTTTGATTTATGTTTACTTAATATTATTGCACACAAATTAAGAAATTATTTTTGGACATTCAGACCAATTTTACTACACATGCAGGGAACAGGGAATCCTGAAATCGAGATCTTAAACTTTGATTTAAGTACAAAATCACGATCAAAGTTCTATACTAATAAAAGTAATGCATGTATAATTCGGATTATTTCATTATCACTATGTAATGGAGTGGTTTTGTACTTTATTCAATGTTTAAACGCCATAGCTTCATTCGGAATCTAAATTGCCACATTGTTAAATTTGCCGTCGGCCATGTTTCGTAATTTCGAGTGCTTGGTATCTGGGCAGGTTCTCCACTTAGTACCTATATGTTTGGTACTCTGGAGTACCAAATTGCTAGGTACTATGCATAGTACCTAAATACTTCAGAGTACCTGTCTTTATATTCGGTACTTCATATAATATAATGGGTGTGTCAAGAAAGCGTGTATTTCTTGGTACTTCATGTCGTGTGCGTCATGAATTCGGTCACATAAAGGCAGAGTGGGTATTATATG
Source organism: Siphonodentalium dalli (assembly GCA_032622095.1). Lineage (NCBI taxonomy): Eukaryota > Metazoa > Mollusca > Scaphopoda > Gadilida > Siphonodentaliidae > Siphonodentalium > Siphonodentalium dalli. The sequence continues at coordinate 26,700,443 of CP136067.1, forward strand.
CACAATGCCCAGATAGAATCTAAATATTTATAAGGTAATTCAGAGTACCAATCTTTTTGGTACTCCAGAGTACCACTTTTGGTACTCCAGAGTACCTAAACTTTTGGTACTCCAGAGTACCTAAACTTTTGGTACTCCAGAGTACCACTTTTGGTACCCCAGAGTACCAGACAGTTGGTACTCCCCCTGGGACAAAGCTTAGTACCTACGTAGGTACTCTGAAGTACCTATTTTTTAAAGAGTGTATGTGTGTTACCGCGAGTCGCTGGCTATATTGTACGTACAATGCATTATACTTGAGCTATGTTCATTTCTTAATTTTCGAACCCCCAGATCACATATATAAAATATTTGCCATATTATGTACCATTTGAAAGAGGAAGCTCAAAAACATTGTATTATCAAATTATACGGTGTAATAAACTGTTTACATGTTGTTTTTGTTGAGTTGCCAACGCGTTTTGTTATCAAGATTGAAGTAATAATCAGTATTATTTTCAATGCAGTAGTCCGGTCGCCAAACCCCCGAAATTCACGGATGCGTGTTTTGGCGTATAAAGTTTTTTTCTCTGCGGATTTTGTTAATTCAGTCATCCGACATCAATATTTTATCGGCTGGCCATCTGTCAGCCTTGATAATTTTTTTTATAGCGACCTAAAAAGTATACCCACCCCCCAATTTTTTCCCAGACATGAAACCAGTTACTTGGAATTTGTTGCAAATTCACATGACTAATCTGGAAAATGTATATATTTTCATTAAGCTAAGACATAATGACACTATTTCGTGCCAAAATTGAAACTCACCATCCAAGATGGCTACCAAAATGGCCACCGGAAGTTAAAATATGACATTTTTTCACAAATATCTTCTAGATCAGTTCATACTGTTTGGAACTGGTTGAGTAATATGACTTTATTTTGTATTTTGTATATTAACTGATCATTGGATCAATTAAATATGCAATTATTGGGGTCCTACCCGCTTGTGATCCCTCAAAAATTCGACTTTACAGAACACGGTATAAAATATATTAAAGATAGAGTTCTTCCCCTTCAATTGAAAAAGTTTGAATTATGTTGCATTCTGGGTGACAGATGGGGAAGTCTTCTATTTCTCTGTGGGCATCTTCTGAGACACAGAAGTTTCAAATAGCGATGAATTATAGCATTTTAATCATATTTTATGGCATAGATTGTTATTAAAACCGTATATCAAGTCACTATAAAAAAAATAATTGGCGACTCGAAAATTAAGTGGGCCTTTAAATGATAGCTTTTACTATAAATAGATTCCGATTCTGAATGGATTCGGCGACGATAATCATTTGGCAATAACTTGCATAAATGTTCATACAAATTAACCCTTTCTACACTAAATGAATTATCCCAGTCCGGTTAAACGTATACATCGGAATGGTCTATTATTGATAAGCAGGGAAGAAGTTATATGATTCGCGAGGCAAGTATACACATAGACAGACCATAATGCGCATTTTAACTTATTCTGTAAATCGCCAAATGCGGTCTATTGGTATACATTATACAATTTAATTTGAGTAGCACATATAGCGTCGTTCGAGAATTTTAATGTCATAACTCCTAAATATAGTAGTGAGAGAAAACGTTATTTGATAATTTTGAAATTTTGAAAACTCATTTTCATAATATCTGAGCAACCAAACAGTTAAATGTTTATTGTATACAGGGGGGGGGTGAAAAAAATTGCCGGCACGTATGCCGGGGTGGGTGGGTGGTCAAAGCCACCAACAAGCAATTTTTTCCGCAACTAAAAAAAATAATTCCTGCTTGTTTTTTTAGTGTTTTGGCAATGAGTTGGGCTTCAAAACCACTTTGAATGAGAGAAATAATGTAATTCTAACTGGTAAACTGACTGCAGGCAGTTATCGTGTTGTATTTTGTTGCAAATTTTGAAATCCAAGATGGCCGCTGGCAGCCATGTTTTTTTGGCCGAATGACCTCAAAATGACTCATTCCTATTTAAATGTCCATGTTAACATCCATGATAAATAGTATGCACAGAAATTCATATACAGCTGTTTACAGTGAATTTCCCCCCTCAAATCTCTGTTTTAGTGTTAAAAGGGGGGGGTGGGTGTGAAAAAATGGTCGGGAAAAACTGCCGAAATCGGAAAAAAATTTGGCGGTGGGGGTGGGTGGGTACAAAAAATGATCGAAAGGGAAAAAATGCCATATGTGCCTGAATTTTTTTTCCGACCGCCCCCTGTTGTATACGCATTTTTTGGCGTCACTCCACGTTGAACTAAACATAAATGTTTAAAGACATGTTATGGACTTGCTCAGGTGCGTGAAACTGATAAGTTAGTACTCAATGCCAACTGTGGGAATGTAGCATTCTACTGACATCACCGAAAATCTAAAAGAAATCGACCATACCACTCCATATATATAGATACTAGAAGGTGACCCGACTTCGTCCGGGTTTTGACCTTGTATTGTCGATTTTGAAGGCCAATGTCAAGTGGGGTCACGATTTGACCCGTCCAAAACACTGCCCGAACAAAAGTACCCGACAAAAGTACCCGTCGAAATCCATCCGGTTTTACCCGATTTGACCTTGAATTGATCATTTTGAAGGTCAAGGTCAGGTCGGGGTCACGATTTGACCCGTCCAAAACACCCAGTGGACAAAAGTAACCCCACATATCAAATTTCGTCGAAATCCCATCAAAATTGCCGATTTCACCTTGAAGTTACCCGATTTCAAGGTCAATGTCACATCGCACGGGCAAATGAATATGCTTATGAGACTCGCCATAAGAAAGTACCCCCATATACCAAGTTTCATCGAAATCCCGTGATATTCGGGCGTTTGACCTTGAAATGAGCCGATTTCAAGGTCACGTCGCACGGGTAAATTAATAGGCCTATGTCACTCCCCGGCCGAAAATAACCCCACATACCAAGTTTCATCGAAATCGGCTGGGCCGTTTTCTAGTCCATCGAGTACAGACAGACACACACACACAGACACACACACAGATCTTCCAAAATATATAATAGATCATCGTTTGAACTACGCTTAATTGTAAGTATTTACATCTCGATTCGGGACGCTACAATCGGCGATAATCTAATGCAAATGATTTCGCCATCGAGAGTCATTGCATTTCGTTAATAAATAAGAATGACGGTGTGTGTGCTGTAAATTTGGTTTAATATTCGTAAAAATAACTACTTTGAGCAAGATTATACTCCATTGTTATTTGATCACCCAACCGGAGTGTTTCACGTCACTTTAAAAAACATATTTTGACGTCATTTTCACTGGAGATAAAACATGATTCAAAGCATTGTGTCATATCGCTTTCAGCTTTTGGACATAACACACTTGCATAAGATGGCTCGATTTCATTGTGACGAGACCGCTGAGCCTATGAATCGTGTTATGTGTGCGCGTAAGTAACAGCATAGTACTTCAATGCATATGGCCCATGTAACATTGATGTTCAAAGCTGTGGATAGATAACATTATAATTTAACCATAAGCTGTCAATCCACAGAATACTATAAAACCATTGGTTGTCACATATTTAGCCATTGCAGTTATTTCTCGAGAATCTAAATTTCTTGATTACTTCTGCTTTTGAAATGACAGCGTTCAGCGTAGCATCGTGCCAAATGACCACGCCTATATAACGCCTGCCTAAAATGTACATGAAACCTATTCGATACTTTTTGCGATATAAACGGGGATTCCGATGCTGCATAAAAAAAATCCTCCGGTTAGTACTGCCATTAAATTTACTGCTTATTACCCATCAGCACTATGGTGCATACGTTCCTATAGAACAATCAACATGACTCGATCGAGCTAACATTTGAAAATACATGTAATTTCATACACTAACAACACGTGTCACAGTACATGCGAAATATTTGTAGAACACCTGCTGCTGCTGTGGAACGATCAGTTGATCAGTGCATGTACACTGTTCACTAGCCAATCAAAAGTGACGAATTCATGACACCACTTGATCACTGATAATTGGATGTTTGATTGATAATGTTCATATCAATTTCCACTTTGTTTCGACGCAAATAAATTTCTATTTGTGGTGGTTCTCTTGTGAATTGACCTTTATGTGCGGTTAGATTTGAGCCGGGGGTCAGCATACCCGAAATCGGCAAATATGGTTTAGTTTTATGATCGTAAATAGAGGTATAGCGAAATAGCATTGGAGTACGACGGGAGCCAGTCTAACATTGGAGTACTGGCGACGGGAGCCAGTCCTGGCTACGGGAGCCAGTCTAACATTGGAATACTGGCGATGGGAGCCAGTCCAACATTGGAGGACGGCGACGGGAGCGAGTCCTGGCGACGGGGGCCAGTCCAACATTGGAGTACTGGCGACGGGAGCCAGTCTAACATTGGAATACTGGCGACGGGAGCCAGTCTAACATTTGAGTACTGGCGACGGGAGCCAGTCTAACATTGGAATACTGGCGACGGGAGCCAGTCTAACATTGGAATACTGGCGACGGGAGCCATTCTAACATTGGAGTTCTTGGCGACGGGAGCCAGTCATACAATGGAGTACTGGGCTACGGGAGCCAGTCTAACATTGAGTTCTGTGTGACGCGAGCCTGTCTAACATTGGATTACTGGGCGACCAGATCCAGTCTAACATGAGTACTGGGCGATGGGAGCCAGTCTAACATTGGAGTACTGGGTGACGAGAGTCAGTCTAACATTGGATTACTGGGCGACGAGGGCCAGTCTAACATGAGTACTGGAGATGGGAGCCAGTCTAACATTGGAGTACTGGGTGACGAGAGTCAGTCTAACATTGGATTACTGGGTGACGAGAGCCAGTCTAACATGAGTACTGGAGATGGGAGCCAGTCTAACATTGGAGTACTGGGTGACGATAGTCAGTCTAACATTGGATTACTGGGCGACGAGAGCCAGTCTAACATGAGTACTGGCGATGGGAGCCAGTCTAACATTGGAGTACTGGGCGACACGAGCCAGTCAAACTATGGAGTACTGGGTGACACGAGCCAGTCCAACATTGGAGTTCTCGGCGACGGGAGCCAGTCTAACAATGGAGTACTGGGCGAAGGGAGCCAGTCTAACATTGGAGTACTGGGCAACAAGAGCCATGCTAATATGAGTACTGGGCGATGGTAGCCAGCCTAACATTGGACTCTTGGAGTACTGGGGAACGGGAGTCAGCATAACATTGGAGTACCGGGGCACGGGAGCCAGTCTAACACATGTTCTCTCTGTAACAATATCTCCGCTACATGAATTAGTTCGCGCTTGCACAGTCCAGGAAGGTATGTGGACAATGCAGAATGTTTGAAGTCGTTGTTCTAGTTATGCATTCCAACTTTTTAGAAATATATGACGCTTTTGCCAACATCACGCTGTTAATTTAAATGCAATCAGACTCGTTCCACATAGTTATAAGCGCACATATTGGCCACTTATCTTATCACAGACAACTCAGCATGAAATACTAATTACGTCAAACAACAATCTAAATACAGAGGTACTACTGATTACAATAACCTCAATACATCAAAGACTCGTTCCGCAAAATGTTAGAGGAGTTAACATGTCCTAATCTTATATAGCTAGAGTTTCATGAAATGAATGGTATTAAGCTTCCTGAAATTTTGCGAAAACCCTGTGCCAATGCAGTATCTTATATATGCTGTTGGACCATAGGCCGCCTCGCATATATAAGAGAATGCATTGGCCTAACACATTTTAAATTATTTTTTATAATTGTTAAAAAAAGTAAGGAAAATGAAGGAAAAAATTGTTAAAGAATGTAAGAAATAATGATTTAAAAAAATGATAACAATTGTGAAAGAATGAAAGAAAAAAATATAAACAAATGATACATTGTTAGGCCAATGCATGTTCTTATATATGCGAGGCTCCTATGGTCGAATCACATATATAAGAGAATGCAAAGTGTTAGAGGAGTTAACGTGCCCTAACCTTATAGCTATTGTTTCATGAATGAATGGTGTTAACCCTTCCATGACTGGAGTTTCCTGAAATTTTACGAAAACCCTATGCCAATGCATGCATAGTTTTATATGTGCGAGTTTCCCATAGGGAGCCTCGTGTATTCGACAATACATTGGCTTAACACTATTTACCTTGAATGTGTGAGCCGGTGCATTCTCTTATCCATGCGAGGCTCCTCGTGGGAGACTCACAAATATAAGACAATGCACTCATTGCACTGGCACATGATATTTAATGCTGCACCAGCGCAGCTCCCGCCATGAAAGGGTTAAATAACCCATATGTTTTAACTTTCTCGAGAAATTAAAAGGTAACTTGCCCAAAAAAAATGCAAAATGAAACTATTTATTGCCAAATGTGCATTATATGTTTGCATTTTGCCAACGGAAGCGCGAACCATGTTAGACAGACATAATATATTATATTCAGCCTAATCGTATACAATGTGTCAGTTCCAAGACTGGTTCCACAACGTGTTAGATGTCTTAATGGTTCCGAACCTTATAAAAACACCACGTTATAGTTTCATGAAATGCATGGTATTAAATAACCCATATGTTTTTACTTTCTCGAGGATTTCAAAGGTGACATGCCAAAACTTTTGCCAAACGATACTATTTCTTGACAAATGTGCATTATTTTTGCTTGCATTTGGCGAACCATGCATGTTAGACATGCATACTGATTATCTTGTTCAACCTACAAGTTGACAACGTTATAAAATGACAAGAATGCGACAGTAGAAACGTGAATACTTGGTGGTTTCACTGGTGTAAATAGAGTTCGGAGTGACATCTAGCGGATGCGGTAGGAATATATAGGAGAGAATAAAATAAACACTGGTCCCTGATTGGTCAATAGCCTTGTGTGTTTTTTCATAAAAAAAAATCATCACACCTCTTCCCTATGATTTCCCATCAAATAGGTAAATAGCCATTGGAATATGAATTAACCCTTTGTAGTGGAGTTTGAATTTGTTGGTTTGGTCTAAAATATTTGTTTATGCGGTTCTGACACTAGTTACGAAAACACAAGATTTAAAGGCGAATTCCCTGCAAGACGGACATGATTTTTTTTGCGTAAAAAGTTTCCCCAAATGTCAATTTTTCATATTTAAAGAAATTTTTTGACCCAAAAATTTATATTGCCAACAACAGTATACGCTAAAACTTTATCACTGATGCCTGTGGAAAACATTTACACCAGTGTAACCTTGGTGAGAAACAATTTGAGTTTGGATTATGTCGAAAAACATCTTCCATCGTATCTGTATATGGATCACCAATTAATATGAGAACGAACATATGCCTATCGGTATACTGGGGCAGTTAAGGAATATGTGAAATATACATTTCAAGGCTGTATGACTCAAACATTAGACTGCAAGGTTAATCTTAATTGAGATATAACAGATAATTTTGCGAATGGGGGGCTATCGGGTAATGTCTGTGTTTGGTGTATGTTGAGCGATGTGTGGTTGCATTGGATTGTGTCTATTTAATCCCAGAGCAGCGAGACAGTCGTGTGAATCGAAGCGTTTTGTCGCAGCAATATACTGCTGCATTACTTGGGAAAAAAGTTATATTCTCCCGAATTGATATACACCATATTCGGAAAAAAAAAGATAAATGTCGGTTATCATGAAGCGTTCGCGGTTTAGTTCATCGTCAAGTTCCAACCGTTCATTTTGATATAAAGAGCACATAAAAAAGAAATGGTATGCATCTTCCAATGCGGGGTTCCCACAACTACAAGTAGGAACCTAGACGTACAGCGTATACCGGTATGCATGGCCAACTATCTATTCATCTATATTACTGTTATTTACAGTGTCTATCCCAATATAGAACAATTGTGATTCGATCTTGCAGGTGGGTTAACACGCCTAGCAAATCTAGTAAACGTTACCTCGAAGTCGGTCAAAACATGTTGCCAATGTCAAGTGCACTCAACGGTTGTTAGGAAGCATCATGTTTCAATCAAACACTTTATTCTTTATAAACATGACACCTTATTTCAGTTAGCAAATATCCGGGAACTGGATACTTGATAAACACAATATGCGCACACAAAGGCACACAACTGCAAATTGCCCTATTATGTAATGGGTATACCAACATTGAAGTAGTCAGTGGTATATATTTGGCCTTCAATTCATGTTATGTGCATTCTTTGTTGTTAACATTTTCTGAGCGGTAGCATGGGGTTCTGCATTCCTGTATGAACACTAGGCGGGTGTAGGCGTATGTCGTGACGTGTGTCGTGCCGCTGCTGGCTAATACAACGATGTGCATACATTATTACACACGACTCAAGAGTTAAGAAAGTATCAAGTGATCAGCTGTTACTGGTGAATTTCTCAACACAGGGAAAGAATGAGATGATGAAATTCAACCATTCTAATTTCATAACTGGAAGGGGGAAACTGAAATTATAACTAACATCATCAAATTAATTATAATACTTTCAGACGAAAAAGCACATAATATGTACCTGTTATGTAACTTATTGGACGGAACAGTTTTAGCGGTCGCTATTGTGTAAGATTCAATATTCAATATTCTTAACACCTTAAACATATATCATATACATGCATATAGAGGCACGGACTCGGTATGGCTGTTCATTGCTTCAAATAATTATTGATTCAGTGAGCGTGACCAACTTATCTTTATACATATACACAAGTCATGGTTAAGATGGGATGGCCATGTTGGCGGAGTAGGAGGGTTGTTATATAAAGGCATATTTAATTGGGAATATGTTTCATAATGTGATTGATAATATTCAAGACTCATTGCGTCTCAATTAGTGATGCAGACCGGATCGGACCACCTTGGGAGGTCCGGTCCACTGCCAATGCGGTCCAGTCCGGCCAGGTCCAGGCCAGTCCGGTCCGGTACCCATGCCTGGACCGGTCCAAAACGGTCCGGTCCACCTACACGCTATATGTTAATGAATTCTCTGTTTTCTCAAAGTTTTTACTCTGTATAGTAAAAACTATAAGGTTACTGAGTTAAGTGCATTGCAATGAGTCCACATATGTTAAAACTTACATTGCTTGCCGATTGTATGCATCAGTGTCTGTCTCTGGTGGGATATATTGGGAGAGATGCACGATAATAGTATTTCTAGTAATGCGAACATGCACCAATTAAATGTATTGGACAGATATATAGCTAGGGCCAGAATGTGTTATAACCAATCTAACATATGGCACTCAACTGATCGTATGCATGATTCGTATCACACTTATTTTCATTAAATGGAAATTTAAACGAAATAACTATATGATGACAAGTATACAAATGTGTACTAATATGACTACTACATTAATATTGGAGTCTTGGAGATTGTGATGGCTGATTGTATATAGTCCTGACAATTACAGTTATGTACCTAAGTACAACTACTACATGTATAATACTATTGGATTAATGTGACTGTCTTGTTTATGTACTGTGTAATGTGGTTTGCATGTTTCTTCGATAATTATAACTGTGAAATTTACTGAAAAACAATAGAATAATTACTCCATTCGATATCCATACAAATTGATTAGTTCATGCCATGTTACACTGTTTATGACAAATGACTCATTCAGTTGCATGTTTGTCGCATTGATAGGGTGCTACATAGTGTTGGCCAGTGTAGGATAGTAGTTATTAAAAACAATTTAGAACGAAACAAGCAATTTTTATATTTTGAAAATGTTTTCAGAATGGTTAACATTTTAGCATTTGGTTTACAGTAATAAATTTGAAAAATGTTTTCAGAATGATTGACATATTAGGTTTATTCTAACATATTTGAACTTTTTTCAGAGTGTTCAACAAATTAACATTTGGTTTATACTAACAAATTTTAAATGTTTTCAGAATGTTCAACTTTTTTAATACCAAGGCCGCCCACATTGGCACTTTCATTATAAGGAAAGTGACATGTACAAAGTAAATCTATACATTGTTTTCGTGGCATCAAACGTTTAATAGATATTAACCACTTGAATGCGTCAATACATCGTTGCTATGACGGCACATATGCAATAATATTCTCGATAGTTTATTATAACTGAAGTAAAATAGTGGACCGGACCGGAGAGTACCGGACCGGCGGCAAAAAGCGTTCCGGTCCGGTCCAGTGACACCCGGTCCGGACCGAACCGCGGTCCACCCCTGGACCGCGGACCGGACCGCTCCAAAGCGTTCCGGTCCGCGTCACTAGTCTCAATGCGGTATGTTCTTCTAATATAAATCATAAAAGGCTTATCAGAGATATCCGGTTTTGGCAGTTGAATAGAGCGTTCAGATTGAGAACATTTGTGTAATCATATTTTTGTATCTATTTTTCGGATGTGATGCGAGTTTTTGGCATTTAAGAAACCACATTAAGTTGGCATATCGCAAGTTATCGGATTAGTCGACGTTTGACCAGGAACCTGTTTTAACTGGCAAATTGTGATTTCTCATTTTATATTGTATTAGACGTATACGTATGTTCTATATTGTACGGATATGCATATCTCTCTACCGACGTCATGACTGTATAACTATTCTGTAAAATGCACTTCTGCTATAGTTTGTTAAGTAATGAATCTGTCTGACAACCTGGACCGACATGATTGTCTAGCGCGATATGAGTGACGCGATGAGCTGGCATGACTTCAGTAGATGACTTCTATGACTTGGGGAAACTCAAGTGAAACTCCACCAAGAAATGAAAAGATGTTCCGCATTGTTCAGGCATATATAGCTGCAACAAAGCGTTTTGAACCGGACGATACTGATACTAAATAAATAATTGTCAGACTACATTAAAGCTACGGACCAAACAAATGCAACAAATGCAAACATATAGCACATAATACCCTTCAAAACAAAGGTCACTATTTCTCAGTTTCTATTTCCATGGAGAGAGAGAGAGGACGGACAGAACGCTAGTATTATACAAACACAGAACCTGACTATCACACACTCTTTACACAAGTTATCTTCTCTTTTGTAGACCAAACTTGCAACCTCATCATGTATGTTTTCTCTGTCATCTTGTTAAATTCATATATATATATTGTATCTAGGAGCGGGGACATTGTAAGTTGTTAAAACTTGTACCCCAATCCCGTTGTAATGAATTATATTACAATAAAATATGTTTAAAGTAAGATGACTTCTATTGTGAAATGTCAATAGCAAGCATCAATGGTGGTGACAACATTTATACATACGTGTATATATAGCTGGATTAAGTAAGTAAAGTCGAGAACTGTATAAATATTAAAATCACATGGTAAAAACCCGTGTAAAATCGGCAGAGCGATTCATTCCCGCATACAGCTGCTGATATCTCGTTCCTTAAATCTCGGAATTTCCTCCAGATATTAAATCACAAGGATTTCATATCAGATGATCGGAATGCGTCTGTGAACTGATTGAAATCTCTGACCATGATAACTATTCGCACTAATTGAGCTGGAATCATGTGGCCGTACTTGGCAGAAGAAGACTAATTAATATTATGTAATAAGACATTCCAGCTAACCAATTTATCTAAGGATAAAGTACACTGAAAAAAAAAACTTAGTTAAAAGTAACTAAGTTACCTTAGTCAGAACCCCCGTCTCAAAACTAACTAACTTAGCTTAGTCAGAAATGACTAAGGTTGCCCTTAGTCATTTCTGACTAAGGCCTTAGTCAGAAATAACTAAGGCCTTAGTCAGAAATAACTAAGGGCAACCTTAGTCATTTCTGACTAAGCTAAGTTAGTTAGTTTTGAGACGGGGGTTCTGACTAAGGTAACTTAGTTACTTTTGACTAAGTTTTTTTTCAGAAATGACTAAGGCCTTAGTCAGAAATAACTAAGGTTTGACTAAGTCATCACTGTATCCATTAGTACATTTAATTGGGCCTAATTATTGGGGGTATCATAGCCCTGCAGCCTCAGCTGAACATCGCAACTGCAGATTAAAATAACTGAAAATAATGACTTACAGGTATCAACATAAATTTTATTAACTATTGAAACAATTAGACAATATAAACAATGTTTTATCTTGAAAGAAAATTATTCATCACAGAATACTAGTATTCATTGAATATACATTCAATAGCTGAAAAGTTATGCTTACATTAAAATGATAACGAATGACCAACATAGAAGATTAATTCAGAGGAAATGAAGAGTTTTTTTAGAAGAAAAATTATATGATAAATATCTTCACCACTACCGGTATGTGTGGAACTGAGCGCTTGTATCAAGCCACGGTGGAGTTTCCGACACACATCGTGACTTGCCTTCAGGCTCGTCACAATAATTTCAGGAACACCGCCTTGGCTTGATACAATCGTGCATATCCATACAGGCATAGCACTTGCAATGGTGAATACATCTATTTAACAAATGAATGTTTGTTTTCAGAACTGCATGCAATTATGAACGCTTTGTTGCGGTCACATTTTGAGTGAATTGCGGAAACAAACCTCGCAATATTTGATTTAAATGTCACAATTTTGTGCGCAAAGTGTCACCATATTAAGCGCAAAATATTGCAATAATATCACAAACGACATGCTTATAAGTGTTTCCACTTGCGAAAATAGCATGCTTAATGTACCACTTCTTTTGACTGGTACTGTACTACTGTATATATCAACAGCTACCGGTATTTGGGATTGGTCCCTTCAAGACAACAGCAGATCCAATAAACATGTAACTGTGCGCAATGACTTGGCGACAATATTCTCATGTAGTCGCACATTTTCCATGAAATATCAGTGAATCAGCCGAAGATAGTTTGATAAGAACATCCAACCAATAACAATGTACTCCTGGTAAATTGGCGTGATGCCGGTAACTTGACGATAACATGGCGAATAATGACAATGTCTCATATCCACACATTTCAATGAACAATGATGAACACAGATGAATTGGTCGGGGTCATTGTAATTTTAAGTTGGAATTGTAGATACCGGTACATGTATGTGATCATCCATCACTACACGGCATCAGTTTCATTGTTTTTGGTGTTTTGTTGACGTTGGAGCTCTGTGAATTACACTGGTTCGCACACCGCATATCATCTCTTGTAATTGTACATGTATGTCAATGTGCTCTGAAAGAATCAGATTCTGAACAAGTACTGTCAACTGCATTTTCACCATTCTAATATTAATACAAAGTAGCTGCTCGTTGAGTCGTTATTATTGTCACTATTGCTTGACGTCGAAGCTTCAGCCTTGTGTTCATCTGAATGAAGTCAGACCATTGATTCGATTGAATGGATCATGTCATGATTCATCGATTAATTGGCATGCATCACTGCTCTCGATGAATTTAGTGGAAATTGTCAATGATTAATAAGCCTTTTTTTCGCAGAATTTAAACTTGTGCGGTTATCAAAAGAACCGAAATCAGACCGTCTTTAACTATCCGCAATCGAACAGGTAACAGTCTCGATCACCAAACCAAGCCGGAATGAACTTCAACTTGGGGTAGTCGTCCACAATGCCACAGCGAAAAACGTTCACCACACTGTAGTCTGTATGTACTGTACAGTACTGTGTACGGTACATGTACATGTAACCTTAAAAGTCATCACAAATCTAATTTTGTCAGCAAATATTTCAGGCGCCGTTCTTTCACATGTAGAATAAAGATTCAAGCTATTATTGACAAATTGTCCACTTGTTGAAAGCAGCTGAATAATAAATTAGTTCAACTTCAACAATACACGATGAACGGTTTTCGCAGATTATTTTCCTAACTTCTCTTTTATCCTGGTTTTATCCGCTCTCCAAATACGCCATGGTTGTTATTTATGTAATATGTCGTCTCTTTTAGTTCTTTCGACGCCAATATCACGTCTAAATCACTCTGATTTTAGTGATTTTTCCGAATTAAAAACGTCAGCCAAATAATTAATGGTTGGCGATTATCGCAATACGATAGGGGAACACCGTGTGCGTAACGTAACTATCACAAGTATAACGTACTCTGATAACAACATATCGCCAAATTCATGCTTCAAACATTTTAAACATGTCATCTTCGGCTTCTTTTATTTTATTTTTATGAAAATGAATAATAAATGGTGTGATAAATATGTATATAACGACAAATAGAATCAAATTAGCCATTTTCCCGTGCAACTTAGGACAGGCAAGAAAGGTACAAAAATTGGTGAAATATGAGTACGAACGTCAAAGTGTTCCCCTATCGTATTGCGATAATCGCCAACCCAAAAAAATGGCGTGACGATAATTTGCGTTGAATTTACGTACTCGTCCATAGACGTACCGACCCGATTAACACAGAATGAATGCGATATTATATACATATTAAATGTCAGCAGAGTAAGATTCAGTCATACTGTATGGAGTCATTGCCGTATATAATATGTCGCCGATAAGTAAGCTATTGAGTTGACGGCATGACTGAATCAAGAAAATATGAACCTTAGTAACTAAGGTGTGACTAAGGTCACACTTAGTTACTTTTGGCTACGTTAGTCAAAAATAACTAAGTTACGGGTTGACTAAGGCTATGACTAAGTTTTTTTGTTCAGTGTATACGGACATTTAGTAAGGTAAATTCAATGCCTTTCATTCATCGAGTGTTCCCATATGGACTGTTAGCGGTTATGTGGGTGCATGGGGTATTATATGTATCAGATATAGCTTTGAATCCTCGTCACTCCTGTTTGTAGGAGTGACGATTCATTAAAGTTGGAACATATATAGCCATTACACGCTCGGTTAATGTCCAAAATGTCCAGTATTCGGCGGACCTGTTTCAACCTTGAGTTTTTTCCAGTAAGCCTCACTGTCGAACAGTTAACACATGCAGAAAAGTATAGCCTCGTTGTAAAAACGTGAACACAGAGAAGTATAGTATCAGTGTAAAAACGTGAAATAAACACAGGTAAGTATAGTCTCAAAGGGATTCGATCGTAATTATAATGCAAGTTTGATAAGTCGTATCCTGATAATAAGAGCGTACATCGCGCTTTTAATATACTCTTGCATTTCAAATTGCGCTCTTTAACAAAAGTGTTTGTTTTTATGAACCCTACCATGTATTTAAACTGATCGAGAGGTTCGAGAAGCTGGCCTCTAATATGCATGGCGTGGGTGGGTCCTATTTTTCTATAGGCCTTTTCCAAAACTTATTATTGTTATCTTCGATTAATTTATAGTTGGCTTCGATCCAATCATCTGATCATCATAGTATCGAAGAAATACATCGAACACGTGTTGAAGTCGAAGGACATATCAATGTGCCATTCCGATCGACACATGGCCATTTCGAAAAGAAATGAGAATTTGTTCACGCTCACTGACGCGAGCGCATTTGAAGCAATGAACATTCATACTGAGTCCGTGCCTTCATTTATCTGATATATAATTTATATATAATCCATAATTTGCTGTTCTTGACAACACCATGTCGTAGTATTTCATTTGGAACAAATTGATTATCAGTGACAGCGCCAACTTCCTGAAGTGCTGAATGCATTGATGGTCCATTATATATACAAAAGTGCATACATGCTAATATAATTAAAGGGGGACTTACTACACTAAATCCTGCCATTTATAGGATCTTCTCCTGTTATACTCAACACAGTATAGAAATTATGCAACACATTAATGTATTTGACCCATGTATGCGTGCAAAATACGCTCATGTTTTCTATGAACGATACAAACAACATGGTAATTATAATTAAAATGAATTAATGATTCGAGTCATTAACTCATTTTTATTATACTTACCATGTTGTTCACATCGCTCATAGAGCGCATGGGTTTATTTTGCACTCATCCATGGCTCAAATGGCTTTATTTGTTGTATCTATTGTGTTGAGTATAACAATTCGTTCGCTGCGTGGTTAGTGGCCTATAAAATTAGCACTTTGGCGGTGCGGTCTATTCGATATGCAGTCACAAAACGTCCACGATGACAAAGTATTTATTAAATTATCTGTTTTAAAAGTTCAATTGAAAATTAATAACTTTATTCACAATTGTAGCCTATACATTATTATATATAAACCTTAGCTCGGCCCAAATTACACCGAAACTCTCTTTGTATCTGACATATCTCCTACCAGCACGCCCCGGGGAACGATCGGAATGTAACTTTATATATTTCAAATAAATTTTATTCATATTTCGCCAATACTGAAGATTGCGTGCAGTCATTTCTCCCAACCGCTGTTCTGGAATGGAACAAACTACCTATATATTCAATGAAACCTCCATTTCAGATTTTACCGGATATTGAGGGGTTAATAACATCGGCCGTGGACGCGTCAACGAGTCAATATTTTGAAGACACACCCAGGTGGTATTGCACTACCACGCATCACCAAAATATACTGTCCGAAAACACACGAAGACACCCGGTTCACTCTGGCTCTCTTCGCCAATATCGACATTTGCGGGGTTAATAACACCGGTCAGAGACGAGCGACCGAGTAAATCCTATAGGCTGCCCTCATGTGATATGTTGCTACCTTATAACGTCGATATATAGTGTCCACGGCCCATGGGGGCGCCCGGGCGGTCCCGGGCGATCTCGGGCGGTCCAGGGCGGTCCGCGCGGTAATTTGTCACACCGATTTATAGGGATGTTAGACCCAATAACAAAGCACCCCTCTTATTTGTATACCGGAAAAATGAATTATTAATACAATATACACTGTAACATGCGGAACTATTTTAGTGATCTCGGTCGGATAATGTTTAAGAATCACATCTGATTCGACTATATGCCCCCGTAACTTAGTCATTGAAGATTCCTATCACCATGTTCACGTATGTCCCCGTTACATTGAAAATTCCTATCACCATGTTCACGTATGACCCCGTAACTTAGTCATTGAAGATTCCTATCACCATGTTCAGGTATGTCCCCGTAACTTAGTCATTGAATATTCCTATCACCATGTTCACGTATGTCCCCGTAACTTAGTCATTGAATATTCCTATCACCATGTTCACGTATGACCCCGTAACTTTGTCATTCAATATTCCTATCACCGTGTTCACGTATGTCCCCGTAACTTAGTCATTGAAGATTCTTATCACCATGTTCACGTATGTCCCCATAACTTAGTCATTGCAGTTCCTTATCACCATGTTCATGTATGTGACAGTATGTCCCCATAACTTAGTCATTGCAGTTCCTTATCACCATGTTCATGTATGTGACAGTATGTCCCCGTAACTTAGTCATTGAATATTCCTATCACCATGTTCACGTATGTCCCCGTTACGTAGTCATTGCAAATTCCTATCACCATGTTCACGTATGACCCCGTAACTTAGTCATTGAAGATTCCTATCACCATGTTCACGTATGTCCCCGTAACTTAGTCATTGAATATTCCTATCACCATGTTCACGTATGACCCCGTAACTTAGTCATTGAAGATTCTTATCACCATGTTCACGTATGACCCCGTAACTTTGTCATTCAATATTCCTATCACCGTGTTCACGTATGTCCCCGTAACTTAGTCATTGAAGATTCTTATCACCATGTTCACGTATGTCCCCATAACTTAGTGATTGCAGTTCCTTATCACCATGTTCATGTATGTGACAGTATGTCCCCATAACTTAGTCATTGCAGTTCCTTATCACCATGTTCATGTATGTGACAGTATGTCCCCGTAACTTAGTCATTGGAGATTCCTATCACCATGTTCACGTATGACCCCGTAACTTTGTCATTCAATATTCCTATCACCGTGTTCACGTATGTCCCCGTAACTTAGTCATTGAAGATTCTTATCACCATGTTCACGTATGTCCCCGTAACTTAGTCATTGCAGTTCCTTATCACCATGTTCATGTATGTGACAGTATGTCCCCATAACTTAGTCATTGCAGTTCCTTATCACCATGTTCATGTATGTGACAGTATGTCCCCATAACTTAGTCATTGCAGTTCCTTATCACCATGTTCATGTATGTGACAGTATGTCCCCGTAACTTAGTCATTGAAGATTCCTATCACCATGTTCACGTATGTCCCCGTAACTTAGTCATTGGAGATTCCTATCACCATGTTCACGTATGTCCCCATAACGTTGTCATTGAAGATTCCTATCACCATGTTCACGTATGTCCCCGTAACTTATAGTCATTGAAGATTCCTATCACAATGTTCACGTATGTCCCCATAACGTTGTCATTGAAGATTCCTATCACCATGTTCACGTATGTCCCCGTAACTTAGTCATTGAAGATTCCTATCACCATGTTCACGTATGTCCCCGTAACTTAGTCATTGGAGATTCCTGTCACCATGTTCACGTATGTCCCCATAACTTAGTCAGTGCAGTTCCTTATCACCATCGTCATGTATGTGACAGTATGTCCCCATAACTTAGTCATTGCAGTTTCTTATCACCATGTTCATGTATGTGACAGTATGTCCCCGTAACTTAGTCATTGAAGATTCCTATCACAATGTTCACGTATGTCCCCATAACGTTGTCATTGAAGATTCCTATCACCATGTTCACGTATGTCCCCCGTAACTTAGTCATTGGAGATTCCTATCACCATGTTCACGTATGTCCCCGTAACTTAGTCATTGGAGATTCCTATCACCATGTTCACGTATGTCCCCGTAACTTAGTCATTGAAGATTCCTATCACCATGTTCACATATGTCCCCATAACGTAGTCATTGAAGATTCATATCACCATGTTCACGTATGCCCCGTAACTTGGTCATTGAAGATTCATATCACCATGTTCACGTATCTATCACCATGTTCACATATCTATCACCATGTTCACGTATGTCCTTTATTTACATATCAGATAACTGATTATCGAAATCTAAGTATTAATGGCTTTTATTCATTAGTATCAAATCATTTATGTTATGGGGTTAATGGGATATCAAACGAAAATAGCACTACTCTTTTTCGCATTACTCAATCGCACATAGCTAAAAAGAAGCGTTTTAAACAAACATATGTATGATATCATGGTAAATTTCGCCATTTATTCATCAAATTCACTGATTCTAGGCTGTTCTACATAGGCATAACCGATATTGGAATACAGATGGAAACCAGACATCCAGAGCAAACACACAATCTGCGTTGTTCTTTATAAACACTTTGTGCCATATTTGCTATGTTCCATGATTGTATCAGGAGAGGGGCAAGTTGTAAGTTTGGTAACTTGTGCCCCGATCCATATGTATATTGCCTATGGATACATTAAAATATGTTTATAAAGATGCATAGTCCGAATTAACGCTCCTAAATTACTATTTTATTTTTTGGCTTCGGGGGTAAAACATATTGGCGAAATTTCGTGATACGTGATAATATGGTTATATTTCGTAGAACAACATGTTGATAAATAACACATTTTGAGAAAGTTTATACAATAACTGACAGCGGTTAGCATTATTTTGTTGTAATTAATGGTGCATTATCTCTTTGTAAACATGTATTATATAGTTACCGGGGCATATCATATTATAGATCGGAATCGAAGACTCCTGTCCGGAAATGCTTCTATCGATTAATATTCATTTTATTTCGAATATTTTCTGGTCTAAAAGGGTGTGGTTGTTTTGCTAACGAACAATAGTGGTTATCGTTAACAGAGACCAGAAATTTTATTGTGTAATTTTGTCACAATTAAACGTTAATTATACTCATTATCGCTTATAACTATGGAATAAAACAATACAACCAATCAATATGGGATATTTACCGTTCGGTACGTAGCCATAGGCACAGCCTAATGCTCTATATCGCTATATGATATCACCCGAATGGTCTGTTCTAAAAATAGACAAATAAAGTGTCCCAATAAAATATTGGAAATAAAATCAATATTAATTTATAGACGCCTTTCCGGACAGTGGTCTTCAGTTCATATTTATTATTTTAAACCCACGCAACTATTTCAAATTTGTTATTTAAACAGATAATCCATCTTTAATCGATTATGATAACTAAAGCGTATTTTTAAGAAATGTTGTTGATGATATGGGGACACTCTGGTCGGAAAGAGTACCTTTAAAGTAAATAAGTAACAAATACATTGGGGTTTTCTTGGATGTCACTGTACAGTTAAGTAATTGCGGGAACATCTCGATCTGCTTAGCAAAGCGTAGTAAAGAGAATATCCTTGAAGTCTACGAAAAATCAATTATCCCCATTATGACGTACGGATCGGAGATTTAGGGCTATGAAAATCTAGCTTGTTTCGAAAATTCACATTAGGTATGAAAAAGTTCACACCAACACCCTTCGTATATGGCGAACTGGGTATGTGCCCTATAACAGTGAAAATAAAATCGCGCATCCTATCGTACTGGGCCAGACTAATTTGCATGCCTATAAAAAGAATCCCACTACAGTTATATTATGTAATGATTACCTTGTTTAACACTGGATATTTTAACAGTAAGTGGATGATGGGAATCTGCGACACACTTATTAATTTTTTGGGCGTGAGTAATGTCTGGACCAATCAGAGTGTGATAAGCCCTAATCGTTTTACTTTGTCCATTTATCGCAAATTACGCGATGAATTTATACAGGAGTGGTGAGAATCGATCTCGATCTCCCGGTCAAACTTGTAAGGCTCCTCTCCTCTTTCCTCACCGACCGCTCAATAAAGGTGAGGGTGGACAGAGAATCGTCGGACTCTGTTCCACTGAACGCTGTTACACCACAGGGGTCGGTCTTAAGCCCATTGCTCTATATGTTCTACGTCAATGCCATTGAAATAGACCCGAGGCACCAAGTGCAACTGTCGCAGTTCGCTGATGACTTGGGTCTGTGGATCACCAATGGCAGTACAAAGTATGTGGAGCTCAGACTGAGGCGGGCCCTCGGTGACCTGGAAAGGTGGTGCTCGAAATGGCGCATTAAGCTCAATGCAAACAGAACACAATTCGCCCTATTCACGAACCGAAAACGCAATTCGGTGGTCAAACTGAATGTCAGTGGCACAGAAGAGGTGACCTTCCTAGGCGTCACCTTGGACTCCAGACTCACCATGCTAACCCATGTTAAGCAGATAGCCACGAGGACCATGCAACGAGTTAATCTTGTCAGTCGGCTGAGGGGAACTTCCTGGGGAGCTAGCATGGCCACTCTGCTTAGAGTCTTCAAAACGTTTGTAAGACCTATCATGGAATGTGCATCGGTGGCCACCAACCTGGCATCATATCGCGCGATCCAAATGCTCCAGGTGGTCCAAAACAAAGCCCTGAGAATGGCGCTGCAAGCACCGTATCACACCCGTATTGTAGATCTGCATACCATCGCTGACGTGGAACCCATCAGAGAGCGCCTGCGCGATCTGGCGGAAAGTACACTGGCGAGAATGGACGGCAGTGACATCATGAGGGAGTGTTTACAACGCAAACAGCTTCTCTGTGGCTGAAAAGACCCGCAGTTCAATAGGCTTATTGGACCGTCCCGGGTTTTAGGATACGCAGTCAAGCAGGCCATGCTAGACCGTCCCGTATCCCACTTCAGAAAAGACCCGCAGTCCAATAATGTGTATTGGACCGTCCCGGGCGGTAACAGAAGAGAGCACTCAGTCCAGTGGAATCACTGGATCGTCCCGTACTTTCTTAGCAGCCCGCAATCCAATGCCTCCATTGGAAGGTCCCGGGCGTGGACAACCAACTGAAAATGCGGAATCCAGCATCATCGCTGGATCGTCCCGCATTTTGCAAGATGCCGAGACAAGGCAAAGAAGAAAATCAAGGCAAAGATCAAGGCATAGATCAAGGCAAAAGTACAAGGCAAAGCCCAAGAAAAGATGGAAGATTCAAGACAAGATTCAAGACACCTGCGACGCTGACCGATCCCGACCTCAAGACTTCTCCACCCGATCCGCGGCCTGACTGTTAAGATAAAAAACCAAGAAGATTCAAGACAGGGCGTAAGGGCGACCTCCGGGTGAGCCCACACCGTCCTCGTGCCGCCCTTCGGACGGGCACGCAAATCCTGTTCCTGCTCGATCTCGAAATCAAGCAAGTTTGCATTTTATAGAAATGTGTCAATAATCCCTTAGTTCAATCGTTTGTCGCTTGTAGTCTAGTCTTCTTTTCTTTTTGGGGTTTTAATGATTTGTCAGTCACAGGTATTTGGGGAACTTGGGTTTTGAAAAGTATTCTACAATGCCAATCTGGTTCTCACTGAATACTCTCTTAAAATGTCGAAGAGAAGCGTTCACCGCACGATATGTTCTCATTTGATGTTGAACCCTGCCACCGCCAGTAAGTTGCAGTATGGAGTACGGAGTATGCAGTATCACAATACCTGTAAGAATGGTGGAATATCCGAAATTCACAGACAAACGTGCATGACAAATGTTCCAGAACATCGCCGCTTCATATAATCCCTTACATTATATACCTGCTGTCACGAATATATATTTCTTTAAATTAGAGTATAGCACTTGAGACAGAACTATAATTATATGATAACGTTGTATAAACCCACGCGATTCCATGCAGCGCGGCGCTAACCACCCGACAAACCAATTACTCTATCTCTTTGTTCACATACTGTGTTTATTTGATCTTAAAATACCAACAAAATACTAATGCAAATACTCCCTGTTGACAATATTCTATCTTTTATAGCATTTGGATCACTAATTAACCACCTTATAGTCTAATCATTAATTAACCACAATATAGTCTCATCACTAATTAACCACCTTATAGTCTCATCACTAATTAACCACCTTATAGTCTCATCACCAATTAACCACCTTATAGTCTCATCACTAATTAACCATCTTATAGTCTCATCACTAATTAACCACCTTATAGTCTCATCACTAATTAACCACCTTATAGTCTCATCAATAATTAACCACCTTATAGTCTCATCACTAATTAACCACCTTATAGTCTCATCACTAATTAACCACCTTATAGTCTCATCAATAATTAACCACCTTATAATCTCATCACTAATTAGTCACATTATAGTCTCATCACTAATTAACCACCTTATAGTCTCATCACTAATTAACCACCTTATAGTCTCATCACTAATTAACCACCGTATAGTCTCATCACTAATTAACCACCTTATAGTCTCATCACTAATTAACCACCGTATAGTCTCATTACTAATTAACCACCTTATAGTCTCATCACTAATTAACCACCTTATAGTCTCATCACTAATTAACCATCTTATAGTCTCATCACTAATTAACCACCTTATAGTCTCATCACTAATTAACCATCTTATAGTCTCATCACTAATTAACCACCTTATAGTCTCATCACTAATTAACCACATTATAGTCTCATCACTAATTAACCACCTTATAGTATCATCACTAATTAACCACCTTATAGTCTCATCACTAATTAACCACCTTATAGTCTCATCACTAATTAACCATCTTATAGTCTCATCACTAATTAACCACCTTATAGTCTCATCACTAATTAACCACCTTATAGTCTCATCAATAATTAACCACCTTATAGTCTCATCACTAATTAACAACCGTATAGTCTCATCACTAATTAACCACCTTATACTCTCATCACTAATTAACCACATTATAGTCTCATCACTAATTAACCACCTTATAGTCTCATCACTAATTAACCACCTTATAGTCTAATCACTAATTAACCACCTTATAGTCTCATCACTAATTAACCACCTTATAGTCTCATCACTAATTAACCACCTTATAGTCTCATCACTAATTAACCACATTATAGTCTCATCACTAATTAACCACATTATAGCCTCATCACTAATTAACCACATTATAGTCTCATCATTAATTAACCACCTTATAGTCTCATCACTAATTAACCACCTTATAGTCTAATCATTAATTAACCACCTTATAGTCTCATCACTAGTTAACCACCTTATAGTCTCATCACTAATTAACCACCTTATAGTCTCATCACCAATTAACCACCTTATAGTCTCATCACTAATTAACCACCTTATAGTCTCATCACTAATTAACCACCTTATAGTCTCATCACTAATTAACCACCTTATAGTCTCATCACTAATTAACCACCTTATAGTCTCATCACTAATTAACCACCATATAGTCTCATCACTAATTAACCACACTATAGTCTCATCACTAATTAACCACATTATAGTCTCATCACTAATTAACCACCTTATATTATAATCACTAATTAACCACATTATAGTCTCATCACTAATTAACCACATTATAGTCTCATCACTAATTAACCACCTTACAGTCTCATCACTAATTAACCACCTTATAGTCTCATCACTAATTAACCACCTTATAGTCTCATCACTAATTAACCACCTTATAGTCTCATCACTAATTAACCACCTTATATTATAATCACTAATTAACCACATTATAGTCTCATCACTAATTAACCACATTATAGTCTCATCACTAATTAACCACCTTATAGTCTCATCACTAATTAACCACCTTATAGTCTCATCACTAATTAACCACCTTATAGTCTCATCTCTAATTAACCACCTTATAGTCTCATCACTAATTAACCACCTTATAGTCTCATCACTAATTAACCACCGTATAGTCTCATCACTAATTAACCTCCTTATAGTCTCATCACTAATTAACCACCTTATAGTCTCATCACTAATTAACCACATTATAGTCTCATCACTAATTAACCACCTTATAGTCTCATCACTAATTAACCACCTTATAGTCTCATCACTAATTAACCACATTATAGTCTCATCACTAATTAACCACCTTATAGTCTCATCACTAATTAACCACCTTATAGTCTCATCACTAATTAACCACCTTATAATCTCATCAATAATTAACCACCTTATAGTCTCATCACTAATTAACCACCTTATAGTATCATCACTAATTAACCACCGTATAGTCTCATCACTAATTAACCTCCTTATAGTCTCATCACTAATTAACCTCCTTATAGTCTCATCACTAATTAACCACCTTATAGTCTCATCACTAATTAACCTCCTTATAGTCTCATCACTAATTAACCTCCTTATTGTCTCATCACTAATTAACCACCTTATAGTCTCATCACTAATTAACCACCTTATAGTCTCATCACTAATTAACCACCTTATAGTCTCATCACTAATTAACCACATTATAGTCTCATCAATAATTAACCACCTTATAGTCTCATCACTAATTAACCACCTTATAGTCTCATCACTAATTAACCACCTTATAGTCTCATCACTAATTAACCACCTTATAGTCTAATCACTAATTAACCACCTTATAGCCTCATCACTAATTAACCACATTATAGTCTCATCAATAATTAACCACCTTATAGTCTCATCACTAATTAACCACCTTATAGTCTCATCACTAATTAACCAACTTATAGTCTCATCACTAATTAACCACCTTATAGTCTCATCACTAATTAACCACCTTATAGTCTCATCACTAATTAACCACCTTATAGTCTCATCACTAATTAACCACCTTATAATCTCATCACTAATTAACCACCTTATAGTCTCATCACTAATTAACCACCTTATAGTCTCATCACTAATTAACCACCGTATAGTCTCATAACTAATTAACCACCGTATAGTCTCATCACTAATTAACCACCTTATAGTCTCATCACTAATTAACCACCTTATAGTCTCATCACTAATTAACCACCTTATAGTCTCATCACTAATTAACCACCTTATAGTCTCATCACTAATTAACCACCTTATAGTCTCATCACTAATTAACCACCTTATAGTCTCATCACTAATTAACCACCTTATAGTCTCATCACTAATTAACCACCTTATAGTCTCATCACTAATTAACCACATTATAGTCTCATCACTAATTAACCACCTTGTAGTCTCATCACTAATTAACCACCTTATAGTCTAATCACTAATTAACCACCTTTTAGTCTCATCACTAATTAACCACCTTATAGTCTCATCACTAATTAACCACATTATAGTCTCATCACTAATTAACCACCTTATAGTCTCATCACTAATTAACCACCTTATAGTCTCATCACTAATTAACCACATTATAGTCTCATCACTAATTAACCACCTTATAGTCTCATCACTAATTAACCACCTTATAGTCTCATCACTAATTAACCACCTTATAGTCTCATCACTAATTAACCACCTTATAGTCTCATCACTAATTAACCACCTTATAGTCTCATCAATAATTAACCACGTTATAGTCTCATCACTAATTAACCACCTTATAGTCTCATCACTAATTAACCACCTTATAGTATCATCACTAATTAACCATCTTATAGTCTCATCACTAATTAACCACCTTATAGTCTCATCACTAATTAACCACCTTATAGTCTCATCACTAATTAACCACCTTATAGTCTCATCACTAATTAACCACATTATAGTCTCATCACTAATTAACCACCTTATAGTCTCATAACTAATTAACCACCGTACAGTCTCATCACTAATTAACCACCTTATAGTCTCATCACTAATTAACCACCTTATAGTCTCATCACTAATTAACCACCTTATAGTCTCATCACTAATTAACCACATTATAGTCTCATCACTAATTAACCACCTTGTAGTCTCATCACTAATTAACCACCTTATAGTCTAATCACTAATTAACCACCTTATAGTCTCATCACTAATTAACCACCTTGTAGTCTAACCAATAATTAACCACCTTATAGTCTCATCACTAATTAACCACCTTGTAGTCTAACCAATAATTAACCACCTTATAGTCTTATCACTAATTAACCACATTATAGTCTCATCACTAATTAACCACCTTATAGTCTCATCACTAATTAACCACCTTATAGTCTCATCACTAATTAACCACATTATAGTCTCATCACTAATTAACCACCTTATAGTCTCATCACTAATTAACCACCTTATAGTCTCATCACTAATTAACCACCTTATAATCTCATCAATAATTAACCACCTTATAGTCTCATCACTAATTAACCACCTTATAGTATCATCACTAATTAACCACCGTATAGTCTCATCACTAATTAACCTCCTTATAGTCTCATCACTAATTAACCTCCTTATAGTCTCATCACTAATTAACCACCTTATAGTCTCATCACTAATTAACCTCCTTATAGTCTCATCACTAATTAACCTCCTTATTGTCTCATCACTAATTAACCACCTTATAGTCTCATCACTAATTAACCACCTTATAGTCTCATCACTAATTAACCACCTTATAGTCTCATCACTAATTAACCACATTATAGTCTCATCAATAATTAACCACCTTATAGTCTCATCACTAATTAACCACCTTATAGTCTCATCACTAATTAACCACCTTATAGTCTCATCACTAATTAACCACCTTATAGTCTAATCACTAATTAACCACCTTATAGCCTCATCACTAATTAACCACATTATAGTCTCATCAATAATTAACCACCTTATAGTCTCATCACTAATTAACCACCTTATAGTCTCATCACTAATTAACCAACTTATAGTCTCATCACTAATTAACCACCTTATAGTCTCATCACTAATTAACCACCTTATAGTCTCATCACTAATTAACCACCTTATAGTCTCATCACTAATTAACCACCTTATAATCTCATCACTAATTAACCACCTTATAGTCTCATCACTAATTAACCACCTTATAGTCTCATCACTAATTAACCACCGTATAGTCTCATAACTAATTAACCACCGTATAGTCTCATCACTAATTAACCACCTTATAGTCTCATCACTAATTAACCACCTTATAGTCTCATCACTAATTAACCACCTTATAGTCTCATCACTAATTAACCACCTTATAGTCTCATCACTAATTAACCACCTTATAGTCTCATCACTAATTAACCACCTTATAGTCTCATCACTAATTAACCACCTTATAGTCTCATCACTAATTAACCACCTTATAGTCTCATCACTAATTAACCACATTATAGTCTCATCACTAATTAACCACCTTGTAGTCTCATCACTAATTAACCACCTTATAGTCTAATCACTAATTAACCACCTTTTAGTCTCATCACTAATTAACCACCTTATAGTCTCATCACTAATTAACCACATTATAGTCTCATCACTAATTAACCACCTTATAGTCTCATCACTAATTAACCACCTTATAGTCTCATCACTAATTAACCACATTATAGTCTCATCACTAATTAACCACCTTATAGTCTCATCACTAATTAACCACCTTATAGTCTCATCACTAATTAACCACCTTATAGTCTCATCACTAATTAACCACCTTATAGTCTCATCACTAATTAACCACCTTATAGTCTCATCAATAATTAACCACGTTATAGTCTCATCACTAATTAACCACCTTATAGTCTCATCACTAATTAACCACCTTATAGTATCATCACTAATTAACCATCTTATAGTCTCATCACTAATTAACCACCTTATAGTCTCATCACTAATTAACCACCTTATAGTCTCATCACTAATTAACCACCTTATAGTCTCATCACTAATTAACCACATTATAGTCTCATCACTAATTAACCACCTTATAGTCTCATAACTAATTAACCACCGTACAGTCTCATCACTAATTAACCACCTTATAGTCTCATCACTAATTAACCACCTTATAGTCTCATCACTAATTAACCACCTTATAGTCTCATCACTAATTAACCACATTATAGTCTCATCACTAATTAACCACCTTGTAGTCTCATCACTAATTAACCACCTTATAGTCTAATCACTAATTAACCACCTTATAGTCTCATCACTAATTAACCACCTTGTAGTCTAACCAATAATTAACCACCTTATAGTCTCATCACTAATTAACCACCTTGTAGTCTAACCAATAATTAACCACCTTATAGTCTTATCACTAATTAACCACCTTGTAGTCTCATCACTAATTAACCACCTTGTAGTCTCATCACTAATTAACAACCTTATAGTCTAATCACTAATTAACCACCTTATAGTCTCATCACTAATTAACCACCTTATAGTCTAATCACTAATTAACCACATTATAGTCTCATCACTAATTAACCACCTTGTAGTCTAACCAATAATTAACCACCTTATAGTCTTATCACTAATTAACCACCTTATATAGAGTCTCATCAATAAATTTCGATTCAATTTTACTCGTTTCCCGTTCGCCATTTTACCCCATTTTTTCACTGTTATTTTTAACATGTTCGCCATTTTACCCCCTTTTTTCATTGTCATTTTTATCATTTTATCCGTCCGCCATTTTACCCCCTTTTTTCACTGTTATTTTGAGTATGTTATCCGTTCGCCATTTTACCCCCTTTTTTCGCTGTCATTTTTAGCATGGTTACCCGTTCGCCATTTTTACCCCTTTTTTCATTGTCATTTTAGCATGGTTACCCGTTCGCCATTTTACCCCCTTTTTTCATTGTCATTTTTACCATGTTATCCGTCCGCCATTTTACCCCCTTATTTTACTGTTATTTTAGTATGTTATACGTCCGCCATTTTACCCCCTTTTTTCACTGTTATTTTTACCATGTTACCCGTTCGCCATTTTACCCCCTTTTTTCACTGTCATTTTTACCATGTTACCCGTTCGCCATTTTACCCCCTTTTTCCGCTGTCATTTTTGAGCATATTATCACCCCGAACTTACCAGTAACTTTTTAATAATTTTTTCGATTTTATGATTTTATGCGCATCTGTATTTTGTGTAACCTCTCACTTTTAGTTCAATTTTTTGTTGATGTCCATAATTATGTCTTATATTTACAATTGTATTTTATGTTTAACATGTCAAGCGTTTTAGAGCACTTCAAAACGCTATACAAACTGTTATTTATTTATACTCCCATGCAGAAAGAGACTCACGTGGACAAATTAACAGACATCATATATAATACTGTATCGGGAATCAAACCAGCCTCTTCACCACTGGGCGGCATATGTTGGTACAATGCGTCATACACTTTGACGAATGCCTATCTTTGTAAACAATATTTGAAACCAGATGAGACTTATTATACAATTTTCCCTATAGCGGAACCAATACATCTGGTTCTCTTTGTACATAATGCGTTTATCACATTTTATATATTTCACATCTCGTTAGTAGCATATCAATAACCGGATGAAAGCCGTCGAGATAAACCTACACTAACCACGCATGCACGTAAAGTTATTACAATACCTGTGAGAAGGGTGGAATATCCTGAAGTCACAGGCAATCGAGCATGACAAATGTTCCCGAAAAATACACTGCAGCATATAATCCCTCACAACAACCTGCTGTCACGGAATATATAATTTCTTTAAATTAGAGTAATAAACTAGAGTCACAGCAACGATAACTTTGTATAAGATCCGCGCGCGATTCCAGCGCGCTGCTAACCACCCGATAAACTCATTACACTCTCTTTGTTCATCAACTCCCAGAAAGAGACTCACGCGGACAAATCAACAAACATATTGAATCCTCATATTTTGTCTGCACTGGATAAAGAGTTTGATCTAAACACTAACTCAGTTTGCACAAACGTTCATCCCACGTTGGTATACATTCTACTCACACATCCCATGTTAGTATACTTCGTATGTAGTTAAGTGGCCGATTGAGAAAGGATTGTGAAGTCCTAGTTGCTCATTAATCATTGATTTGATAGGACCTTGCGATGTACACGAACATCGATTCTGTCCATAACCGTAACCTTGTATTGTATTAATTCTTAAACTATCGTGAAACACGTACATTTGACACCGATATTATTATCCGAAGCAGCGGAGGCATTTAACAGATGGCCGCGTGTGGATGTTATGAGTTATGAAACAGTATGATTAACCACATGGCTGTTATGAGATGTGATAAAGCGCAAGGTACTGGGTGGATGTTATCTGGTGCATGTGCTATATCGCTTTGAGTGCAACTATAACAGGCTTGTCTCCAAAATAAACGCGTCCAGACATTATCTCACTGACGAACGATCTATCGTATGTTTTGTGAGTGAGAGGGTATTTAGAGAACCATTACATCGCATGCAATAGTTCAGTCGCTACTCTTAGATAAAGGCGCTATTGTAGTTACGGAATTATTGTTATATCAAGTTTGCTAGGGAGAAGGAGGCGTTAGCGAGATGACTAGAGGGGTTTTTATTGGCAGCGGTGTCGTCCATCTACTATTCATATGTGCTATACCGTAACCATGGAACTTTATCAGCTGTATACAATTGCAATTCACAACAACGAACAACATTCAGGAACACATCCGATGCACAAACACATTATGACATGTTCGATGTAGAGACCCCCCCCCCCCCCGCACAGAGAGTTACATTTGTAGTCATGCGAACTTTCATTAACATGATGGGACGGCCTTCGCAAAATTCGTCTGGCCTACCAACCTCGTGGAACATATACCCACTTGCTAGTTAAGTTCCGAACAGGATTAACATGGCAACCGTTTAGGGAGTCATAAATCAAGCGCTGAAAACCCTGTGCCAATGCATTCTCTTATATATGCGAGTCGACCATATGTCGTCTCGCATATATAAGAGAATGCATTGGCCTAACAAATTTTATATTATTTTTTTATAATTGTTAAAAAATGTAAAACTACTCATCAATGAGTATTTAGTAACGAAAATGTAAAAATGTAAAAATTATAAAAAAATGTTAAAGAATGTAAGAAATGATGATAAAAATTATAAAATTGTTAAATAATGTAAGAAAAAATTATAAAAATTGTTAAAAAATAGAAGAAAAATTAATAAAAAATGATAATATATAAATATAGTGCCGAACAGGATTAACATGCCAACCGTTTAGGGAGCCATAAATCAAGCGCTAGCAACTTTTGACGCTCTCTGGTGACATGTCGACCTTTCCTAAATATGACAACCCTTTATTAGCTGTTCAAAATTATCTATTTTGCCTATGTCACAATGTGGTGTGTTAACCCTTTACCCAACAAACCAGCCAAAAACGGCCAAATAAAGCTGCAACAGCCTAAATTATCTTGGGTCTGTCTCAATAAAACCATACAAATATGGATATCATTGGAACCGGCTCATTGACCACATTGTGATGGTTACAGTTATGCCCTGTGCCAATGCATTCTCTTATATATGCGAGTGGACCATAGGTCGCCTCGCATATATAAGAGTATGCATTGACCTAAAAATATATAAGAGAATGCATTGGCACAGGGCCGTTCTGTTGGGTAAAGGGTTAACGAATGCGCACATGACAGAAAAGCTACCAAATGGACTAAAATTTGCATGACCAGTTTGTAACTGTTATATTATTTACGTTATCGGGGTGAGTATTAAAGATATATTATGCACTTAATCGGGTGCTTGAAACTGATAAGTTAGTAGCCAGGTGCTATGCCAACTGGAGGAATGTAGCATTCTACTAACATCGCCGAAAATATCAAGCAAATCGACCGTACCACTCCATAGAAAACATCGTCTGAACTACGCTCATTGCAATTATAAATAGTTACTACTTGATTCGGGACGCATCTATCGGCGATAAACTAACGAAAATGATTTCGTCATCGACAGTCACTGAATTATATATATAAGAATGACGGTGTGTGTTGACAATTTAGATATAATATTTGTAAAAATAACTATTTTGAACAAGATTATTCTGCATTTCTATTTGATCATCCTACAGGAGTGTTTCACATCACTTTAAGTTCCCTTTTTCGAGCGAACTCCATTACTCTGGGCATACATCAACAGGTTAACTAAGAGGATCGCCACGCTGTACACCGAACGCTTATTGATTTTACACATTCGAAACGGAACTATATTTTTTCTTGAAGGTGTCTTTCCTTCCACTGTGGTTGCGATAAGGAAATCATTATTAATTTTGTTTAACCCCAGCCATTTCGATATCGTTTTACATTGCTAAACTGTGATTATGTGATACAATGGATCTCGTCGAAATTATATACGAAATTGATTAACCTCGTCCACTGAATTCGATTCAGGCCTCAC
This sequence comes from Siphonodentalium dalli, assembly GCA_032622095.1. NCBI lineage: Eukaryota > Metazoa > Mollusca > Scaphopoda > Gadilida > Siphonodentaliidae > Siphonodentalium > Siphonodentalium dalli. The sequence continues at coordinate 26,733,519 of CP136067.1, forward strand.
TAAATTAGTGCATTTAGTGCAATAGGTTAATATATACATTTCGTATACAATTGCGACTTATTAGATGACCTCTATTTGGCACAATGTGACCCGATCCCATGGTTGTACAATAGTGTCGCGAACAATGATACTTGAGATGATTAATATAACGATTAACCGAAACTGAATTATTAATGTGCCCGCAGTCACGCTCTACCAATTTAGTTTAATTATATTATTGTAATCAGACTATGTACAATTATATGAACGGATATATTGTATTTTAATTCAAATTCATGATCACAATGCTCCATCCACTTTGTACTCCGTCCTCGGTCCTCTTGCCAATTCGATTCAATATTCGCAACATGTCGTCATACTCTTACAAAAATGAACAGTTGAAATCATATGAAGTTTTGGTAGATGAAGCAACACCGTTGTGAATAGTCGGTCTTCGTTGGGAGGGATCTCAGAATGATAACGCCCAGCTGTACTCCCTTCGAATCAGGCAACATTGTCAGCTAAGGAAAGAGCATTTCCCCCACATTGTAACCGCCAGACGATACAACAACTCACAACATTCATAGAAAATAATCCCGATGTATACTGTTCCCAGTACAACGCGCCAATGGTCAACCTGCGAAAACAAACATGGCCGATGTGTAATATTCCCGGGACAACGTACCAATGGTCAACCTGCGAAAACAAATATGTCCGATGTGGAGAAACCCCACACATTATAAGTGAAGTTTTGGTTACATGAAGTTTCATTCATAAAACGAGGAGGCCTTCAGATGATATATCTTGCCCCAAACCACGTGTTGTTGGAACGTTGATTAATATGGTTTAGTTGCCGGCTGATGGTTATAAAACGGAAACAAATTATCGAAATTTGGCAAACAGAATTATTCCATTACAGTTTACAGGTGTGAGCGCTTATCGCTTATATGTTTTCAATCACACTATGCTCGTTATCTTCATGTAGTTATTCGCTGTCAATATATAGAAAGCGGTCGGCCCCATTAGGTAAGCACAGTTGTTTAGATCGGCGATATAGCGACAATAGTACATGCTAAACCATGTCTGACTGGACTGGGTTTAAACCGGAGATAACGAATGCGTCATTTAGACCTTAGGTCTGGGTTTTAAATTGTAGTTTTACCTGTCAACTGCCGGTTTAAACATATATGTTTCCGTAAACAAGGTTTAAAGTTTAAACTGGAGATGCCAATTTCATAGAATTTGTGTTTATTGTTGAAAGTGGTCACAGGAGGAGACCAAGCATATATAAATAAATGTTATCGAGCTGTACTCTAAACTCCAACATTAATTTACAAAGCTAATGCTCGTATTAACGGAGTACACAACTAATCGTTGTTCACTCAACACAATCTACATATTAATAACTCAAGGGAACAATATCCCCACATTAGTTCATTATGTATCGACCGACCACTGTAAACATTCTCTATGGAACCATATTTCAAACTCCGAATATGAATAACAAGCTTCGGATGGCAAATGGAGGCAATCCCCAGATCACAGGCGAGCATCGACCGGGACCATTTGATTCCCCGAAATTATGCAATAAGTTGTATCCCGATTTACATAAGCATATAATGTTGTCATATAATTTGTTTCAATACAGACACAATCATATATCGTATACAAACACCGTGCGCACATTGAAGCCACATAGTCAGTATCCGCCATGCTTATATCACTTTCGCTATCACTATCGCTTACAACATCAGGATTGCCAACGCTCTGATCACACGATGTGGTGATATTCTATGTTTTAGACAAATGTTATTACTGTAGTCGCTTTGGAAGGATGCATTTTCGGTTACAACTCGAAACAAAGAACCATTTTCAATTACATACACGCAATTTTGTGGTACTTATTAGCAAATCATAGCATGTCACAACAGTCCGGAAGTCATGATTTAAAGACGAACCACTCCCTCTGATCCTCGATGGAATTACAATTTTACCAACCGAAAGCGGCTTCAAATGTATAATTGTCATAACCCATGTTTATTGAAGGGTCCGCTTATTCACTGTAATTTTTAGATGTGACTTTTTCATCAATATACTTGTTCCCATATAAACAAACCGGGTCCAAATTTTGAGAAGAACAATACGTTTGGGAAAAGCAGCATGTGGTAATCAGTGTAATAACTGTGCTCTCTGTGTGATTTGATGTGTTCCTGAGTCAATGATTTCCCACACCAACCGAAGTTGACAATTATACAATTTGCTTGAATTTATTAAATGTTACAACATTTTGAAATACAAAGAATGAAAGTGTCAGTGACACTATAATTCAACTTGGAAAGAACCAACATCTTACAAATTATAAGTTGGGAGTGTTCGCTTATATAGCTGAAGTATCAAAGAGGCGTTATTCAAATTTATTTTCTAATTTGTTGAAATAATGAAATTTCGAACTAACCGATCGATGCACCTCTACATAATGTTATTTTCCGTTTATGGCCGGCATGTGGCCCACAAGCTGACACCGACCGCTATCGGCATTTTTAATATCACAATGAATTATTCAATTCAAAAGAATACACGCGGATAATATCCATATTGACAAATACTGTATATAACTCAATACTAATCGACAGCCGGAGATTGCTTAATGTATTAGTTGAGCAGCTATGAGGATGGGAACTACGAAACTAACCTTAACAAATGATCAAGTCATGTTAAACGATGTTGGACGCATTCGTGCGTTTTAGTGTATCTGCAGGGGGTGGTCGGAAACAATTTTCACCCACGCATGCTGGTTTTTTCCTTTCGACCCACCCACACCCGCGTCCAATTTTTATTTCCGTTTTCGGCAGTATTTTCCCGGCCATTTTTGTACACCCACCTCCCTTTTAACACTAAAACATATATTTGCGGGGGGGGGGGTTCAGCTGTATATGAATTTGTGTGCATAATATTTGTCATGGATGTTAACATTGACATGTAAATAGGAACGAGTCATTTTGGGGTCATTCGGCCAAAAAAATAACATGGCTGCCAGCGGCCATCTTGGATTTCAAAATTCAACCCGTTAGCATGTGCTACAGGCTATACTGTTTGTCTGATCATCGTGAAATTTTTCAGTTATGTTAATATTGACATTCTAATGTGTTTTAAGCCAAACTCATTGCAAAAACAGACAAAAATACTTGCAGGAAAAACAATTTGAGTTGCGGAATAAATTGTTTGTTGGTCCCATCGACCACCCACCAACCCGGACATACGTGCCCGGAAATCCCCCCTCCGGTGTCTGGGGCTATTATCCCATGCCAGTGCGAGTGGGACGTCATTACACATTTCAACTTAACGTTGGAGATGATAGGTATGCGTCGATTAAGACACTTGGATGACACGCATATTACGTACATGTAGATTAACATACTCGAATAATACGTATCTACTATATAGTTTGAGACTTCCGTAAATATGTGTGTTTGTCCTTTATAGACTCGAAAACGGCTGGACCGATTGGGCTCAAACTTCCCATCTAAGGGTAAAAAACCACGGGGATTGTCGTCGCGGCGTTTTGGGGAAGCTCAGAGCACCCGTTCTCTACTCTCAGTCACACAAAAAGGGCACTGCGGGGTTAATCGCGTTGATAGTTAAAGAGCGTTCGTATCTGCAGTGTCGTTGATTAAGATCTTCCATATTTAACCGGTTAACGCTCTTTATTCCCTTCGGCTTTCGCATACGGTTTTGTTTACGTTATCTGGAACTCGCTTCTGTGTGATTCTTACGTACTTAGGGCTTCCTAGGAACGGGGACATTTTAATTCACATTCCCAACACCTAGCAGGGACAAATATCTATTAGCCAGCATCAAGGCGAGTCTTGTGACGTATTAATTCAAATGCTTTCGGTCAAACATTATTCTCTGTCGCACTCATATTTCGTCATATCTACGAATCCACTGCAATCGACATATTTTTAGAACGCAACACATGGTACCACAATTACGTCGCGTTGGTGATGGGAGTGAACGGCGGGATTAATTTAAATATGTCATGTTGGTAACAATATCTAGCCGATAATTCCTCAGACCTACAGACGAATGCGACCATCAAATTTCAAAATTGGTCACTTGACCTCCCCATGAATATCTTCTGGGAAATTCCAGGGAATGCGTTCCCATTATCGGGCCATTGTGTGTGTCGCGGTCGCGCAATTTTAACACTTTCGAGGTAAATACACGTGGTTGTGAATTACGTCACGCCATGTGGATCCAGGCGGAAGTTAACCTGACCCTTCCGATGCCGCGTACGTTAGTGATACCGGAGTTATAGCGTGCGCGTTATGTTTTTTGACTGACCGCAGTGTCCGATCCGCCGAATGTGAACATGTTATCAACTGTTGCGGTAGTCCGTGGCCCACGGCAGTCAATTGCCGTGGCGAATATTGAAGCCTACGGCGATTGCCACGGCAATGCCGATTGCCGTGGTGAATGTGTGTCCTTTATATACTCGAACCGATTGAGATCAAACTTGCTACCTACGGGAAGTCTCATGGACGGGTTAAATTGTGACCCCGACCTTGACCTTGAAAATGATCATTTCAAAGGTCACACCGGGTAAAACTGGAGTATTTCGACGAAATTTTACACCTAGGTGCAGCATACGTGTCTCGAAAGCTGTTGCAATTGCTTTTTCGAACAAATGCATGAGACGAACCACGCCAGTGGCGGGCTAACTGCTAGTCTACTATATATTTTGAGACATACGTATATATATGTGTATGTCCTTTATAGACTCGAAAACGGCTCGACCGATTGAGCCCAAACTTGCTATCTAAGGGTAAAAATCCAAGGGAAGTGTCATCGCACAGCGTCTGAGAACGTCCGAGCACTCCTTCACCATTCAACTGCCACTGTAATTGATGATTGATGGGTTAATCGCGTGATAATCAATGAGCGTTTGTATATGAGGCGTCGCTATTAAAGAGCGTTTATCTACTTTAGTGAAATACGGCATTTGACAGTCTCGGAAATTTAAAAGGGGAGACGAAATTTCGTACTTAGGGGTTCCAAGGGACGGGGGGATTTTCGTCGGGTCAGTTTGTCCGCCCGAGGTGACCTTGACCTTGAAACGGGTACCCACAAATGACCTTGGGCGATATCTCGGTCGTCAGCGGTGACATCGACGTGAAATCGGGACGGGGAATATTTTTGTCGGGTTAGCTGTCGGCGTGCCTGTACGGGGTTACCTTGAAAAAAAAAATTAATGGATCGACCAAAGCCACGGGACCAATCCCGTCAGTGGCGGGCTAATCTGCTAGTACTATATATAAGTCGATGAACACACCCGGGTGATACGTATAATCTATGTCGATTAACAAAATCGGATGACACTATTGATAGTAAACTGAAATGCATTAGACATCCCACAGTGAATTCACCGTAAGAGGACGGAGCACAAAGTGGCCCTGTGCCAATGCATTCTCTTATATATGCGAGTCGACCATAGGTCGCCTCGCATATATAAGAGAATGCATTGGCTTAACACATTAAAAATTATAAAATTGTTAAAGAATGTAAGAAAAAATGGTAAAAGGTGTTATGCATTCTCTTATATATGCGAGGCGACCTATGGTCGACTCGCATTGGCCGGTTTTTGCGCATTGTGACCATGAGTGCACTGTTATAGCTGATATTCAAATAATACTTGTGTCTGAGTAATATAACTGAATATATAGAATTTTAATTTAGCTGCAATTGCAATGAATCTTTTGTCGTTTTTGTTCCTATTGTGAAAGATACCTGTAACTTTCCAACCCACGAGTTCCGTATTAAGATCATTATTGCGTTGTTGTGCATGAGCCGGTGGGGGGTTCTCACGTCTCTATATATATTTGTATATAAAGTGGTGTATGCATAACCAACAATCCACAAGAATAGTGGTAGCTTTGTTCCACATAATGCCCGACTCATGGGCATCACGTGGAACAAAGTCACCACTGGTCGTGTGGATTGTTGGGTACACATACACAACTTTATATACAAATTTAACATTCTTGGGTGATAGCAATCCTGTGATAACCCGCGCATACGGGGGGTCCAGTCTACTGAGGATATGTGACAATGTTCTACGAGATGCTCAGGCATGCTTGTATAGTAAGTACACACAGGAGACAATGTTACCGAGGTGTTCGGACTCCGACGTGAAACTATTCCACATTACATGAAGTACACGTATGTGTGATGAAATATCACCAGTATTCATGATAATAAAAACCCGCTTGGGTATCTTTACAAGAAATACACATCAAGGCGCTTTAGCGCCGCGATCTGTATTTCTTGTACAGATACCCAAGCGGGTTATGAAATATTTGTAAACCCATTCACATCCAGAGGAAAGAGGAATTCATCCATGAGAGTATCGCCATGAGTGAGAATGGTTCATTTATTGGTGAGTCATCCATGATAGTATTGCCATGAGTGAGAATGGTTCATTTATTGGTGACTCATCCATGATAGTATCGCCATGAGTGAGAATGGTTCATTTATTGGTGAGTCATCCATGATAGTATCGCCATGAGTGAGAATTGATGATTACCTCTCAATTACCATTTATTCAAAGGTTAATTGAATGGTTTGTGGTGTTAAATATTCTTGTTGAATAATTAGTCAAATGCTCATTGACAATCGGATCACTTGCGTCTGCATTATATATCAGCATTGATAAACCATTTTGTCTCGGAATTTGAGAACGTTTTATTTCTGATAACGTGTTTCTTTATAAAACAGATTCTTCCTTGTGACAATAAACTGTTTTGGCTTTTAATGTTATTTTTTCGTTTTGTTGTCATAATGGAATCATCGTTCAGAACACAGTAACAATGTTCCGGTAGTGTTCGGACTCCGAGGTGAAACTATTCCACATTGCAAGAAGTTTGTGGGATGCAATATCACCGTGACCGGCATTATTTTATGACAAAAAACTTAACCAAACCTGCGTATATTGCCTGGAGTTTCCGCGTACATGCATGTATATGTGAACAATTTATGGACTGTTCTCATTCCAAAGACCATTACGTGATTATTTTGGATTATACATTCCAAAGAGGCTTGGATGTTGTTCAGTTTACTTCCAATCACCCCGCTCCTCCCGACAAACCAAACAATATTCTATCGAAAGTGTCGGACCCCCACCGATGCATAACACCCCTCTATATATGACCGCTACCGATGTGTGATCCGTGTTTTGACTTTCCGAGTGATAGTGGAGGCTCTTATGTACTCCCGTGTGCACTTTGTGAAGAAATATAGCGACTATGCCAATGAAGTTGCTTGATATCTCCGGGACCAGAAAACAAATGTTAGACACATTGGGGTCGCGACTGGGTGGATTTATGACATCATCAAGATGGCCGCCATACACAATTTCACAGTATGCACTGAGTCAGTTTGATTAATATCTACTTGTAAATTTATTATAGAAATTTGATTATCTCACCACTGACGTGAAACTAATACCCCATACTTCCATTTGACAGAAAAGGTGGCCACCATAAACCAAGATGGCCGCCAAAATGGCGACCGAAATTCGGAAAATTTATGATTTTTCACACTTTCCTCTTGAATCATTAACCGATGTTTGAAATTTGTAACGAATAAAGACCTAAATTTGAATAAATTCTAGTATCCAACCATTTCTACAACATAATATGTCATATATTTCGGATCTCATTCCTGCCAGCTATCTTTAAAATGTGAATTCAAAAATGTGCTATGAAAGTTAACCAAAATTCAATTATATGATTCTAGCCAAGAGTTGAACAGAAAATATATGAATTTGATGAAGATAATGTAAAAATGTTTTAAATATCTAAATTGCCATGTAGTTACACTGAAAATAGTGCATTTTCGTTTAAGATGACGGCCAAGATGGCTGCCAAAATGGAGAAATCACCAAAATCTGTCCAATTTTTATTGATATCACTCATGTGTTAGGGAAAAGTAAATATATGTGAATATGTGCTACTTTTTCGCGGACATCCATGGACTTATGGAATGATTTGTAAATTTGGTGAACCATATAGCTGCTTATACCCGAGAATTCAACAGAATTATACCACGAAAATTAAGTCAAATCATCTTCATGGCAGCCACACAAAATTGCAGAATGGGCACTGAGTTAGGAAGAAAATTTAACACAGAAAATGAAAAATATTTCTACGGCAATGATAAAATTTCACCAAGCTTCCTTTTGAAAGAACAAGATTGATAAAAAAAACCAAGATGCCTGTCAAAATGGCGACCGAAATATAGAAATGTGTTGAATTGTTACACATGCCCCTTACATCATTTTCGGTTATTTGTAAACTGTGGCGAGTAGGACTTGTCTTTGTTTTTATCAGTCATGACACCAATTACTTTGGAAAACATATTATGCTGTAATTTTTGTCTAATTGTTGTCCATACTCCGAAAAATGCAAATTGAATGATGCGCTATGTAATTTCACAAATAAACTTGCTTCTCGAGGTTAAATTGGACAGAAATAGGCATAATAAAATAAACAAAAGTGTACACAGTTTTAAATATCGTTAGTGTCATTCAATTACACTCGACATTGATCTATTTGACCCAAGATGGTCGCCAGAATGGCCGCCAAAACTCACAGTTATACACTGTGACAAATGTTTATATTCTCAAACGGCATTTAGCAAAGGAGTTGGATATATTCGCCAAATCTAAATTAGATACTATTTTGTTAAGGTATATTGTGATATGTTTGACCAAACATAGTTTGTTTATAATCGAGAATATATCAGAATGGACTCTTAGAAACCTAACATGAAATTGCCCAATATAATTTAAACGATCCTGCCCGTTTCCTGGGAAGGAAGTCAAACCGGATATGTGCTGACTATCATTATAAGAGCATAACGAGTACTCGAACGCAAAAAGAATCCCTGCAGTCATAATACAGACAGAAATCCAACTTTATGGCTATATTATTTAGTTTGGGGCAGATCTGCTTTATTCGTTGCCTATTCTTGATGAATTGTTGACCACGTTGATTTCGCCCGGCCACAAAAATTTAGAAGATTCAGGAAATATATCACACCTTGACTTCATCGAAGTCGAAGTTGCATTGCTATCATACTGCCACCGGGAAATATAATTGCTCAACTTAGAAATACGCAGGCATTACATGTTAGTGCAAACATTATTTAGTATCTAATTATGAAACAGTTGTGTCTAATAAGATACAATAAGGGGAGATTGCATTGTTCAGTTTCTTGTTTTTGGCATATCTGTGTTTCATCACCCGAAATTCGTTTGAATAGTTGAGACATTGTCACACTTCTCAAGACGTGAGTCAGCACATGTACCACTCTTGTTACTTCGTCCAATATATGGTCACATTGATGGTAGTCTATCTACAACCAACTCACCCCAGCAACTACAGTTGAATTACAAACTCATCTCGCAAGCTAACAGAGCTCACCACAAAACTCTCCGACTGCATATCAGAGACTCCATATAGAATGTTTGCTTCGGTTGTGGAATGGAGAGTCCATAATACAGATTTAATAAATAAATGTCAATACGGCCGCTGACCTCATAGCAGATACATTGCATATTCACTTCGATGTAGTCTAACAGAACTGTGCAACACATAACCGGGTTAATGCTTGTCAGTTTATTTTAGAATATGTCAAAACATCAGTATCCGGCAAAAATAGCCTAAGGGTTGTCATTTTCCATGTCGAGTCCAGCAAGTGACAACAACGGCTCCTCAACTTCTTCCTGGTTGTCAACAAAAAAATATCGTGAACCTAGTGCCTGGATATTTAGTGATGAAATACCTCATCGAAACACCAGAATCTCATCTTTGGTCCATGCCATATGATGATGCATCGAAGTAATGAATACAGTGACGGGTCATCAAGATCATTTAATGGAACGTTTATTAAGATTTCTTGCAAAACATCCACATGGGGACATTCATTAGCATTATACATCAAACTGTTAGTTCACAGAAAGTAAAGATCTTCGAATCACAGAAACCCCGCAATCTCGAACGAAATCCTTTAATTGTCCATCGAACAAATGTAGTTTATAGAATTTGCTGGCAAACCATACAACCATAATAGTCGGATCCGCAAGTAGGCCAATAACAAGCTTGGAATATAGATACTGCGCAAAAGTTGGAAGTAATAGATAACAATGCTATGCTTGAATTGAGAGAATATTGTGGATTGTTAGCTATTTGAAGAGTCCATAACTGAAATTTACTTCAACTATTGCTCAGGAAGGTATAAGATTACAACGTTTAACGACCTGAGTTTTCTGCAGACCTGATTTTGATTGTAGTGGGATATCAAATGTTCCTGTATAAAACATCTGGAAAGAATACTACAAACTTTCCACCCAATAATAATACATGTACGTCAACATGTCGGTGAGTTGAATTGCCTCTACAGCCAAGTCGAACTGTGCATTGGTGCGAAAATTATTATCAATTTTATCTGGAACATTGCCGATAGCCGATACAATTACAGAAATGCAGGCATTTAAAGAAAATTTGGTGTGAATATGTTTCTTGTATGACATTTTGATGAGACCGAATAACTCAAGCATGAAAGAACTTCGATAACACATGTGACAAATATGACATAAGTGCATAAGTTCTGCACAGGAAGATGGGGATCATACACGGAACGAAACTTGCAGTATATGCGATATCCAGAAAACTATCTCTGTGGAACTCAAATGCACATGTATACCAATTGAACTCATTATATGAGGTTATCTTCCTATCCTAGCTCGATCAAAATCAGCAACACTTTCGCAAATCTTGGGTCTGGAGTCAGTGAGTTGACCTATGAGCTGTCCAGAGCTCCACAACAGTTTCTGTTTTGGTACGAACCTGAACATAATTTTTCTCTAGTCGCTATATAGCGCATGTAATAAGCAGAGGTCTGGTAGAAACCCGCCGATGCGATTCTTCTTCGCAGAAGACACATAGAGCTCACATCTGAACGCTCTCGTTTGGTAGTCTGCGACAAAGCAATTACTGTCATATAATCCCATGATGCACACACAATATGAACTAGATGTTATTCAAGGACCAGCAATTGTGAATTTTCTCAGTTTCACAAAAGTATACCCTGTGTTTTCGTACATGTATATTAATAAGGACGAATCACACAAATATTAGCTCCTATTCTTATATTTGGACTTAGTATACACTAATTATTAAGCTTGTTAACATGGAAGATGTCTGTAATGTCAACGCATTATATGCCGCTACTGTTTTTGGGTACTGCATTATGTGATGTCCATTCAATTAATTTCCGTGAGCAGCTGAATTTCGGTAGAATTGACTTAGTATAATGGCATTACATGAGCAATACAGGAGTCAAGTGAAAAATTCTTAGCCAAACCCCATAATGGGGGCGATATCAAGGGGAAGTAATTAAAGTATTTCTCAATACCGACAGCCTTGTTGTTGAGGTAGGGACTTTTCTCCAGTCGAGTCACCCAAATCAGGACATTTCGGATGTACATGTAATGATGGATATAATCAGCATATATTCAGATTTGGATATTTTCAAATAGGTCAACATCAGATGAATTTATCTACTTTTCATGGTTTCTGTTTCCATTCTCATTAAATCTCGGATATAAACAGCTACTGTTCGCAAAATATTCATATTGTATCAGATTGTATCAGCATTCCTGGCACTTTTGTCAACAGGGGAACAGATGTGTTTACCAGTAGTCACTGAAACCCACATTAGGAGCGTTATCAATGAAAACTAGCAAATTTTGATGATTTCTCCATTTTGGTAACCATCTGAGTCACCATCCTGAATTTAGATTCATGTGGATAATAATATGTTAATCTAACACATCATGGTTGTCGAATGATTAGATAGTATAATTCATTCAAAATAAGGTTGCTAGTAGTCACCGATTTCAAACAGCTGTGAATAATTTAAGAGGCGAGTGTGAAAAATCATCAATTATTAGAATGTCGGTCGCCGTTTTGGGAGCCATCTTGGATTTTGAGGTCCAAATTGCACCGCCAAGAGGAAGTGTGATCCAATGGTATTATTGGTCGCGAAACATAATCATTTCACTATCTAAATTTTCCTCCCAGACTCAATGCCAACTCTGAAATTGTTCATGGTTGCCATTTTGATGATTTCATCTCATTTTCGTCGTTTCATTCTCTCGAATTCTTGAGTATAAACAGCCATTGTTCACAAACTATTCATATTGTTTCATATGTCCATGTTATTTACACCAACACAAAGCAAATATATTCACCTATATTAACTAAATCGCACATTAGGAGTGATATCAAAGAAAATTTGACAAATTTTAGTGATTAATCAATTTTTGGCAACCATTTTGGTCGCCATCTTGAATGCAGATGCACTTTTTTGGTTGTAATTATATGGCAATCTATATGGTTAAACCTGTTGCAAATGTTTGTCATCAAATTCAGCTATTTTCTGGCTAACACTTGGCTTGAATTACAAAACGATATTTGGTAAAATTGCATAGCATATTTATGAATTCACATTTTGACGACATTTTGTAGGAATAAGACCCAAAGTATGACATATTATCATGTTCAAGTGGTTAGGTATTCAAATGTATTTAAAATTAAGTTGCTATTAGCCACCGATTTCAAACAACCGTGAATGTTTTAAGAGACATGTGTGAAAATTCATCATTTTCCCGAATTTCGGTCGCCATTTTGGCGGCCATCTTGGTTAAATGTGGTCAATTTTTCTGTCAAAGTGAAGCTTCTTGTCATAGTATCACAACAGTAGAGAAATATTATATTTCCTACCATAAATTCACTACTAGCTATTAATCAAACTGATTCAGTGCCCACTCTGAAATGTTGGATGGCGGCCATGTTGATGACGTCATAAGACCACCCAGTCGCGACCCCCAGGTGTCTAACATTTGTTTTCTGGTGCCCCAGATATCAAGCAACATCGTGAGCATAGTGGCTATATTTCTTCACAAAATGCACACGGGAGACAAAAAATGGACATAAGAGCCTCTACTATGACTGGTGTGATCATTATCATGACGTATTGTTAGAATTTCACACCTTCCGCTCCGATCTCCTTTCAGCGTACTATCCAATTAATATCAATTTCTGTATGATATTTAGCTCAAGTCTATAGCTTGGCCCCATCGAAATACGGATTCATACAAGAACAATTGTTCACGAATTAGAGCAATTTGATTTGCAGATGGATGTGAACCGGTTTATAACACATATCTATATCTATATTTGCGAATGTCTGTCTGTCTGTCTGTCTGTCTGTCTGTCTGTCTGTGTTCTATATAAATTCACAGGGGACCATCTAGATGATGCCAAAGGGGTCTACTAGGAGTAGCTTTTTACGAGAAAGATAATGGTCGGGGTTAGAATTTTATAAAGTGACGCTGTTGTTGTCAGGGGCTGAAAGGGGGAGGGGCAGAACAAAAATTTGTCGCCGATTGCCACCAAACTTATATATAATCTCCCCCATAATATGAGGAATCTAAAGGCGTGGCTTAAATATGGCAAAAGTCGCGCCGTTCGCGTCAGGGGTGTTCGGAAGGGGGGTGAGGCCGATTTTTTTTTCTGTCGCCGATTGCCACGAAACTTACATATAATCATCCCCATGATATGAAGAATCCAACGGTGTGGTTTAAATATGTCAAAAGTGGCGTCGTTTGAGTCAGGGATGAACGGAAGGGGAGAGGGGCACCAAAATTGATAAAACTAATTTTAGCGCCGATTTCCACCAAATTGATATATATTCTTCTTCATGATACAAGGAATCTAATTGTGCGATTTAACAACGCCAAATTGTTGTTTTTGGATGAGAGATTGGGAGGGGGTGGGCACTAAATTTGATAATAAGTCGCCGATTGCCACCACACTTATACAAAATCATCCCCATGGTATGGGGATTCTAATGGTGTGGCTTTTATCTGCCAAACGTGGCCTCATTCGAGTAGGGTTGCATTGAAAGGGACAGGGGCACCAAAATTGATGCACATTTTTTTTAGCGCCAATTTCCACCAAATTGATACACGTTCTTATCCATGATACGAGGAATATAATCGTGATTTAAAGACGCCATAGTGGTGCTGTTTGGGTGAGAGATGGAGAGGGGAGGGATTGGCACCAAATTTGATAAAAAAAATTGTTTAGTCGCCGATTATCACCAAACTTATAAACAATCATCTCCATGATATCAGGAGTGTGGTTTAAGGGTGTCACTAGTGGGGCCATTCAAGTCAGTGGTGTATAGAGCTGAGAGGGACACAACAAATTATATATATATGTTTAGTGCCGATTTCCACCAGATTGATACATATTCTTCTCCGTGATACGAGGAATCTTATCGTGTGGTTTAGATACACCAAATTGGTGCCCTATGGGTGAGAGATATGGGGACCTTAAATTTGATACGAATTTGTATACTCGCCAATTTTCACCAATTTCATATATATGCATCTCTAATCTCTAATGAGTCTTAGTGTGTGCAGCTTGAGTCCGAAATAGGGACGGGAGGGTCACCAAAACTGATACAAAATATTTGTAGTACCAATTACCATCAAATTCAGACACGTTCTTCTCAAATGATACAAGAAATAAAATCGTGCTGTATGTCTGTCTTTTTGTCTGTCTGTGTGCATTCTATATATAACTTCACACGGTACAATCGAGATGGCACCAAGGCGTTCTAAGAGGGTAACTTTTTACAAGGAAGACAATGGTGCGGGTTATAATTTTCTAAAATGACGCTGTTGGTGGGAGGGGAAATTTCAAAAATATGGTGAAATAGTTTTGTCGCTGATTTCCACCAAACGAATACATAATCACCTTCGCAATATGGCATTGTTCGAGTCAGCGTTGCATCAACAATTGATTAAAAAACCAAATTCCACCAAATTCATACACGTTTTTCTCCAATGATATACCATGAATTAAATCACATTTGGTGTCGTTTGCGTCACGGATGGCGAGCGGATATGCACTATCATTGATAAGATTGCTATTCGCCGATATCCACATATAAGTTATATACAGTCACCAGGCCATCTCCATATCATTTTAAGTAGTTGGGCGTTCACATTTCACAATCCCGACATATGGTTACCCACATAAGTCACTTCAACAATTATATCTTCTTAACAGTCATATTTATATGGGACCAATCAAGGCATTCACACAATGAGCTAGCAAAAAGAGATAACTAGAAGAATCATTAAACGTATATTTATCATTCTATTGAAGAGATACATATATTCGTGCAAACTGAGAGACCTCGAACCGTCAGAGGATTGCATATATATAATAAAAAAATTTAGTCTGTTCCATTCAATACAGTTTCCACAAAAAAGTTACAATTTGTCAGGATATATAGAAGGCCTGTTCAAAAATAGTGGTCACAGTGTGCAGTCATATATAGTTTCTTCTGATATACAATAAAATGCAGTTAGTAGCACATGACTTTTCAGGATCCTCCCAATACTGACATCTGACAAGGGGTTTAGAACAGACTCATCGACTGACATAAACAACTCAAAATCTCGCTCTATGTCTGGCAAATGTAGCCGATATACACGCGCAGCAACATTTCGTTGAAACTGAGAATATTTAGCCAATATAAAGCACCATGAACAGAGGAGCACCTGGAAAATTCTTTGAAACGTCTGTATCATCATGGAGATATGATAGCCAGGTGTCCTCGATATCTTAGTCCAACCCACTAGATTGATTGATACATCTCAATATGTAAAACCCAATTGTCATCTTTTATTTATGCGAACTAATGTCTTTATGATGTCCATGTATCATATTATAACGTCTGACGTATACGCAGTTGTAAATAAATAAATACTTCATTAATGGTGGAACGGATTAATCGCGATAAACAGAATGACAATTGACAAGGTGGCCCACTACTTATATTCCATGACTGTAATAATCATGTTTTGTGATGCTAATTGAATATACAATTTATGAGAAAACGTATACCACTTTGAACAAGAGTGTTCTCTATTCCCAACAAATATCCACAACATAGAGATGGTTTCACATCGCATTAACCTGGGCAACGCCGGGTAACCCTGCTAGTATATGATATATGCCAACACAGACCGTGGTCGGTGATTAAACATAACATTAGGACAACAACATGAGTGTGAATTAAAAGGTGAATGTTGTTTATGCATAATTCGTATTACTCTAGAGTCGAACTCTCATGTAACTGTGGGGACTCGCTTTGTTTCAATCATATACGGCGCACAAAACGCGGATTGAACACACATTAGCACATGCATAATTACCTGCTTTAGTTCTTTGTTGGAGAACAACACATATGTCTATCATAGCTTTTAATTCAGTTGTATTCGGAGCCTACTATAATTATGTGTGCTGTATCGTGTAAGCTGACGATATCTTTCCTGAGAGACGAACATTGAACACCCCCGTGTACGTGGTATTTTTGACGTTTGGTAGTTCGTTTGAAATATAATTATCTGCCATTGACGGTGGTTAATGCGTGTATCAATAGACAATTTTTTTTTTAATTAGCCGTAAATTTTCTAGCCTACAGAGCGGTTCGCAAAAATACTACTCGCGACAAAGTGAGTGTACCCACTATAATTTCTGGTGTCAAAGCCGCGGATCGATCCTGCGATGAGATGTCGGCAAACCAGATCTGGGATGTCAAAGATGTGGATTATATACTTCGCATGTTGACAGTTTCTGCTTGAAAATATCCCATTATCATTCGGACAGGCCGGCACATGGACCATCTTTAGTGAGGGTGCATGTGCAAGGGCGAAAACATGTATGTTTGTGTTTTATGTGGTAATGTCATATTATTATTAAACATTAAATCAGTGTTAATCATGAGTTAGCAGGGACCTGGCTTGAGGGTCCCTGTAATAATAATTATAGAACCGAAGAAGCCGAAGAGGCCGAAAACTAAATCTGCGAACAATATGAAAGTCATCGTGACGCTGAACAATTTTTGTTAGAATCATATACCAAACTCTGAAATGCATGCAATTCAGAAGGACCCACAAGATTCATAGCAATTCAACAGGAACCACAAGGAGCATAGCAATTCAACAGGACCGACAAGCATCGTGGCAATCAACATGACCCACACAAATCATAGCAAGTCAGCAGGACCCACAAGCATCATAGAAATTCAGCAGGACCCACAACAATCATACCAATTCAACAGGACCCACACGAAACATAGTAATTCAGCAGGACCCACAAGCATCATAGCAATTCAACAGGACCCATGAATCATATAAATTCAACAGGACCAACAAAAATCATAGCAATTCAACAGGACCCACACGGATCATAAAATTTCGAGCAGGACCCCAAGCATCATATAAATTCAGCATGACTCACAAGGATCATAGCAATTCAACCGGACACACACGAATCATTATCAATTCAACCGGACCCCCAAGAATCATAGCAACTCAACTGGTCCCACAAGCATCATATAAATTCGAGCAGGACCCACAAGCATCATATCAATTCGAGCAGGCCCCACAAGCATCATATCAATTCAACCGGACCCACAAGCATCACATCAATTCGAGCAGGACCCACAAGCATCATATCAATTCGAGCAGGACCCACAAGCATCATATCAATTCGAGCAGGACCCACAAGCATCATATCAATTCAACCGGACCCACAAGCATCATATCAATTCGAGCAGGACACACAAGCATCATATCAATTCGAGCAGAACCCACAAGCATCATATCAATTCGAGCAGGACCCACAAGCATCATATCAATTCGAGCAGGACCCACAAGCATCATATTAATTCGTGCAGGACCCACAAGCATCATATCAATTCGAGCAGGACCCACACGCATCATATCAATTCGAGCAGGACCCACAAGCATCATATCAATTCGAGCAGGACCCACAAGCATCATATCAATTCAGCAGGACATACATGTATACCAACTTTATAGCAATTCAGCTGAACATATCAGCATAATATAAAATCAGCAGGACCCACAAGAATCATAGCAATTCAGCAGGACTTATACCAACATCATAGTAATTCAGCTGAACATATCAGCATAATATAAAATCAGCAGGACCCACAAGGGTGTAGTAATTTAACATAGCATTCTAATCAGATGTGGTACATGCTTTATAGTGCATACACCTAAAGGGTTCATAAATACACATCCAAAGTATCCGGGTAATGTTGTAACAGAACGATACATTTAGCTGACGTGCAGTTGATATAGCGTTAATTGGCGTGTATCATATCACATGGCGGCTATTTGCCGCAGATGCATGGAGTTGAAATCGTAAGTACACGATGATAACAAGATGATAACACGATGATAGCGAGAATATTTATTACAAGAACACGTTGATCTGGCATCAAAATATAAACCACTTAATAAGCCACATGTTCATTTCTAGAATTTATGTATATTTCCCAACACAAACTATACTATACTATACCGTGTGGCAACAACGATACACGCATGACGTTTATATTATGTTGATATCTAACGTATTTTTATTTATGAACTTAACACGTAGAGTACAACATCACATTATTCACCATAAACCCACCAGCTGTGCGTTTCCTATTATATAGAAATAAATAATTAGATTGAAACCATAAGACGTAGGGGGTTTCAACAAAGGTGGTGTATACTTAACCCTTTACCCAACAGAACGGCCATGTGCCAATGCATTCTCTGATATATGCGAGTCGACCATAGGTCGCCTCGCAGATATAAGAGAATGCATTGGCTTAAAACATATTAAAATGATAAAATTGTCAAAGAATGTAGAAAAATATTATAAAAATTGTTAAAAAATGTAAGAAAAAATTATAAAATTGTTAAAGAATGTAAGAAAAAATGGTAAAAAGTGTTAAAAAATATTTTTTTTTAGGCCAATGCATTCTCTTATATATGCGAGGCGACCTATGAGAATGCATTGGCACAGGGCATAACTGTAACCATCACAATGTGGTCAATGAACCGGTTCCAATGATATCCATATTTGTATGGTGTTATTGAGACAGACCGAAGATATTTTGGGCTGTTGAAGCTTTATTTGGGCGTTTTTGGCCGGTTTGTTGGGTAAAGGGTTAATACCAGCTAATAAAATATGACTTGTGATGTTCAATAGCTTCAATACCAAATATTTTCATCGCTGTTCCCAATAATATAATATGTCAAATTGTAACATGTTGAAGACATATTAAATGTTTATTTCACTACGTCAAACTGATATGCTATAAACGAGCAACCATTTGAGTAACGCACTACTAAGTAATTATTGTCAAAATATTCAATAAATGTCAGTTGTAAGGTTCTATACGTTCATATACTGGCAAGTTTGCACGGTATGGTTTGCAGGCATTTTGTCGTAGAAAACGACATGGTGCCATAATATGAATGAAAAAAAAAGCACATAAAGAGCATCTGTGTCACAGCTAACTACGTGCGAAGTAAAATCTCTGTATTTCCACTAGTAACGATGCTACCGGAATTTCCCTGTAAATATCATGCAATTGTCTCGCAAGAATAATCATACATGTATTTGACGGCAAATTCCAGTAGCACTGTTACAAGTGGAACAAGATAAATGTTACTTTTCATGTCTTTCGCTTTCGTAAAGTTGCATATTATGTGCAAGTTTCAGTTCATATTCTGGCACCATGTGGTTTTCTGTGACGAAATACCCGCGAAAAAAATACCGTGCAAACTTGCCAGCGTATGAACGTACCCTAACATCATAAAATATAAACAAACAGTCCGTATTCGTCCCGACCAAATTCACAGATAAACAAACGAATATCATTTTGTCAACAAGAGTCGTTTTGTTTTAATTTACAAGGAAGCATTACGTTGTGTTGTGACAATTTTGATACACATTTTATTGAAATACCTGCGTTGAGCTATGAGGCGCAGCAGAGTATTTAATACAGCTTTGAGAGTAAAATGTCCATATTGTCCAGCTTTTCAAAAGGGATATTATTGGGGTTCACAATACGTCTTTAAAGATATCCGTCCGATGTGACACAACAAAATCCCCACATAATATGTACGTGTTCTATACCAGATATATAATAAGATCGAACCCATCAATATGATAATTGATAGCCAAATATCGACTATATATTTACATGTACTATCAGTGTCAGGATCGAACCGAATTCCAATGATCGTCTCTTATAAATAGTTCCAGTAACAAAGAAGGCCAGCCAAACTAGTTCCGGCTCAAACTAAACTTTCTGTCTCGCAAATATAGACTTTTGCGATGCGATTTAATTGAACTATTCGAAAACTATACTGCGCGGACTATATAATCAGAGACGTGGCGACAGTGGGTTTTTGGGGGGGGGGGGGTGTCTCACCCCCCGAACTTTGGTCAAAATTTTCAACAGTTGGAAATTTCACACCAACAATTGGTTGAACATGTTCTTGTAGTTTGTTTTTCAAGCAATTTATTGGGGGGAATTAATTGTTTTTGGACCAATATTTGCATATTTTCCTATTTTTGGTCAAGATTTTGGAATGAAATTGTCATCAGTTGGAAATTTTCTAACCTTAGGGGGGGGGGTGACAGGTTGGAAATTTCCAAACACTTGGAAAGCTTGTGTCCTGGTCCCTCCGCCGTGGCCAGTAAAAAACTGCTAGTTTTAATTCAAGAAAACAATATTGTCATACATTTGGTCAGCATTGTCATTGGAATTGTCATCAGTTGGAAATTTTCCAACCTAAGTGGGGATGTCAGGTTGGAAATTTCCAACTCTAGGAAGGCTTGATGCTAGTCTAGATGGTAGGATTTCGCGATTTTCTTGTTCAGATTTCAAAATGTTCGCACACCGGGCCGAACCATGGTCGGCCCGGTGTGTCATTGTCCCCGTGGCCAATAAAAAACTGCTAATTAGTTTAACAAAACAATATTTTACTACATTTGGTCAAACTTGTGGACTGAAATGGTCATCAGTTGGAGAATTTTCCAACCTGAGGGGGAGTATTAGATTTGAAATTTCCAACACTATAGGAAAACTTCAGTTGAGGCCAGTCTAGATGCTATAGGATTTGCGATTTTCTTGTATAGTTTTCAAAATTTTCTCACACCGGGCGGAACAACCATGGTCAGCCCGGTGTGTCCTGGTCTCTTGCCCGTCTGCATTTGTCTGGAGTTAGACCACTAGATGTTAGGATTTATGCAATTTTTCAGGTTAAAATATGTTAATGTTCTCATACCCGGGAATTTAGAGCCATGGTTTATGAATATATTGGATATTAGGCCTGAGAGCACTGAGGTGCAAGGGGGGGGGGGTGCAAATGGAATTATGCAAAACTTGTGTTTGGTCTGAATCTGATTCAAAGGGGAGGGTGCAGTTGGAATTTCCCAAGGTGGACACCTCCCCCCCCCCCCCCCAACGGAGACCCTCTAGCCACGTCCCTGTATATAATGTCGACAAAACTTACTATTCAGTATAGACAGCGACCGAGAATTCTCGGTCACGAGTATATACAAGAAAAGAAGATGCATGCATCAGATCCCCCATGAAATATTTACAAGATTTAATCACGTATATTTGGAAAGTATTATATATTTAATATATATAATTATTTATAACACAATTAGCTTCTAAATTCGCTCTCACGATTTAGCTAGACACACATTTATTACCGACACGCGCAGTGACGCAAGAGCTTAGAGCAATTATAGCATTGGCAACACCAGCACTTTAGTATTATGCTGAAACTCCAGTGCATTTGTGGCTTTCCCTCAAACTATTCGCAACAAACGTTTCTCATTGGGAATAAGTACATTAGCCAATTAAAAGCAACATGCTAAAATTAATAAAAAAGAATCAAGAAATGCGAAATTGATGAATTTGTGAATTTTGTGACATAAATTTTAAAAATTTGGTATAATACTCAATTTATGACTTTTCAACAATGTTTATAAAAAATAATATTCACAAGGCCTTCCATTTTGTAAAGTGCGTATAGACAATCCTGAACACAGAACAGAAAACTGTTCCCAGATATGTTCAGTATTTTTCGGGTTATTTGCCTCAAAAATTGGGAGTTTATCTAATTTCACAGCCGCAATTTCTCAAAATTAGCTAAAATTCATTTTGTGTGGTGTTGTATGTGGAAACTAAAGAAAAATGAAGGGATCTCTTGTTGTTTTATTAATGTCTTCTCTATATTGTGCACAAACAAAATTCATTTCCTTATGCATATATGATTGAGAAGACAAAAATAAAAATATATATTCTTTCATGTCTTCCATTACATGGGCAGACAAATTTGCCTGTGATCGAGAACCGGTGTGATGAAATAGGATATTTGAGGTCATACAACTCAATAAATATAAATCCATATTCCCTTCATTTCTCATAACAACTTAAGTATACATGGTTGAAGACACTGTGAAGGAATTTCCAAAAACATTCTGTAGAAAATCAACTTATGGCCCAATGAATCCCCAGTATTAACTTTGTTTTCTAAAAATGCGATTTCGGGGCGCTTTTGTCCATTTTAAAAGGTTTTTTTTGTGCATAAATAGTAAAATCAATATTCGTTTACCCTAAAACTCTTAGTGTTGAAATAATAATAGCTTTACATTGGATATGTCAATGAATGTCACTGGGTTTCACTCGAGTTTCTGGAAACTGACTCCAAATTTGAATATCTGAAAAAAATGGGGTAGGGGAAACCATGCATACTGACAAAATCTCAGAAAACATGGAACTTATTACATAAAACATTACTACAAACATTCTTTCATACATAGTTTACTGCTTCCTGGTCTGATGTTCATATACAGAGCTACAATCCTTTGTGTTGCCACTCGATGGCGAATTATTATTTCGGGATAGTACTATATGACATGCCCATTAAGTTCTAAACATACCTCTACTAAAGTACTGATGAAACAATCTACACAAACTGGAATAAAACAACTTTTGTCTGCAATGACTAGAATCTGGAATGACAAGATTATAGCCTTTTGTGATTACACCTACCCCATTATCAACGTTCAAATTTGGAGTCAGTTCCTTGAAAAATAATGTGAAATTCAGTAACTGTTGATTGGCTTAAAGGTACGGGAGGCCTTGGCTGTGGCCTGTGGGTATGCTGTGAAAATATTTCCACCGGTAAAAAACCGCAACAAACAGAAAGAATATTAAAATTTAGACAGACTTTGTCCGTATACAAATAAGAAATATCGGATAAACAGAATGTTATGTAAACAAAAGCATAAAAAGTTACTTTCCTAGTGTTTGTTTATATTATGATGGTAAACATAAAGAGCGTTCTTGTTGCTGAATTCCTGATATGGAACTAATAAAGAGCGTTTATATCATTTGTGTGTGATTAGCCAGTAACACTGTGCTGTCTTCTGTAACACAATCAGACTCCTGCTTAGGTAAAATATAGTAGGTCTTTATGATAGCATGCTGTTTACGCGATGGTCGTGGTATATATGAACGAAACTGTATACGTTTTAATGTTTTTTCTGTTTACGGTGATTGGAACAAATATGAATATTTTCGACAACTAAGGCCTCCCGTGGTATTTTAGGAGGAACGTTCAAATGATTATACACATTAAACACTAATTATGTTCATTGTTTTTTACTATTTGTGCACACAAATATCTTTTTAAATGGACAAAAACATCCAAAAACAGTCCAATATGGCATTTCTTGGAAAATATTAAATACTAAGGATTCATACGGCCACAAGCACTATGCTGCATGACCACTAAAATCATTATAATTAGACGCCACACGGGCTGTTCGGGTTGTTCGCATCATTGTTTATATGCGAATATAGTCGATGGTATAGTTTCGCTACATATATCCGTGGAGTTATTCGTGGTACGATGGCGACATGGTGGGGGGGGGTCTGTACAGTCTGTCATGTAATGTCAATCTTGTATGCATATACCATATTGAAATTCTGGAAAGTAGGGGTTAATATCGCCACACTTCTGTGTATATACGGCCCCAAACACTGCGTATAGAGGTTTCATGAAATCCCGCACTGTTCTGGTCTCTAAAATCCCGCATAAAAACAATGCGTGGGTCCGGGCTGATTCGAATCCCAGCAGCTTGGCGTGGTTTTTATTCACGACGCACTGTCAATATATTTGGGCTGGTATTCTGCGATTCAGGGCTGGATTAATACGATTCCATGTGATAGCAAAGAACAGTAATATTACTTTCGGGCTAACATTTACTCCATGATGTCCATTTATTGGCACAGTCGAAATCTATTGGCACAGGGTAAACGCAAAATCACGTATATTAAATATCCCACCTATCGGGGGAAACGAACGATATATAGGGAAGTCGGTAGCCGAGAGGTAGCGTACTGGTCTCTCGTACTAGCGGACCGGGGATCGCAACCTGGTCAGGGTATTCTGACAAAAATCAGACCTCGGTCAGATACCAAGTTTGTCAGGCTGAAAAGTCTCATTCGAGATCACTGAATAAAGATCCGAATGCAAAATGCCGACTTCCCCCAATTACAACACAACAGTCTTGTCCATGTATATGTACGCTGTCCGATCGGTGTGTGCACGTTAACTGTGTGTGAACTGTGACATGCCCACACCCTCCCCTCCCCTGCCCACACCCCTTCCATAACCATCCCCAAAATCTTTATATTTGTCGCACACCATTGCACCACCTGTAAATATACACAGCAACTTTAATATCAATATAATATTAGTCTCATATATTTGTATAAGGGTCCTGCCCTCATAAGCCCAGCTTTTGTGGGGTCCTGTTGTATATAACATGTTATTATTCTATAATATCAAATAAAAACTTATTGAATTGAATTGAATTGAATAACGCTACTGGAGTCACCAAAGGGTTATAAAATTACTCAGCCGTAGCCCGTAGTAGCACCTGGACCAATGCGTCTACAAACAGAATTGGTTCCTGCACTGTATATCTACAGATACAGATACAGATACAAGGACGTGGTATAGGATGTACGATTGAACTTATTGCCGCTCCCTGTGCATGTGGTCAGTATTTGCATAGTTGAACTCGTTACCGCTAATTAGGGCTATTAGCTTGTGTTGTGTTATCGGCAGGACCGGTCAGTTGGTGCTCATCATCGTGTATATTATTTCATTTATCATTCACGATCGCAGATTGTATTACGGCCATTTATCGAAAGTGGCATAGCCGGTTATGTTGCGAACGTTTGTTTGAGATTTCCTACAGTTAAAGGAGCTTGAATCAATCTGACACCATAAATTGTCCATATTTACGTGTTATATACCCACACAAGAATGATATCGACATTGATTTGTCATATTTCAATTTAAATGCGGCGATTTGACAAAGAGAGTGGGCGGCGGAGGAACACGATAAGAGAAGAGATTATGTGCTGTGTGTTATCTCGAGTCGCCGGCTATATTGTACATACTCGTATAAATACAATATATGTGAACCGCCATATCAAATCCAGTCGTAAGTCGGGATTTTGTTTACCCTGTGCCAATGCATTCTCTTATATATGCGAGTCGACCATAGGTCGCCTCGCATATATAAGAGAATGCTTTGGCCTAACAATTTTGTATCATGTTTTTAAATAAATGTTTCTTACAATTTTTAGGACATAAAATAAAAAACATCCATTACCCTGCAGGGAGCCCCACACATATATAGAAGCATATAGAAGAGTGTGGTCTGCTCACGTTTGTCTGGGGCTCTGTATGGGTGAAATCATAAAATTGTTAAAGAATACAAGAATAAATTATTAAAATTGTAAAAAAATGTTAGGCCAATGTATGTTCTTATATATGCGAGGCGACCTATGGTCGACTCGCATATATAAGAGAATGCATTGGCACAGGGTAAAAAAAATCCCGACTTACGACTGGATTTGATATGGCGGGGCACATATGTTATGCCTGCTCTGTGTTCACTTTTAAGTCATAGCTTTTGCTATAAACTGATACTGATTCTGAATGGATTCGGCGACTATCATTTGGTAATAACAAGCATAAATCTTCGCACAAATTAACCCATTCTATACTAAATGGAGTCTCACAGTCCGGTACAATGTGTACATCGGAATGGTATAGCATTGATTGCTGGGATGCTAAGATGGTAAAAGCAGACGACAGGTAAATATAAGTACTGAAGGAGTCATATTTATTGAGGGAAATGTTTAGATTTCACCCATACAGAGCCCCAGACAAACATGAGCAGACCACACTCTTCTATATGCTTCTATATATGTGTGGGGCTCCCTGCAGGGTAATGGATGTTTTTTTATTTTATGTCCTAAAAATTGTAAGAAACATTTATTTAAAAACATGATAAAAAATTGTTAGGCCAATGCATTCTCTTATATATGCGAGGCGACCTATGGTCGACTCGCATATATAAGAGAATGCATTGGCACAGGGTAACCTTTGGTCCTATTATCTGAACATTTCCTATGTGATAACTACTCGTCAATGATGCTCTAGTATAGAAAGTGTTAAAATTATTATCTGAACATTTCCTATGGGATAACTACTCGTCAATGATGCTTTAGTATATAAAGGGTTAAATTTATTATCTGAACATTTCCTATGGGATAACTACTCATCAATGATGCTTTAGTATAGAAAGGGTTAAATTTATTATCTGAACATTTCCTATGGGATAATACTCATCAATAATTCTTAAGTATAGAAAGGGTTAAACTTATTATCTGAACATTTCCTATGGGATAACTACTCATCAATGATGATTTAGTAAAGAAAGGGTTAAACTTATTGTCTGAACATTTCCTATGTGATAACTACTCACCAATGATGCATTAGTATAGAAAGGGTTAAACATATTATCTGAACATTTCCTATGGGATAACTATTCATCAATGGTGCTTTAGTATAGAAAGGGTTAAACTTATTATCTGAACATTTTCTATGG
The DNA here is from genome assembly GCA_032622095.1 of Siphonodentalium dalli. Taxonomy (NCBI): domain Eukaryota; kingdom Metazoa; phylum Mollusca; class Scaphopoda; order Gadilida; family Siphonodentaliidae; genus Siphonodentalium; species Siphonodentalium dalli. Next base: position 26,760,509 of record CP136067.1, read on the forward strand.
GATAACTCCTCATCAATGATGCTTTAGTATAGAAAGGGTTAAACTTATTATGTGAACATTTCCTATGGGATAACTACTCATCAATGATGCTTTAGTATAGAAAGGGTTAAACTTATTATCTGAACATTTACTAAAGGATAACTGCTCACCAATGATGCTTTAGCATAGAAAGGGTTAAACTTATTATGTGAACATTTCAATGGGATAACTACTCATCAATGATGTTTTAGTATAGAAAGGGTTAAACTTATTATGTGAACATTTCCTATGGGATGACTACTCACCAATGATGCTTTAGTATAGAAAGGGTTAAACTTATTATCTGAACATTTCCTAAAGGATAACTGCTCACCAATGATGCTTTAGTAAAGAAAGGGTTAAACTTATTATGTGAACATTTCAATGGGATAACTACTCATCAATGATGCTTTAGTATAGAAAGGGTTAAACTTATTATGTGAAAATTTCCTATGGGATAACTACTCATCAATGATGCTTTAGTATAGAAAGGGTTAAACTTATTATCTGAACATTTCCTATGGGATAACTAATCACCAATGATACTTTAGTATAGAAAGGGTTAAACTTATTATCTGAACATTTCATATGGGATAACTACTCATCAATGATGCTTTAGTATAGAAAGGGTTAAACTTATTATCTGAACATTTCCTATGAGATAGCTACTCATCAATGATGCTTTAGTATAGGAAGGGTTAAACTTATTATCTGAACATTTCCTAAAGGATAACTACTCATCAATGATGCTTTAGTATAGAAAGGGTTAAACTTATTATCTGAACATTTCATATGGGATAACTACTCACCAATGATGATGTAGTATATAACGGGTTAAATTTATTATCTGAACATTTCCTATGGGATAATACTCATCAATAATTCTTAAGTATAGAAAGGGTTAAACTTATTATCTGAACATTTCATATGGGATAACTACTCACCAATGATGATTTAGTATATAACGGGTGAAATTTATTATCTGAACATTTCCTATGGAATAATACTCATCAATAATTCTTAAGTATAGAAAGGGTTAAACTTATTATCTGAACATTTCCTATGGGATAACTACTCATCAATGATGATTTAGTAAAGAAAGGGTTAAACTTATTGTCTGAACATTTCCTATGTGATAACTACTCACCAATGATGCATTAGTATAGAAAGGGTTAAACATATTATCTGAACATTTTCTATGGGATAACTCCTCATCAATGATGCTTTAGTATAGAAAGGGTTAAACTTATTATGTGAACATTTCCTATGGGATAACTACTCATCAATGATGCTTTAGTATAGAAAGGGTTAAACTTATTATCTGAACATTTCCTAAAGGATAACTGCTCACCAATGATGCTTTAGTATAGAAAGGGTTAAACTTATTATGTGAACATTTCAATGGGATAACTACTCATCAATGATGCTTTAGTATAGAAAGGGTTAAACTTATTATGTGAAAATTTCCTATGGGATAACTACTCATCAATGATGCTTTAGTATAGAAAGGGTTAAACTTATTATGTGAACATTTCCTATGGGATAACTACTCACCAATGATGCTTTAGTATAGAAAGGGTTAAACTTATTATCTGAACATTTCCTAAAGGATAACTGCTCACCAATGATGCTTTAGTATAGAAAGGGTTAAACTTATTATGTGAACATTTCAATGGGATAACTACTCATCAATGATGCTTTAGTATAGAAAGGGTTAAACTTATTATGTGAAAATTTCCTATGGGATAACTACTCATCAATGATGCTTTAGTATAGAAAGGGTTAAACTTATTATGTGAATATTTCCTATGGGATAACTACTCACCAATGATGCTTTAGTATAGAAAGGGTTAAACTTATTATCTGAACATTTCATATGGGATAACTACTAATTAATGATGCTTTAGTATAGAAAGGGTTAAACTTATTATCTGAACATTTCCTATGAGATAGCTACTCGTCAATGATGCTTTAGTATAGGAAGGGTTAAACTTATTATCTGAACATTTCCTAAAGGATAACTACTCATCAATGATGCTTTAGTATAGAAAGGGTTAAACTTATTATCTGAACATTTCATATGGGATAACTACTCAGAAAAGATGATTTAGTGTAGAAAGGGTTAAACTTAGTATCTGAACATTTCATATGGGATAACTACTCATCAATGATGCTTTAGTATTGAAAGGGTTAAACTTATTATATGAACATTTCATATGGGATAACTACTCATCAATGATGCTTTAGTTTAGAAAGGGTTAAACTTTTTATTTGAACATTTCCTATGAGATAACTACTCATCAATGATGCTTTAGTATAGGAAGGGTTAAACTTATTATCTGAACATTTCACATGGGATAACTACTCATCATTGATGCTTTAGTATAGGAAGGGTTAAACTTATTATCTGAACATTTCATATGGGATAACTAATCATCAATGATGCTTTAGTATAGAAAGGGTTAAACTTATTATCTGAACATTTCATATGGGATAACTACTCATCAATGATGCTTTAGTATTGGAAGGGTTAAACTTATTATCTGAACATTTCATATGGGATAACTACTCATCAATGATGCTTTAGTATAGAAAGAGTTAAACTTATTATCTGAACATTTAATATGGGATAACTACTCATCAATGATGCTTTAGTATAGAAAGGGTTAAACTTATTATCTGAACATTTCATATGGGATAACTACTCATCAATGATGCTTTAGTATAGAAAGGGTTAAACTTATTACATGAATATTTCCTATGAGATAACTACTCATCAATGATGCTTTAGTATAGAAAGGGTTAAACTTATTATCTGAACATTTAATATGGGATAACTACTCGTCAATGAGTATTTAGTTTAGAAAGGGTTAAACTTATTATCTGAACATTTCTTATGGGATAATACTCATCAATTATGCTTTAGTATAGAAAGGGTTAAACTTATTATCTGAACATTTCCTATGGGAAAACTACTCATCAATGATGCTTTAGTATAGAAGGTATTAAATGTTTATTCAGGGTTCAACACTATGTGTTTCTTATATAGATTATTGTGTCTAAAATAACATGCTCACATGGAACGAAAATATCTACATGCTTGTCGATATAATCTTTGATTTTGAATTCGTTATGCATTTATTTCAGGAGGTTTTGTTGTTTTTGATGGACATTAAAATTAGTAAATTAATTGTTCAATTGTAAAATGATACTCTTACGCATGCATCACGCATAAGTGTCATGTGTGTGCCATATTTTCTTTTCAACATTATGTCAACAGAAGAAAGTAGAAAACGATGCTATATAACATGTTGTTGTTGCTGTTGTAACTGGAGGCATGGAACCCTGAATACATCTTTAAACATACCGGAATATTAATGGAAGTAGCAGCATAACCAAGCCTTGAAATAGTGTGTCTGTCATTTGCAGAATGAGGTTCCAAGAGGGTGAATTTAGTGATGCTACTCCGCATAGCGGGCTATCATCACCAAATTCACCCTGCGGGCTAGCATCACCAAATTCACCACCAAATTCACCCTCTGGGGACCTCGTTCTGCTTACACCTCAGCACAAATTCTGCAAAAGACAGACACCTTATTTCAAGGCTTGAGCATAAATTGTACACATTTCACAAACCCTCTCGTGTTTAAGATTATGTCCGTACTCCTGCAACAGCGTACACAAAACAGTTGGAGTTTCCACTAGAGAACACAGAATCGTGATAGAATACAGCATGAAGACTTAATATGTGTCCGACTAGGCATTAATGGTGTCACCTCCACCACGTCAAAGTTGTCTAATTTGCACCCTTAGGGTGGATGCACACTTGTATGCAATGCAATGTATTTATCGATTATGTGGCGACTGCATGGGAATTACATACTGTGTATTCTGTGTCCACTGGCAACCCAATCATGTGCGCGACAACTGCCAAAGTTCTAAGGGTGGATACATACATTTAATCTCTATAAATGTCGTGTATTTGGCGATTTTCAAGGTAATTGCATGTCGTGTAATATTTGTCCGCTGATCCACGTGTTGACCGCACTGAGTTCTAGTTCCAATTAATTCGGAATGAAGAGGAGCCACTATCTCGCCAGGCCGCTTAAAATAAGTGTTCGTTCGATAACCCATGTGAACGTTCTGTTTAAATCATTATCTGTCTTCCAGGCGGGGAGGGGGATAACTCTTTAAGTAAACATACATGTATTATATCGTACCTTCTATCGGACCTTTCGAGATTCCCGGGGTTGGCCGCATGCTCAAGCACACACACACA